>VXBA01004006.1:175759-404588 GCA_013399895.1 Serilophus lunatus
AAAAAAAAAAAAGAGCGGGGGGAAGAAAGAAAATCACAGATGCCTGAAAATGATGGGAAGCTTGTGAGTTTCCACAAACACATGAAAACTTTCCAAAGGCAAATTCCCTGCTTTCATTAAAATGCCCATGAATGTCTTCTGTTTTCTAGCATATGGTACTGCATATGAAAAACTTGTCTTCCAGAATGCCAGTGATGTAAATAGAACTCTGCATTCCTGCAGTGGGATATTTTTACTCTTTTTTAGGATTATTTATTTGCTTTGCCAGATCCTATTCTCGCAGTTGTTTAGTGTGGTATGGTCACTTGTTTATTATGATTAGGGAGGTGCAAAAACAGATAAGCAAAATAGTCAAAGTAGATTGAGAGTGGGTTTGAAGTAAGTAAAATGTAAAATTATTTGTAAGGTTTTGCAAAATAGTGTGGATTCTTTTGCCATCCTCTTCATTTCTGGTTCTGTGTGTCTGAACGTCTTACTTTTCCATGAGTCACTGAACACAGTAATGAAATTGCCTGGAAAAACATGATTATAAAACATGCCTGTGCAACTTCATGTTACAATTACTGAAGTAGTAAGATTAAGAATTCAAGTTTTTGTTCTTAAAAACAAAAAAATCAGTAGCTGTAGTAAGATTCCCAGACCATAGATTTAACAAGGGATTTGAGTGTTTTCATTTAACTGATAAATTTGGCCATGAAAGACAGTTTCTTCCAGGTTTAGAAACCTATCTTAAAGCATACGCTTTCTTGTTTTGGTTCGGTTTGGGGTTTTTTGGAAGATTGGTGTTATATTTTGTGTTGGTTTTTTTTTTAATTTCATATCTTTTAGCATGTTATTATGGTTAAACTTAGGTTTATTATTTAAGGATGATAAGTCCCTATGTCTTCCACAACAGCAGTTTATGAGGGGCCACAAGGAGCATGCTGAAGCAGAAAGGAAGGAGCTGGGCATGGAATTAGATTAGGTCTGTGAGCCAATCCTGGTTGCATGGGATAAAACTGTTCAGGAGAGGCTGCTGTTTAGGGTGAGCTTGAGAAAGAAACCATGTCTGTTGTGAACATCTGTATTTTGCTGAAAAGTCTCTTTAGATGAAAGCTGCCCAATATATGCTAGAAATATTTTTTTTTCAATGCAAATATAAGGGGACCACAGTTTCATGGATTTTGAATGACTAAGATTCATTCCATTGCAGAATGAAAATCTGGTATCACAAGAAGTCAGTGGCAAATTTCCCAGAGATTTAGTAAACTACAGCTTCATTGACCAGTGATATTTTTGGTTTTCCATCTTTTCAAACATAGTTTAAAATGGCTTTCCAGACAAACCAGTATCTCCTGGAACCCAGTTTATGTTGAAACTTGCCAACCTGAAATGCCTGCCTTCTGACATCTCTGGACTGTTGATAGACTGGAGATGGCTCTTGATTCCACATGAATTCAGGACCAAATTTGATTTAATTGAGACTTACCATAGATGAAGAACTTTGAATTGCATTTATACCATAGAATGGTATAATTTATTTGCTACCATATTTACTGGGCACATCTTTAACTTTTAAGCAAATTTTTACTCCAAGAAACTGAACATATGCAGTGCAAATAAACAGATAGAGGCATGCACAAATTCATGTATGCACTAGACAGTGTGCCCCTGCCAAATGCATCTGGTATAGCTGGCATCAGTAAGTTTCCTTTTACCTGTTCCAGACCAGTTTGCTGAATACAATGGTAAGCTCTCCTCTCCCTTTCCCTTTCCCTTTTCCTTCCCCTTTCCCCTTCCCCTTCCCCTTCCCCTTCCCCTTCTTTTCAAGTTAAAATACATTAATTTTATTCCTGCAAGTGTCTGTTTAGACTCAGTAAATGTGGTTGCCTCTTACAATTACAGTTCTAAGTTACAAACCTTTTGGGGTTTCATTGTCATTCACTAGTATTTTGCAATGGTAATATTCTTCCTTTTTTCCTTTGAAGAAACAGTGCTAGTCTATGCCAGATAAACTCTATCTGTTCATAAATAGTAAACATTTAAAAACAGATGGATGAAATGAAAAGATCCTTTTAACAGTGGTTTGTAAATGGACATTTTTCAGGAACATAACTCTTAGTGGCATTACTGTGTATTATGCACCTTTCTTTGTGTATTTATCACAAAATACAACTCCATGCAAATTCAGTGTTGCTAAACAGCAGTGTGGTGCCACAAGAGCAGTAGTAGTTGTAATCACTTCTTCATACACAATAAAACTGCAATGTGAATTTGAAGATCTAAGTGAGTCTGCAGGGAGAAATGAGTGATTACAGGATCTAGAATCCAGTGAAGGCCAGATATAAAGGCATTTTGTTTTGAAACAAGCAGTAAAAAATCCTGACTAGCTGAGGCATTGATTTTATTTTGTCTAAAAGATGGCATCCCCAGGATATAAATTCCTAATGCCATTCCAGAGTGGTTGGTTCAATACTGACATGTAGGGAAATCTTCCAAGAAATCAATGCCAAGAACATCTATCTCATTAGACGTAAGCATTCCTTGGTTTAAACCATGATGTGTTTTGGACCTAGTTTTTCTGCTGATTTGTTCTTTGTATATTGACCCTTTTTTGTCTGTACTAGATTATTGCTGGGGAGGATTATAGCCTACACCATTGTGTAACAGGATTATTCTACGCCATCAGGTACTGATGACCAGAGTGACCTCCCACAAAGGTCATGATAGGAGTTCTCCACCTCTCTCTAGAAATGTGACAAGGGGAATTAATTGTTGGCAGGTTTCAAAAGACTCCTCAACATTTCCTTCTAACAAAACAAAACAAAACAAAAGATTAATCAGTAAAATTCAAAAGAATATTCTGTTTTCTACAAACCAGTGAGTTTGTTCTGTGTGTTGCACTATGTCCCCAATCACTCCTAAACCATTGTTGTTGCCTGATTTGATTGTCCAGTGACCTCTGTTTGTGCCGTCTGGGCTTAATGTTTGGTTTCCATCTATCGTGAGACTACCTTTCTCCTGAATGATAAAGTCTACATTCAGCTAATAGAAAGAGCTATAAAAATTAACCTAGATAACTTTTATTAGCTTGTTTTGGTCAACTACAAACAGGGTACAACAAGATGCACCCCTGACCTGAGCACCTTTATCATCAACTTCTGGCATGTGACATGCCTGCTGTATGCCAGATAGCTGTGGCTGATCTCTAAATGATCTCTAATGATTTTTTATTTCAAATGCATTAGGCAGTCTTTCACTTGTAGTAAAACTCGAATTGGACGAGCCATTGCCTAGAAAATAGTTCATGTGGTATAGCTATGGAAGTTGGTGTCACTTCCTATACATCATAGAAGGGTATTTTTACAACCTTCAACAAGCAACCTGTTTCTCTTTGGACTTACCATCCATTCTCATCTGGAAGAAAAAATATTGCATTAACGCAGGAGGACTTGTCTGTCCATATTCAGTTATCTGCATCTAAACTAGTTGCTGCTGGTGGTCTGTGTGTCTAAAGGGAAGTGCAGGGCACCCTTTACAGGCAATATGGAAAAATAGTGTGCTGGGACTCCCATCGCCAGTGTGGTCAGCCAAAGTTTGGTGAGCTGGATCCCATTCATTAAACCTTAGGCCTATTAATACGTCCCTAAAGATATATGGCCACAGTGAAAAGGCCTTTAGAATCTGCTACATTTTTTCCCCTTAATTAAGCAAGGCTGCCTTTTTTTGGAACATAGACCATCATTCTTGTTTTATTCTTTTCCAGATATGGTCACCACATTTTTGAATACATAAATTTGAAGTGCTTTCCCAATATTTCAAAACATATAAACTAGCAGTGCTTTCAGGTTCCTTTAAATTTGCAGAGCAGGACTGTGTGAAGAGCAGTCTGTGTTCTGTGGATCATTCAACTACCTACACATACCTTAACTTAATGCCTGCACACTAAACATAATCTCAGGGTCTGGTCTGTAATAGCCACTGTTTCTCATGCCTCTGAATGGTTTTCCTTTCAATTTAAAGTTTAAATCTTGCTACAGATACTCTCTCCTGACATCAGAATTAAGGGAATTACTAAAGGCAAGAATCTAAGTTTGCCAAAATGCAGACAAACTCCAATCTCTTTCTACTCACTTTTTTTTGAGGTAAGAGTCCTATTGTTGAAAAAAAGAAAAAAAAAAAAAAAAGGATGTTGACTAAATATTATATTTCAGCATTATTTAGTCCTGAATTGTTCTAATATTTGCAAGTATTAATTTAGCAATGGATGTAACTGTATCTAAAGTATGAGAAACAAAAGCACAAGTGAAGTTTTTAAGTGGTAGAAAATGCTGAATCTCATTAAAGGTATTTCGGTATGACACCTGCAAATCAGACAATTTTATGCTTCTAAAAAAGCTAAAAGCAGCTAAAATGATGAATTTAAGCAATTAGAAAAACAATCTCAGCGTCAAAGATGATTAATGCGTCAGTGGAAATAAGTTCATGTTTACAGAGGAAAAACTAATATGCTGAATTTAAATGAGAGGTTTTTGCAGCTTTTAGAAATTCTAGGAGATCAATTTAAAAATTATTTCAGAATGGATTTGAAAAGTGCTGTATTTATTATTCTCATTCAGGTAAATGGACATTAGATAACTAATTTAACAATGACTCTTACCTACTGTAGTTTTCATAGATGTTTTTCTGTTCTCTCCTGCAGTGAACTGATGTGTAACTCTGCAATCATACATTGTTCAGAAAACTCATAAAGCTAACTTCTTAAACAACATGGACTGTTTTAACATGTCTCAAAAATAAAAATTAGTCCTTTTTTTTCCTCTGTTAAAAAGGCAAACATATGTAATTCTTAGGATTTTATAAAGTGGTGGTTTAAATTACAAAATGAGTATGCACACATACAAAATTGGTTTGCAGATTTCTAAGACTTTGCCTCAAAGTCCCAACTTTAATGCATAGAGGAACTCACTTTTCTCACTAAATAACCTCATTCTCTCATTCCTCCCTCCTGCCCAGCATGGCTAAATGTATCTGTACTTTGATGGCATCTTTCCAGAGAGTGATGAACAGGTCAGATCAGCAACCAACTTTTTATCCATTGACATACAGACTGACTGATGGTAACTTCTAACAACCTTAAGACTTTAAGCCTCAGTACAAGAGTTTACATCAGACCCTTCACAGAAAGGGAAAGCCATTTAATCCCAGAAACTGTTAAAACTTCCCACAAGACAAAATAAACTACCATGGTATAGTGTTTGTGTATTCTATTTATTATTTCTAAACAATTCAATATGAAAGATAATAAACATAGATCTCTGTGTGTTTTTTCTGTGTAATCTGGCATTGGTACTTGAGTGATCTGCTTCAGATGGCGAGACCTTTATTCTCTGCCACTGATAGCTTTTGTCCTGAGTGCCTTCCCTTGTCAGATAGTGGTGGGAATCTTGCTCCCTCATTTCACCCACAAAAGGGTGATTTTTAAAACTTGAGTAATTCTTTTTTACAAGTTCAAATTCCAGCTGTAACTTAATTCTAAGATAATTTTGCAGTACAGCCTATGAAACATAAGAAACCTAAATGCTTGCAAACATCCTTGCAAACAACACTCATTACCCACCTCCAGTTACAAATGCAAGCATTATCTTACCTCCTAATTGCCAGTCAGCAGCTATCACTACACTGCTGCCAGCCTACGGATGGTCCCTGCCTACAATGGACATTATTTTCTTCTGAGTGCAAGAAAGGTTTTCAATACTGTTCCTATAGTGTGCAGGACTAAGGATTAGATGACACCATATAGTTTCCTGAAAGGTACATCCATTAATATAGGAATGTACCTTTTGCTAAAAACGTCATCAGAAGATGATGACGTACTGTCGAGGAGTTCATCAATAAATTCAGAGTGTTCAGACACTTTTAAAACAAATAAATATGTCTGATCTACAGAAACATTTCAAATTTTTTATTAAAACTTGTAATTTTTATTATTAGTCCACATATTGAAAAATTGGAAAGTGACAAACCCTCTGCACATTATTTGCATGAGTTTGCTGTTTGATATATGCTCATATGTCATCATTTACAATCTAAGCAGGCATGCATCATTTGAAGACCAATTTAACAGAACTGTCCTAATTCAGAACTGTGTTAATTCTCACTCTAAAGAAATAAAAATATGCCTTACATAAAGAATTGCTGTCCATTTTTAAAGCTTTTTGTTTGTTCATTTTCACTCAGCCTAGGCCTCATTTACCACAGGATTTGTGCAGGATCCTTCTGGAGTGCCTCAGAGTTGTTAAGTGACAATCTAAAAGCCGATTTAGGATTAGCTAGCTTAACCAGGTGAACTGAGGGTTTCACTTTGATTGGGTAGAAAAGCTGTAGCTGTGCTTGGGAGTCCATATTGTGATACTGAAGGGCTTTATCAACATCCTGAGAGGAGTGCATTCAGAATAGGTGATGATGCGAATCTCACTAATCAGTGAAGGATTATCTGAGGCTCAAAGCTATACTGCTTCTAATTCCTTCTTCATGACGCTGTTCATGCACTGCAAAATGATCTAGTGCAACACCAGAAGTATAAATATTAGATGAGACTCTTCAGTGTCTTAATTAGTGCTTTCTAAGAGAGCAGTCGGGGGTAATCAGATGGTGGGTTTTTTTAAAAAAAAAAAAAAAAAAAAAAGCAAACCACAAAATCAGAAATGTAGCAGAAATCTGTGGTGATTTCTAATGTACAGTGATTGAAACTGTGTCATACACAACATGTATCACTGATTTTAGAAACAGTGTCAGCATCAACTCTGATACCAAATTGTTGACAGCATTTAGTATGTCTAGTCACATCATGACTGTATTGAAGATAGTGATTCTGCATAATTCTGTCTTCTTGCTGAAATATGTGAAATTCACCATTGACAGATTTCTCCTGTATGGATTAGGAGTATGCCAATACCCTGCACAGTCATTTAAAATAGAATTCTCTATACCCTCTACATGTTTCTTCAACAGAAAAAGAAAAAAAAGAAAAAAAAGAGGGAGAAGATTAATGAAACACTGGATACAAGGAAGTTTGGTTTGTTTGGATTGTTTGTTTTCCTCTCCTAGTACATTTTACGGAGTATAACATTCTTTGAAGCATGAGACTGATAACCAAATTGAGCAACCTGGTCTAGTGGAAGGTGCCTCTGCCCATGGCAGCTGGCTTGAAATTAAATGATCTTTAATGTCTCTTCCAACTCCAACCTTTCTATGAATCTATGAAAATTAGAGTTTCCTACCACAATTCTGTTGAAAATTTATGCTTGCACTCACAGTAAGTAACAGGTTTTCTAAACTGGAAAAGTTATATATGACTTTAAGGGAACATATACGGGTAAAACAGGTGCTGCCTTAGTTTGTGTCACTATGCACACTGTCAAAATGACAGAACAATTCTTTAATTCTTGACATCCAATTAGGGCTAGTATCTACAAGACCACCAACAGAGTGAGAAATTGCTTCCTAGCATTTCTTACAGTGTTTTATATTTGTTAGTGTCTGTTTCTTAGTGTACTCATTCTACTCTTCTGGTCTCCCAGAAAAGTATTTACAAGTCATTGCTGTATCTTAAAATATGTTTTTGTTAGACTCTTTCTCCTCACCATGAGTTTAAGTAAGATACAGATGAAAATTAGGCTGTGAGTAAGACCCCAGATCTAAGGAATCCAGAAACAGGTTCTGATTTTGCAGTATGGGACTATTCATGGAATAACATCATTTAGTAAAAATCTTTAGATGAGTAATTCAGGATTTACATATTACAAATTTTTAGTTGAATTCACTCTTTATGTAACTGAATCTTAACAAAAAAATCAATTTCATAATTTTACCAGACTTACTATTTATTACTTATTATTGCTATATTTATTACTCATTATCAGAAACATCTATTTAAAGTTCAAAGAAAATCAAAATATAATCTGTCTCTCTTAAAGGAGAGAGATTAATTTAAATGTTATTCTTAAAATAGTGTTCCTGTAGGTATACTTCTGCTCATCATGGAAAGTACATATTTTCGAGCTGACTTGCAATATTTCTCTGAAAGGAAACAGAAAAACATCTTAGCAACCAGACATTATAAACACATTATGAAATGTATTTCATTTTCGTACTGTTTTCAATGCAGTATTAAATAGCAATATTTTATCTCCTGCTTTCCACAATTCCAAGAAAACATACATCCAGGTAGACTTCAGATATTGTGTCAGAGGACTTCCATTTCTATAACTCCTCAATGATGAATTAGGTGGTTCTTCTAAACAAATAAGCACTTCAGAGAGTTACCCTTGACAGGGCTCTTAATCCTGGGAGTCTACCTTATCACTGTCGAATTCAAGGGCTGAAGTTGTACAGTATCCCTGTACTGCCTGTCTCTCACACTGCCGCTCTGGCTGAGAGCTGGAACAGAACTATTTCACATCTTGCTTGTAGAGCCATGCTCAGGGCTTCTGTTCTGGTGTGCTTGAAGACAGAGGAGCTTATTATCTTAGTAGCCACTGGCCCTCTTAATATCTGGTGAATTTCTCATTCAGATGGATGTGTTATTAGCCCACTTTCATTGGTGTATTGTTTCCTTTGCAGTCTTTCTTCACTGAATGTAATGAATTTCAGACTATAATAGAAAGCTTACCTTGAGCTACAGAATATTAAGGCAAGTTGGATCACACTCTCTTGTCACAAATGAATTAAAGATGTGTCCCCTTAGCACAATAGGAGACTCAACAAAATGGCAATTTTAAAGAAATGCAGAAAATCTCTTGTCTTATGATTTTGCATACCTGACAGCTGCTGTTGTGCTTAATATCACCATTAAAACTATAAAGCCTTTAAAAAGCAGCAGGTAATGGTGTTATTCTAGTGATTAAGGGGAGAATAGAATCTGGATTGAAAACTGTTCTCAAGCATTCTTCTAAATGTCTTTCATCCTTTCTCTCCACCACCTCTCAAATCCCTTCCACACCACCTGCCACAGAAATTTGGAACACTACCAGGATCATCTGAGAATTACAAGTGAATATCCTTTTATCTCCATCAGTTTCCTTATCCCTTAAAAGGTTTAGAACAGGCATGTGACTTCGGCTGCTATTTGAAAATCAAAGCATAATGTGTTTCCAGTTTATAAATTATAAAATATTCAAAAGCACAAACTAATGTTAAGGAATTGGTTACACTGCTTGATATCTAGATCTGCTTTTTCCTTTTATCTTGGTTACTTTCCCCTCCTACCCCCTCTTTCCATTCCTTCCTAAGGATAGAACACAAAGAAAATGTAAATTTTGATGCCTTGGGCCTTGGAAAGATAGGAAGGAAAAAGATAATGCCAAAAAATAAATGAGGGAGATAGGGTGAATAGAGGGTCTCTTTTGATCTGACACCAGTAGTTCCATTCACCAGTTTCATTCCTTGTCCACCAGAAAGATCCCTAATGCAAAATATTGTCTTTAGAACAATGGGAAGAAAACCAGGCAAGTTTACTGTACTAACTTTCATTCTAAACTCTCATAGATCAGCATAAATATTAATTGTCATTAATGCCGTGTGGGAGAGATATTTTAACAACACTTTACAGATCGGATACTGTGAGGTTCAAATGGTTAAGGGCAAGAAAGCAGGACAGCATTCCAGGAACACTGAACAGAAAACAAATGTTTGGGTCTGATCTTTAGAAGCTGTTTTCTTTAAGGGCAGGGAAGACCCTGCACTCGTAGCTGATAGAAAGTATGCATCCCATCCCCCTCAGCTGCCTGCACTGAAAAAGACAAATTCAGTTAGATGTAGAGAGAGAAATCTTCACTGGAGTGATGAGTAACTCTCCAACTTAAGCAGAGCTGAATTATTCTTTACATGCTTATTTCTGCTTAGAACATAGTTTGTCAAAGTGAAAAAGAGGCTTAGATTGTAGTTTGTTTTCCTGGGTTTGATAGTGGCAAAGCCCCTATGAAAAGTTCTCTATCGCCCTTTATTCTAGCTTCATAATCCCGCATCACAGTTTGTACCTCCTCAGATGGGGTTACTGTCTGGAGATCCAGGCTACAAACCAGGCCACTGAAATGATTTTAGGTTTTAAATCTTCAGGATCTTTTAGGTGAGATGACAGGAGAGAAAATTTAGTTGGGTGTGTTTTGTATTTTCTAAACCTAGATAATGTTACTGTCCTGGGTTATAGCAGATTCATCAGACAGTTGCAGCAAGTGATAGAGGTAGGGGTAAAATCAACTGGAGTGTTATTCCTGCCAGGGGAAATATGTTTTAAAATGGCCTGAAAATCAAAAGCATTTGGCTGTTCTCTGTACTGTCAGTTCACAGTGAGCCTGTTTATTTTATAGGTCCTCACGCAGTGAAAGTTTGATGCTCATTAATATGTAAAAACTTCCCCTATAAGCCTTTATTAATGCAATATTTTTAAATGGAGTATTAATGCAATTTTGTAATGGAGTAATGGTCTAAAGCTGGGTTTTCTTAGAATTTGCTCTCTCTGCTGTCAATAACAAAAAAATCACATGAAAAACCATTCTTTTAAAAGAATCTTTTTCCATAAATCTTTGTGTAGTGGGGGACATGATACTTCTTTGTAATCTTGAAAAAAGGTGACCTACAGTTTGAGCATACTATCCTAAACCTTGTTTTCTGTGTCGTATCTCAGCTGGCTTTATAGCCCTTTATCTTTTAACTAAGCAAATGCTTGAATATTTGCCATATCCCTGACACAATGTTTCTAAAAGCTATAAATCAAAAGAAAAACTGCAAATTAGACTCAAAGTAGCTTTTGCTGATGAGAATTCTATTTGCCTTCAATAATATGTACCAATAGAGAGGCAAATACACCTTTCTTAATTACTCTTATTTTGTCTTCATGTATCTATTGATTAGGACATTTATCTAAAGAATAAACAGCAGCATCTTGGACAGTGTTATCAAATGTGATGTAATCACTGCATGCACAGATTTAGTCATATGTTTTCCTACCTTTTTTATCTAGCAAACACATCATTCTCTGTTTAATTTTAGTCTTAACTCTGCAATAATTAACATTCTTTATTTTATAATAGGTTAGATGTAACTTATTTTGATCTATTTAGCTGTTATATGTAATTGATTGTTGTAAATGATGCTGCTTAAATGCCATTTAGTGATTTTGAGCCTGTGGGAAAGCATATTGACTGAATTTTATTATAGGATGAGTACATAAAATTGATTTTGTGCGATGTGAAGTTCATGCTCTCCATTTAGCACTTTTTATTATAAATGCCTATTAGTGCTGGCATCAACTAGGCAGAAAATACATTCTTTTTCTCCTTTGTATTTACAAATCCAAAGGTTTGACCTGCAGTTAGAGTAGGCAGAACAGTAAAGCATTGCATGTCTGGTCTTTGAAAGCCTCGGGGTCTGCTACAGCTCCTATTGAAGTTACTGGGAGTTTTGCCATAGATTTCAATAGGACTGGGAGGAGTGCCTATGTTTATTGTTAACTGAGATATACTGGAGTTCTGTTCACAGTGAAATAGAATGATGGGTCTGAATTGTTTCAGAGGTTTATTATGTGCAGGCTGCAATTCCAGAGAACCTCTGTTTACAGGAGGAAAAAAATTCTGCATTCCATGTACAGTCAGAATTTCCACTGAAGTCGATGAAATCTTTGCCTGAGTAAGGATAAACACTTGCAACAAAAGTAGAAGATTTAGAGAAAAACAAGCACGTTACTGAAGGGCCTATTGGCTGTGTTCCTGTATTTTCTGTCATTTAGATTTGAAGAGTTATCCACCACCAGTAGATTTTAGTTACTTATGTCTGCTTACTCTAGGTCACTTTACAGTGACTATACACTACTACCTTTCTTACAAGGACTTTGTCTGAAAAGAGCTGAAACTCTCTAGAATCTCAAATGAATGCTGGTTAATTTAAAACATGCTGACATATCCTCGCTTCATTCCTTGTTGCTTTCTGCTGAGAACCTGATGGCTATATGATGGCTGTATGAAATCCACAGTGTACTTGCAAATATGTGCATCCCAGGGATCCAAGCTTCTGAACAGTGAGGACTTCAAGGAGGTTTCTTTTCCTTCAGCCATCGAGGCTATGTCAGCCATAGACTAGTCTCAAGCACTTTTTCATGTATAAGCATGCTGAAACCTTGATGTCTCAACAATTACATCATCACAAATTAACTTCTCAGTGTTCTTCCAGGATTATTACTTTGTGACACTTGTGCAAAACTGGACTGCCATAGATTGCCAATAAAAATTTGAAGGTTTGTGACTAATTTTCTACTAAAAAGAAAATAAAATAGGTACCTTAAATGAATCAGAGTAGCATGAGAGGTTAATCTGTCTTCCTTAACTATTCAAAAATCTTCAGAGATAACATAATATCTCAATTTATCCCATATATGTATGCAACAGTTTTGAGAACCTTCTTGGTTCTTAGTAGCACTGATCCCTCTATACCTTCAGCATGCGTTGGAATCCAGTCATATTTTGCAGCAGTAATAGTACAGTAGGGACCTCAACAGGAGGTGAGGAGTGGGGTGGAATTACTGCCATGTGTTTCAGAGTGTTTCTCAAGCTTACTGATCTGATAGAAAAGAGAAATTATCTTCATAAGATACATGTTAACCCGGGGTTAGAAGGCAAAAGAAACTGATTAGAATTTGCAGCAAAGAGATGTTTAAAAAAATAACAAAACCAAAATAATAATTTCAAATTGGAGATGATATACTGCATACTGAGAATAAAAGATGCTAATAAAACAAAGGACTTAATTTGAAATACATTAATTTTTCCACAGTCTGCATTATTGTCTGTCATATATGCTGGGAACACAGATCTACATCTGCATTGATTGGATGAATTTCAAAGACCTTTTACCTGCTCTCTGTTTGTGTTGCCTCATATCTTTATGACATGGAATGAACTGCTTGGCGCCACGTTGCTGTTATCCATTAACCATTCCTGTTTTCCTAATCATCTTAGACTCCATCTTTCTCTGTCCTATCTGTTATTGTCTTCTGCAAAGAGATGTGATGTTCCTGTAGCCTGGTCTGGTTTGCATGACATGATTTGTGTTTCTGCCTACAAGGGTTTCTCTACTGAACCCTGTACATTATCTTCCCCCAGCGCCCCCCCTCCTCTGTAACCAGGAGAAGAGGGTCATACATCTGTAAAATGACAGCACTTATGAAAAATGGGAGTTTGGTACACATGGCTCTCATCAGACACAGACTCATCTTCCATGCCACAGACACTACTTGTTTCCTTGCAATGCAGACTGTAGCTGGAAACACAGGAAACACCTAATAAATTGCCTGACCTATCAAATTAACAACTCATCAAGAAAGTATTTTGGTAATCAATGAGCAAAGCAGAATTGTTTTCTTTCAGGCTGAGCAGGAAGAATGCATGGAGTTGGAGCAATTTATTTTCTTCATCTCTCTTCTATAAACGGCATTTAAATGAATTGTAAATTTGCTGCAATACAAGGAAAAATGTGAAGAAACTATTTTTAGAATTAGATCTCTTAGACATACAGGCGTGCATTGGCCTAAGTTTGTTTCTGAGTACAGAACTCAGATACTCTCAGTTATGTGGCAACTTAATTATGTCATCACTATTTCTGGTGAAGGTAGTTTTAGTTCTTAATAAACACGTAACAGAAATTAAATTTTGTGTTTTTAAGCATGGTATGCATTGAAGTGAGCCTCAGTGTAGTCCCTGTGCCTGCAGCTACTAAGAAAAACAACGAAGCATAAAATTTTCAGCTTTTGTCTAAATTACCTAAAAAATTTAAAATAAATAATTGACAATTGATGATAATTCTCTTCTTCTAGCTGATGTGCCCTGAGGTGCAGAAAGAGGCTGGCTCTTATTTCTGGTTAGAACAGGTATATACTTGGAGCTGCTGAATATTAAGATATGGTGATGGTTGGTGCAGGCAACTACCAAGGATAACTGGAGCATTTATTGACCAGTTGGGATAACGCAGAGAAAATTGTTCCTATGAAACAAGAACGGCATATAAAAAAATAAGACAGACTGGAAACATGGGATTAAGTTCTCCCTGTAATTGCCAAGGATGTTCTGCCCAGTGAAGCTTGTATATTAAGACAGCAAGACACCAAGGCAGGTGTCAATCATGTTGTGAACTTGATAATAGACATCTGCTTGAGTAGTCTGTCAAACTGTGATCTCAAAAGCAATTGAATTATTTGACAAGTTACAGAACACCAGTAATGTTGCTACCACTGGGAAATCTTGCCTCTTTTTTGGTATTTTTGTGGTGCTTAACTTCCTGTTTTAATGACAGACATTTAGCAAATCTCCATCACATTTGTAAAGGCCCCTGGAAAATTATGCATCATTCCAACTGATTATTTACTTCAAGCATTTTTTTTTAATTAAATTGAATATCACAAATTTGAAGTCCTGATAGGATGTAATAGAGCTCTGTAGATTATCAGGTTTTTATCTATGGCTATCATTTTCCATTGGCCTTCTGACAATGAGAGGAAAAAACAATGCCTACAGAGGAGTAAATAGGGTAATGCAAGAATCCTTCTGCCAAAAATTATAAATGTATTATGGTGTGGAAATCTGTAACATGCCTGTTGCAAATTCTTCTTATTTATAAAAAAAGTTTGGTTTGAAGTTATGCATACTTTTTTCTGTCGAAAGTCAATTCCATCTCTGCAGTCCCAATCCAGTAAGATATTTAAGCATATGGACTTTGATAACCATTTTTATATTTTAAATCTCTTTTAAATAATTGTGGGCAAGTTTTTTGTTATATTGTGGTGAAGGGATGAGGGGTGGAGTCTGTGTAAAATTCCCACCTCTGTCGGTGTTATTTTGACTTTGGTGTGCAGAATTCTTTTTGTTGATATAATTGAAGTTTGTGAAGACTGTGTGATTAATGTATATTTTAATGATATTTCCTATACATACACATAAACAAATTCCTAATGCCAAAAAATATATGAGAGGGTTCTTCCCCTCCCTGTCTTTATGTAAACTGTGGTCAAACAGAAGAAACCTCATATGGTTATTATAATAATTAAAATTGAGCAAAATTAAGATTGTGAAACTTGGCACTAAGTTCCAGATGGGATAAGAACATGCCTTGTTACATTGATGGTTGTTTACAATTGTCTGAATCCAGAAGTACACCAGAGACAATGACTAATGGCCTCATCTCTTGCATACTGAGTCATGTCTCCAATCTGTGTGTAGGAAACTTAAAAATTGTACTGTTGCAGGACATGCAAAGAGACAAATTAAAATTTCTGGACAGTAAGTTAGTAAGGAAGTTAGTAAGTAAGTTTGCTTTTTAACATGAAGAAGCAGTGAATAAAATGTAACTAATTGGCTAACTCTGGCATTTAATTAGCTTTTAAACTAAAAGCAGTTTTTGTGTGTCAGCACTGAGTTATGGTGATTCAGGTTCTCTTTCCAAAACATCCCAAACAGAAATTGTATCTGATATACATAAAGATACAATAAAAAACACTAATTATTGGAATATTTGTTAAAGGCCTTCATGTTAGATTTATCACAGAAATGCTAAAAGATTCTTTCTTCCATCCACAAACACCACAAATCTTGCAGTTTCAGAACACATGCTATTGGGCAATCAGGATTTGAGTTTCATCTTTTGATTGTTACTGTTTAATAGAATAAAGTCACCTTTTTCATTTTGTATATCCACGGAAAGTTTGAGATATAACTAGTGTTATAATTAGTGCCCCTTAAAAAGGGGCAGAAACCTAAATACCTCCTGTATTTGCTCTGCATCATTCCTTAGTTTAGAACTTTTCCCAGCAGGCTCTGTCTATAACAGTAGCAGTAGTTTGTTTATTCATAATTTTAGAGTTCAGAAAGTCAAAAGGCTCTAGATGTGCATCTTCTTCCAGTTTCTTCAGGAAAAACTTCTGTCATATGCCAGACATTCAGTCTGGAACTTTGGAAGTCCAGGTTAACCATATAGCCGATAGGAGAGCAGTGAAAAGGCTGGGGTTTTGCTTGGCTTTGTTTAATAGTAACTGTAATAGCTGTTTTGCTTTTTTTCCATTATGTTATCACTTTGCTAAGTTTAATGTTCCTTGGTATGGGACTGTTCAGCTCATGGGAGTTATGCATTTCTCAAGTCAACTTCTTGTTTAACAGATGTTTGTTTTAAAACAGTATAAATTATAGTAGAATAAATTGCTCATTTAAAGGCATGACAAAGCAACTCTCAGAGCATGCTCTGGTATGTGAAGTAAGCTGGGCAAGTGCAAAAAGCAGCTCATGGTTCTCCATGAAAAAAAGTCCTCTTTCCTATTTTTTAGAAAGGGACTCTGTCATACAAAAGTTATGCCTCCTGCTAAAGTAGTTGAACCAGCTGTATCCCATGTGCTCAAAACACTCTTGTCTCTTATTTCTCTTGTTCAATTATTGTGTCTATAAATTGCAGTGGGCCACCTGTGCAATGCACTCATCCAGAATAGCCCCAGAGGAAGCATTAACATATCAAGGCTCATAAAGCACAAATCCTTAAATGTAAAAACTGACACTTTCATCCTTCTCCAGCCTATGTCTATATAGACATTAAAACAGAAAGGAATAAAGAGTATTATACTATGCAATTTGAAGGCCCTGCTTTCCTCTTACAGAGGTCAGCAGCAAAACTTGTCTTGATTTTTACTTGAGAACAGGATCAAAGTATAAAAAGCATAAATTCTACTTACATATTTTAGAAACTTATTCTAACTTCTGCCATCAAGTTTGATGCACCTATTAAAAAAAAAAAAAAAGGGGGGCTTATTTTTCCTGACATTAACTGTATTTCTCTTATTCCCAGTCTAAAAGAACTATATTAAATCTCTCTGGAAAGGGGCCTGTGGTTTTGGACTGACCAGAGGAAGATCTCCAAGTTAGTAAAGCTGCTGCTTTTAGCTCTAAAACTCCCTCTTTAGAAAAGGCTTAAGAATTATTATTCTTTTTTTGGCATGTCAAGAAAATCAACAGATGCTGAAACTGTTTTTTTAACCTCTGGACATAGCCACTGTCCAGAATGAATAGAAAGGTGGCAGTTTTCCAGTTACTGCAATCTGCAGCACAGGTAATATTCAAAAGGGATAGATCAAGGTAAGGACAGCTATTTAAATCCACTTCAGCAGTTCTTGAGTAACATTCTTAAGAAAAGAAGCTCTCTGGAGAAGCAGCTATCTTTATACTTTTAGCTGCAGTGCATACATAGTATCACTGACCAGTAGATAACAGTAATAACTGTACTGTGAGACAGCATTTCTCTGTTCTTGGCATAGATTGGTAAGGTACCCTTTGCTTTTCTCCATTCCCTTTCTAAATTTATGTGCTTTCAGTTAATATGTTCTCCTGACCAATGTGTACATATTCTTAAGGACCTCCTATGAGAAGTAGCCATTTGATCTGTTGAGCCTGGAGAGAAGGAGACTGAGGGGTTATAACTTCCTTGTGAGGGGAAGAGGAGAGGCAGGCACTGATCTCTTCTCTGTGGTGACCAGTGACAGGACCCAAGGGAATGGCCTGAAGTTATGTCAGGGGTGGTTGAAGTTGGATATTAGAAAAAGGTTCTTCCCCCAGGGGGTGGCTGAGTGCTGGAACAGGCTCCCCAGGGAAGTGGTGACAGTACCAAGCCTGACAGAGTTCAAAAAGTGTTTGGATGATACTCTCAGGCACATGGTGTGACTCTGGAGGATAGTCCTTTGCAAGGCTAAGAGCTGGATTTGATGATCCTTGTGAACCCCTTCCAACTCTGCAAATTCTGTGATTCTGTGATTCTATGAGGTATGCTACCACATGCAGGAGTGTTGTGCTTTGAAGGAAATGGGTTTGGATACAGAAGCTACAGAACAAGGCAAGGTCAGCAGACAACTGAATTATGCGTATTTTCCAAACTAAAAGAAGACTCAAGGCAGATTCCTCATGCTGATAGCAAATAGGTCCTTTTTGGAACTGATTCAGTACCTCAGAATGCAGTCCCACCTTAATTCTCAGTTTAGGAGTCTCCTTAAACAGTATATTAACATTTCTTTATCTTGGATATTTGATGTTTATTGAAGTGGCTGCCTTCATAAATAACACTGTCCTTCATTACCTTGCCATTTAACTGTTTAGTTCTCTTTTCTTTTTTTTTACTAATTCCCTACCTCCAACTCTTAAGGCAGTTTCTAACACATCCCCACATTGCAAACCTTTTCCTCTCCGCAGCACAATTAGACCCCTGACCTTCTATTCCCCAAAGCTAAAGAAATGCCAAATTGCCACCAGCACTTCATTATGTTTATATATTGGTCCTATGAGACTTGAATTTTCTCTGGTTGTCCGCATTCTTCTTTTAATTTCCTGTTTACTGGCATCATACAACTCTCTGTGATATCCAGTGCTCTTGAAATAGGATTTTTTTTTTTTGATTTTTTTTTTTTGTCGGGTAAGGGTATTTGCACTTAGTGATTTTCTCTTTTTACATAATAGTATGCTCAGTATTAACCAGTATGAATTAGTAATTATTAAAAAAACTAAAGAAAGGAGAAAGAAAGTGAAAATTCAATAGTCTTAAGCACAGTACAAAAAGATTTTGTGGGTTTGAATCAATATTTGATACGCCATATGTGTGTTCACTCTTACACACGAGTAGCCTCTGTCGTCAGTGCCTTGCTGAATCCTTACTTTTCAAGTGCACTCTTTCAAACACATTAAGCCACATTAAGCCTTCTTAATTGTAGGTAGAAAACTATCCACAAATGAATATAGCTTCACTGAAGAATAGAGGTCAGTGAAAGCCATTCAATATAGGATTCAAAGCATGTTTTATCAACTTTAATATATATTATTATATCTTCTGCTTAATCAATCCTACATGAACAATTATTGTGGCTGTGAAACTCTGAGATTACCTGTGTGCCACGATCACAATCTTTATCCTTAACTCTGCCCTGAGAACATTAAAAAATCCCAAACTTTTCTTTTGCTCGTGATATATTAATCCTCATGTTTCTTTCATTGTGTAAAAAAGGTGGCCTCAGCTGTTTATGTCAGCCTGAATTCTGTCATTCATTCAGTGAATCAGATCCTATTTTAAGACAGCATTACTCTGGCCTTTGAGAGGAACTGCTACTGTAGTTTAGATTCTAAAATCCTGCTCAGATCCATTTTTCTGTTGTCATCCTAACCTCTGCTTTTAGTATTCCTTATATTCTCAGCAGACTCTGGTAGCAGGCTCTGATAAGTTTTTTTCACTATCAGTTCCTGTTTCAATTTTTTACTTAGTTAAGAACAGCCTGTACAATTAAGCAAAATTGTCCATCTTTATGCAAAATTTGATGCAGTTCAAATGCCGCTTTTGGGGAAAAGAACTCTTTAATATCTTATGACCCTTACTAAGATGAAAGGTCAGGCTAACATGATGATAATGGTAATTTCTGGGCTTAAAATCTATTAATCTATTTTCATGGGTTGTAACTGCATGAGGTCAGAGATATGTGAGCAAACATGGCAGTAGAATGACATTCTGTTAGCTCATACCTACAGGCATCGTGAAATAGTGGGCAGTTCATCTGGGACCTCACTCATATGTATGAGTGGTCAACATGCAAAGAGTGTTCCTGATGGAGATCTCTTCAGCAAAGGAGTTTTCCCACAAGACCACACTGGTCCTTTAGTTTTCTTTTTAAGTTCAGCCTTTTTTTCATGGCTTAGGACCCCTACGGGTGAGGTTTGAAATTGCCAGTTCAGAGCGATCAGTGAAAAGGTGCCCCCTCGGGGACTTTCTGTTGAGTCAGTAGCTGTTAATTTGCAATATAGTAAGAACCCAGTTTGAAACTCTGAAGTTGTCCAAAATTAAACTTGGAAGAGAATTCCTGACTTTCTTTAGCTATAAAAAGTTTAGATTTTGCCTATGAATATCTTGATTGCGTCTGAAAAATCTGCTGCTTAGCTAAGCAGAGCTGCCTTTCTCCTTGAGCAGATGCCACACACCATTTGCAAAACATTCGTACTTATCATGATCACACCTGGAAATGTCTAATTATTCTAAACTTAGCATCAGTTTTTTAAGGAGATTTAGAAATCAAAATAGGTTCAAAATTATCAACACACTCTATGTATGGTGTTAAATTGCTGTGGAACTACTAACAGGAAGTTTACAGTCCAGTTCAGTGAGATCCTCCTTAGGCAGCTGCAGATGGAAAGATCCGACACATGGCAGAAAGATGCGTGTTATGAATAGGTCCATTTTTAGAAGGAAAGGTGTAAAAAGTATTTATCTCTGAGCCATATTTTAGTTTCTGGCATTTGTTCCGTTCATGAAATCTTCTTTTTTGGTCTTTCCTGTGAATAAATAACGCCTTTCCAATAACAGAACACCACACATTGAAAACATACAAGTTACCTGTATCTTGTATGATAAATCACAAAGGGTAATGTAATGACAAAAAGAAAATCTGGAGATGTCATTGTGAATTTATTTGTAGAAAAATCTTCACTGAAAATAGTAAAATAAAGTTGCTGTACGATAGTGTAAGATTGGACGTCAGGTAGGAATATATCTCTGGGTCTACCCTTTTGTGCAAGAGATGCTAGCTGATGTAACGACAGGACTGTATGTCTTGATTGTAATATCCTAGAATTGCTGGATTCTCAGCCAGATTGCTGATGCTGTTCACTGGGGAATTTGTATGCAAATGGCATCATTTTCTGTTAGAATGTTCTTATATTGCTCTTTCAAAAAATAAGGTAATATCATTGGTGATTGAAGTCTGGTCCCAGTGAATCATTATGCTAAAAAAGAGGCCTCCAGAATTCATTCAAATTATATTCATGAGTCTTTGAAGAATTCTCAGGCAGATTCAAATAGAATCCAGTCACTCAACCTGTCCACTGTACTCTGTTCCTTTATGGGGATTTGAAACCCAGATACAGTTCTAAAATCTACATGTAAGACTTCAGTCTGTCTTCAAAAGACGTTGAGTGATGAATTTTGAGAGTTAAGGGGTTTTTTTGACATAGAAGTAAAATGGAGCAATCTCTACCCAATTCTTTCCAAATATAGTCTTTCTACTTTAGTAAAATTACAACCCAAATGTAAAGTCAAGCCAGGATGAGGGCAAGAGATTTTTCAGTTGGCACATTGTGGAAAATCACACAAGTGAAAATTGAATTTTCACACAAGTGGAAATTCAGCTATAAAAGACTCGTAGCCAAGTCAAACATTTCAGGACAAGTAGAGTAGTTTATGATGTATGTACTGAGATACAGTAATTATCTACGTAGTAATGAAGAGCTACCTTCAGTTAATATCACCACTTAAATCCAGGTTCAGATTTATAGCATTCACAAGCCTTTGAGGTTATCTAGAGCTTGGGCTATGACTTGGCCCCACTTAATACATTTCAGAGTTTTTTCATTGTTTCCAGTGAATTTTCTGTATACTATTTTAGTAGGTTTATAAACCAAATCTTCCTTTGAACTGAGAAATGTTTTTTCTTTGGTAAATAGGCAAGAAATACTGTTTATTTGTCAATAATCATTACCACTCTCTACTTTTTAATGTATTTTAGCTGGCACTGAATTGGTTAGTCCCCCTACCCTGGAATACAGGCATGGGATAACAAGGAGATTGTTCTTGGGAAGATTAAGGAAAATAGCAACGTTTCTTCATAAGTCACTCTAAACACTGACCTATCCCCCTGTGACCTCTAGCTTCGCTTAGTCACACGTGTGCATGGAGATGAATTTTGAGAGAGAAAACCTCTTTTGTAGAGATATGCACCTGCCATTTTCATCATGGACACCAGCAACTCTGCAGTTAGCCGTAAATCTGTCAGTGGGATCAAGTTGTGGATGGCACCAGTGGTTTTACATCCAGCTATTTTGAGGCAAGCAGCTGAGTGACTTTTTTTTCCCTCTGAGTTGACATAATGGTATGCTAAGAAAGTTAATTCCTTTACTATTTGCCTTGTTCTGTCCAGCCCCCAGTAGACTTCACATTCTAATTCTTCTCATTCTGGATTCCCAGATTGTATAAAATCCAATTTTTTAAAACAGTTTTTCCCTTTCCTAGGACAATGCCCAAGAATGCCCATTCAACTTTTTTGTAACCCCACTTGGATACTGAAGACTAATATAAGAAACTGGTAAGTTTAAATGTAGTTCACTTCATAGACATTTAAAATATCAGTATTTCAGAGAATCCAAAGAACTCCAAGCCAGAGGCCAGACAGGTGTGGATCCAGTAAGGGATCTTACAAATATAATGTGACTTCCGTCAAATTCCAGTGTCTTCTTTCAGAAATCTAAACCTTGCCCATCTATGGCCCCAGTCTTAAAACTTGCAACATCTGAACTTGAGGAACAAAAGCAAAACCCAGAAAAACCTGAGAAAAGTATGTCTAAATGATAATAAGTGATAATCACATCAAGATGCAAAATTCAAAATTAACGATATCAAGATAGAAATTGTAAATCTAAGCTGCATAAGGATACAAACATCCTTTCATGCCAACAGTGTCAGGTCTTAATAGAGTCAATTTACAGCTGCTTTTCAAAATACTTTAATTATTTTAAGGGGGAAAAAGATTCAGTTTAACTTATCTACTGCAGTTCTTCTCTGCTTCCATTGCTCTGAGACATCACATCATGGCTCCCTTTTGCAACTACAAATATATTTACTTTTTAGAAAAAATGTTAAAAGGTAAACCTGATAAATACAGAGATAAATAGAGCTTCTGTATTAGCATTAAAAATAACCTAATTTGTATTTCCACAAAGATTCATAGGCCTTTTTCATTTACACAGGAATAAGTGTGATTAGTATTCACTACTTCAAGACTTTAAACTGTAGAAATAGCAAAGGTGTTGTCTAAATGGACCTTCTCTTTGAATGAAAGGATAGATAATGTAGTATTTGCATCCTCAGCAGTACTTAGCTGGCAGAGCTCCAGATGATACCTGCTGGATGGCTGCCTTAGTTAAATGCATACCTGTCCTCTAGGCACTGAGTTCATCTTTTTAATCAGAAGGGTCCCACTGGGAGTATAGAGTCACTACAAAACCTTCAAATAGAAGGGGAAAAAAAGCCACAGATCGTTCAATTTTTCCTGTAGAAGTGGCTTAAGATAGAAAAGAAACAGTGTAACATGTTCATTGAAAGTATTTAAAAATATTTACCACTAAGCAAAGAAGGATCCCTACCAATGAAAGAATAACAGAAAAAGACCAGTTTAAGAGTAAACAAATTTGCTCAGTGTTTTTTAGCTTATATTTCATACTTGCTGCTTGTGATATCTCTTTACGCTACATTTAGTGAGCTTGCATGGAGACTACTTACCTAAGGTCGTGTTGAGGTGGTTTAAATTCTTATCAAACTTATTCTGGCTTTTGTCTGGAGAAAGCAATAAGACTAGAAACAGATGAAATGAAACTGTTTAGGAGAAGAAATAATTTTGTTGATAATCTCTATGATGGCAATCCAAAATTAGCTATCTTTTAAATACTGGTTGTCTCATTCTGCCATAAGCAACATTACAAAGTCTCTGTCTCAGAGAGTTGTATTGACTTCTACACAGGAACACAGTAGATTTGGATTTGGGCTTTTTTAATATGTACTTATGCTTTTTAGACAAGTGTAGAAAGGTTTTTTTAGGATGTTGAAAACAGTGATCACTGTAAATATGCAAAAATTTTCTAGTCTTTTCTTCCATGATATTAAAGGAACCTCTCTTGAAAGAGATGGCAGCAAATTTAGAGTCAGCAAAGATTTTTTTTTTAAATTCAAGACTATATTTAACCTATGAGACTGCTTTCCACAAGGCAGAAGGGGTGGGAAAAAGTGAATAGTTACTTGCATTTAAAAATACTTCTGTCTGCAACCCTAAACATTTTTAAAAGACAGAGAAAAAAGAGATAAAACAATATTTTAGACGTAAAAAATAGACATTGTTAACCTGCTTGCAGAGGTTATGAGGCACTTCTCTATGGGAAAGATTTATCTGTGATGACAAGTTGGTCGTTCCTTAGAAAGAGTTGATATTGATCACTGCTAAGGGAATGGCTCCGGGCAGAACAAACTGCTGGTCTGGTTCAGATTGGGACGTCTATATTGTGTCTCACACTTCTCATAATTTTATTCAAAGGCTTTGGGGACACACACTCATAAGATGTGTAGAAACTGGATTGTCTCTGCTTTTGGCCTCAGGTTTGAATTTATAAAACTTTTTGCTTTGAATTCCTTGGAAATGTTATTAACTGGGAACAGGGTGTGACACCATGTGAATTTTTAAGAATTTCGTTTTTGCAACATAATCTGAAAGCCAGAATGTGGCAAAATGAATGCTATGTTCAGGCTTTGAATTCCTAAAGTTCTTTCTGTGATCTGATTGGAAATATCCCCATTTATCTGGGTGGATGAAAAGCAGTGAAAAGTCCCCGGAAAACTTCAAAGACAGGCTATTCATGACCCACACAGAAAATCATGTAGAATCTGCCTGGTTTATATAGAGAATAAGTCTTTCTCCTGGTCCTTGGCAGGGCTGCAGAAGAAAGATTCGAGGACTATTAGCAAGGCTTTCTCTAAAGACATTGAATATAAAATCGGGAGGTTTAAAACCACTAAATGTCACAAGTGTTAGTAACTGTGTGAGGAAATAAGACAGGAGAGACCATGTTGAGTATTCATAGCATAGAATGGTTTGCATTGGAAAGGACCTTTAAAGGTCATCTAGTCCAGCTCCCCTGTAATAAGCAAAGATATCTTCAACTAGATCAGGTTGTCAGAGCCCCATCCCAACCTGGCCTTGAATGTTCCAGGACTGGGGCATCTGTCACTTCTCTGAGTAATTTTTCCAGTGTTTCACCACCCTTAAAAGATTTTGATCCTAAGAGGGCAGAAGGAAAAAAAAGCCATCAGTAAGAGATGCAAAGAAGGTGCCGTGTAAGTATTGTCGGAGTACAACTCCTCTACACACCCCAAGTCTGGAGACAGACTTCTCATCTGATGCTGATCTGTATTCAAAACTGAAAGGATGCAACTAGAGTTTTTCAACCCATCCATATATACAGATTTTGAAAAAGAGTGGAAGCTCATGTATAGGGTAGGTAACTCTATATATACCATTCATATTTAGGGTAGGTAACCCTAACCCATTGCTTATAAGAACGAATAACAAAGAGATAACGAACTTTTCTTATGAAATCTACTATCATTATGCTAATAATTGTATGCACATTTCATCCAGGAAGCTGAATCTTAATCAAATAATGATGTGTATCCTCTTTGAAATGCCTCTTCATTTTACATTGCCAGGCTGCAACCAGAAGAGTACTTCTGCATTTTTTACTTGACATGCCCCCATCTGCTACCATCAAAACTGACTTTCTCTCACTCACTTTTTTGTCCTCCTCCCTTCCTTATTACTCTCCCCAAATATATTTTTAAGATGAAGACCAAATATTTCTGCACTGGTGGGGCAAAGACATGTCAACTGCATCAAGCTTTGTGTAAACAGTGCTGCCACAGATAAGAAATTTGAAAAGTAGCAAGAAAGATAATCTCCCTTTTATTGGCTTCATTCATATTGAAATGTATGATCAGAGTCGAAATCTTAATCTTCACCTCACTTTCACAGCTGCTCAGCTAACCTTAGTGTGTGTCCTGGCCCTCTGTGAGAAATCAAGGCCCCCCCCTGACTGGATGAAAGGGCAAAGAAAGGGAATGTCCTGTTACCCCTTTAGGCAGCCCAGTCTCTCAGGAGGAAGCTCAAATAACAAAAGGTGAGAAATCTGACCCAGCAAAAGTATGGCAGGCTCCATCAGACTTCAGCTGGCTGCAGCAGCTACAATGAGGTCACTTTTGACACTGTGTATGAGGTGGCTTCTCAGTTTATACTAAATCTTCTCTTTTCTCAACAGAAGGCAGGAAGACTTTCTCTGCACCTTCCTACTGTGACAAGCCAATAAGTAGCCCAGAAGGATAAGCCAGAGCATTGAATTTTCCCTTGTAAGGCCTCCTGTTAACAATTAGCAGCTCCTAAAATGCTAAAAAAATAATATCGACTGCAGTTCATATTATGTATTTACCAAAAAAAATTTACAAGGAAACTTTTTTTGTTTTTCTAAAGGCTGAGTAGTGAAGGTAAGCTTAAGTTTATTGGCTTCCTCATAACATTTATTTAGCTCCTTACATCAGAAGTTACTAATAATTAGCATGTTCGGATTTAAGATTATGCCTATTCCCAGTCAAAAAATAAAAAACTGGAAATTTGCCATTGTTCTTGATGAAGACTTGCAAAGGGAAAAAGACTCTATGGTAACAAGACCCCATCAAGATTTATTTTTTAAAAATAATTACTGTACTTACCCAGCATAAACTACCCTCCTTTAGCAGAAAGGCTCTGGAGGAGTCCTCAGATAGCCCACCCTGTCTCAGAAGCCACTCTGCCTCGTGTCAGATCACAACTGGTGGAGGGCAGTCAAAGAGAAGCAAGTTACGGAGAACCAGCTCTAAAGAGATATTAGAGAAAAAAGGGTTGTAGTAACCTCCCACACTTGAATACCCAATTCCAGTATGGATTCATGGTTTTTGAGAGGAGTCCTTTAGTCAAACTTTTGAAAACTTAATATGAACAACTGTAAAGAAAAAATCCACTGACAAAACCAAAACTGGGCTGAGCGGCAGGTGCTTGCAGCAGAAGAGTACCTTTTTTGAAAAATATAATTTTCTAAATTAAAAGATAACTGTGCAAAAAGAAGAATATCTGAAACATCACAAAACAGGTAAATAGCAGTCATTTTAGAGAGAAGCCTCACATCAGTACATGACACAACTCGGCACTGAGAGATTAGTGAACTTCCGCACCCATTAAGGTAAGGCTTGGACTTTCCCTGGCACTCAGCTTCGCTGTGATATGGCAGACAGAACTTCAGTAATTAACAAATGTTAAATCTCATCCCCAGAATTAATCCTTGACTCAAGCACCTACAAACACTTGATACTGCAGGCCTATCATTGCAAATACAGATTTGGCAAAGGTGCCGCTTTGAATTAATTTTGTTGAGACCAGGCCTTTAGAGAGACTCTACTAACTCCCTTTTAACCAACCTTTTATAATATTATCCATCGTTAGAGCAATCCTCTAGGAATGAAGAGTCATTTCTATTCCATGTCACCTTGATTTGTGTTGTAGATCATGTCTAGGAAGTACCATGGTTATGGTGTCCTGTGAATCCCTATGTCCCCAAAGCAGGATCAAGGTCATGTTGCTGTGGATTAGAGCTGTGTCCCAAATGCTTTATTTTGTTGGCAGGTTTTGCTGTGTTACTCTGGGGTTTGCAAAAGTGGTTTACAAACCCCTTTTCACTCCGCTTCCAGATCTTGAGTCAAATGTTGGTCAGCTGGACTGAGGGATTAGGTATCAAAGTCTGCTTTCTACACTCTTCAAACTTGACTTTATGAGAAACTTTTTTTCAGTGCTACTGCAAAGAAGTGCAATCTCTCCTTCTCCAGATCTACACCTCAGGACTGTATGTAGGCAAAATTCATAACTTCATCAGCACAGTTTCCAGGAGGTTGCTAATGTAGCAGCAGAAATAGAGATGTAGTTAGTGACAGGTCAATCAACTCCCTGCTGTTTTTTTGACAAAAGAGACTAAGAGGCAGTGTTTATTTTCAAATAACATTTTTTGCTAAGTTTCTAGAAAGATGGATGAACTGAAATTGACTTTGATTTGGAGCTAATGGCCCAAATCAATCACTTTAAGTGGCCACTGCCTTACCTCGGGTGAAGGCATGAGCTGATGGTGTTTGGGCAACATACAAGCTGACAGCCTTATATTTGCTGATGTGTTTACCTCAGCTGTAAACAAACCTTTAAGAGATTGGCCTGTTGATAGCTGGATTCTCAGGTTACATTTATTACAACAGTATATATGTGTGTATAACTGTGGAAAATATTTCAAGCCTAAAAAATCATGATAGAAGGTAAAGAAATATCACGTATTCTGTACAGTAGAGGAAAAAAGGCTTGTAATTGAGCACATACAATTTTGTACCCTTTGCCTTGTGTTAAGCTATAATATTGGCTTTCATGCAGAAATGAATAATAGCTTTATTCACCCTCTCTAGATTGCCCTAACATGCTGCAACTTGATTAAGGGCATGAATTCAGGGCATGAATCTTCCTGATATAGTGAGATTATTGAAATTATCCCAAAAGAGCATGTTTGCTGCTCTGCATGCAAAGATCCTCCATTGTCTCCTTAATAATACACAAGACAGGTCAAGAGAAGCTTAATTAATATGGAATTAGCACAAGTCGATTTTGGTTTTTTATATTGTCTTGCCCTTTGTGGCCTTAGGGCAGCTGGCAGTTCAGGGAGATCATGCTCATATAAGTGTATTGATCAAACGTTATTAGTTAAAGCTTATTTGTGTGCTATCTTTAGGGTAGCAGAACAGGAATTCTGTATAGCACATAGTGCTAGGCAGAAAAACCAACAGGTTTCTGCATTTTAGCAAGTCTGATTCAGGGCTAATAAGCAGCTGAGCTTTTCAGCAGAGAAGAGGCAAGAAAACAAGATTTTGGGTTAACTCTGTGGCTACGTGAGGCATTTCTTACCTTGTTTAACACTGCATTGCAATCAAACAGCTTCCCATTCCAAAGTGCCATGTCTATGAAGGATCTTTTAATATCACTCAGTCATCTACCAGATTCCGGTACCTAGTTTGCAGAAATAATTTGGATCCTTTTTTGTCATTTGTTCTCAAATTTATTGGACAAGGACAAGCACAAACAGGCTATTCATCTAATTGACTGAGTACTGCGCTCTTTGAATATCATATTACCATTATGTCTAAGCTCTCAGGAGCCAAACTTAGAATTTGCCAAGAACTTATTTCTCATTTTTTATCCATATTGCATGACAGCACAGGGATTCAGAAAAGATCATTCTGTCATCTTCACTATTCATTTCTCCTGATAGTTGTACTGAGTTCATAGTGGGGGAACTGAATTAATACTTGGATGTTTAATGATGCTGTGCCATGCAAAATTCTCATTGATTGAGTGGATCCACTTTGGAAGGTACTGAAAAGCAGAATGTGTCTTTTCTGAAATACACTTTCTCAGCAGTCCTACTCCACAGCAGTAAAAACACAGCACAGCCAAGCACCTTGGAGACAATCCATGCTAATTGAGTCCCTGATTAACTGTTACAGTTCCTTTTTGCATGTGGAACATTTTCAGAAAATGTGATAGATGCAAAGAACATATTCTTAGGTCTTGCATCAAGTTTGATGTTCCTTGGGAATTGTGCAGTTCCACACTACCTTAGTTCTTAGATTTGGAAATATGCTAATTATACTTCTTTTATTTAGTTTTCTGTAAAATATTTTCTCTAGGTCATCAGCTCTTTGCAATGGGCTTATTCCCATCACTATAATCAAAATGATTCATGATTTAAAAACAGAGTTACTTTCTTTTTTACTTTTTTTTTTTTTTCACAACACTTAAGTCAGAAGGGAATATTCACCCATAAAACCTCCAACTATTTTAGGCTTCCTGCCATGTGCCTGTTTAGTTGTGCCTGTGTCAATCCAGGTCTTGTGTCTCACCCAGATTTGGATTTTGGAGTTTTTAGAGAATTTGTGAGAAGGAGAGAGGAGAATATGTCATTTGGACCATTTATAATCTTTTTTTAGGAGATAGTATAAGTGTGACAGCTATCATGTCTTTCACCATCCAGGAAAACAAACCTGGACAGGTTAAAAAGTCCCTTTAATGCACATGAGCACATTCAAATATGCGCATGCAAGCATATGCACTTGCTTCATCTTTTTGTTCTGTCTCTCAGTTCTGCTCTTTACATCAATGGAATTAATGTTATGAGCAATAACTGAATAAATATGGTAGTAATCCCAAGATTAACAATGAACTTCTCATCTAAATCAGTTCTGTGTCTCTGTTAGTATGTAAAATGCACCTGCAGTAGCCGAGAACTGCCATGAGCAAAGCCTCACCATCTTAACATTAAAATCCCTCCACACTATCATAGGATCATATAGATTATTTGTTTACATTCTTTTTTGTAGCTCTTGTTTTGTAAACTGGAAATTTGATCATTGTACATTAAAACAGTTACCTCTGTTATATAAAGATACCAAGAAGCACTATTTAGAACAAAAACAAATAATTAAAACTCAGTGAAGAAGTGAGGCTAGGTGAAAATACTGTCCAAAAATAATCTCTCTTTGATGTAAATGGTATTAATTATGTCATCTTCAACTTGTAAACATTTGATGCAGTGTTCCGCAAAGTTCTGTAATGCTTTACTAGCACCTACTTTGAAATGCATTTGTTAAAAACTTCTTAAACTCCCTGCAAAGTCATGTCAGTCATTTTCAAATTATAGCAAATATTCACATAGATTTTGATTGTTATGAAACCTTTTATTGCTGTTTTTGATGCTGTGGGAGATGGTTTGATTATTTTCATATCACAGCTGTTCAAAAACATGTCTTTAGATTTTTTTTTTTTACTCCTTTTTAATCAATTGACTTCATAATCAGGGCAAAACTGCTTATTCCAAGAAGACCTTTTAACAAAAGACCTGCAATACCTGGAGTGAAATGGAGTAGAGTAAGTCTGAGCCTGGACATACTAAACTAATTGCTTTGGGTCATCATTGAGATACTGTTTTATATCATGAAGTGTTCTGATTCATTTTCAGGAAACATGACTTATTTTTATGTTAATGTTTTTCTTTTCTCCAAAGAGGTTCTATGAATTATCCCAAATAGATTAATGTGCTGACCTTTGATCCCTAGAAACCAGAGGCTGGATTACAGCTGTGCACGCCTTGAGAAGCTTAACTTTTACCATTCAGTTAAGATGTGAGCTGCAGAGTTGAGAGGTGCCTGAATTTGACATTCTAAGGAAATGGTAAAATTAGCACATGATTTTTCCAAGACTATTTATACATCTTCTGAAATGCAGAATATGGCTCATCATTGTCTTTGAAGAGTATTCCCAGGAGAGGCAAATCCACTGCTATAGGAGAAGAAAATCCTGCAGTCATTCTTTAGGCTTACTGAACGTAAAACTCTTACAGATTTTTTAATATATATTCAGCCCAGCAGTATTTTTGAAGATGCTATTAGCAGCTGCAAATCATCTTTTCTTGTAATGCCCACACTAAGCTGGTACTTTTTCCAAAAAAAAAGGTTAGCCTGTCTCCATGAGACACCTTATCCTCATCGATACTCAGCCATACATCCTTCAGTTAGTAAGGACTTTACCTAGTCAGTGTTTTGGAAAAGAAATTAAAAACCTAAAGAGAAGGATGCAGCTTGTTGTAACTCAGCTGACATAGCATGACACTTTCCCTTGCGTTCACACAAGCTCTTCAGATCCTAGGCGCGAAGGGAAAAGTGATTCCTTGTTGTCTGGAGCAGGATGTAGCATGTGAATGAGCAGACTATGAAAATGAAAGAAGAAATAAGGTAAAATTTAGCCACTTTAGTTTGAGAGTGACAAATAGTACTCCTTGGGAAACAGGATGATGAAGGTGAGAAGGAAGAAGTAACAGGTGTGATAGTTATGAAAGAATCACAGAATGTAATGAGTTGGAAGGTACCCACAAGGGTCATCGAGTCCATCTCCTGGGCCTGCACAGGACCATTCCCAAGATTCACACCATGTGCCTAAGAGCATTGTCCAAATGCTTCTTGAACTTTGTCAGGCTTGATGCTGTGGCCACTTCCCTGGGGAGCCTGTTTCACTGCCCTCTGGGGCACCCCTAGGTGAAGAGCCTCTTTCTAACATCCAACTTACCTAACCCTCCCCTGACACAACTTCAGGCCATTCCCTTGGGTACTGGTCACCACAGAGAAGAGATCAGTGCCTGCACCTCTTCTTCCCTCTTCTTCGAGAGGAAGTTTTAACTATTTCTCCCAGTGTTGCAGTCCAGCACAGAAGGTTTTAGACAAGAATTAAAATAAAACTTGACTACTTAGGAGCAAAAAATAAGGAAAATTTTTGTCACAAAGCTAGATATGATTGGCAACTTCTCTTGTCAAGTCTTTTTTTAAAGTTTCCATAATATAGTACAGAATTGTGAGCTTTGCTGAAACAAAAAACTTGTAAATTGCACAGGACTTTATTCCCACAAGCCAAATGAAATCTCAGCAGTGAAAGCCTGTTTGCGTTCCTTGCGTCCCTGCACAACATGAGATGAATATGGCTAACTAGTGCATTGGTAAATGAGTAATTTCCAAATTCGAACATGTTGGCTCTAAGAGTCTGCTCATGGCATTTTCAACTTGTCTGAAACCAGAAGTGTCAAAAGTGTTACAAGAAAACCTGTTCATAACATGTTTGATTTATAGACTCCAAGAGGTTGGGCTATGTTGAGATAATAATTTCATTTTCTGGAAGGTGATCAAAACAAAACTTTCAAATGTTCTGAGGTTCACCCAGTGCTAGAGGGTTGAGTGGTTGCCATTTCTGCCATATGCACTATATCAGAGTTATTCGTCAGCTGTCTTATTGATATATAGAGTTCATATGATACAGGGAGTTTTAGTCCACATTCATTCATTTCATTTTATAGTACTGAACGTTCTTCAAGCATTGGAGCTAATTGCAAAGAAAAATTTACTTAGAAGTATCACTTAAACGAAGTTCTACTTATCGATCTCACAAAAAATTCCAAATTCCGTTATCAGAATCTGGTTGCCATTGTATAGTCCTACAACACTGGCAAATACTGGTTTATTTAATAAAACATTTCTATCAAATAAAACATCAGCAGTTTTTCATATTGTGTTTGGTTTGCCAATAGTGCAGGATTGTGCATTATTTGCCACAGTGAGTGTTAGTACTGGAGAGTGAAAGGAATCCTACCTGCAAAAAAAGAATCATAAAGCTGCCTTTCTGTGGCATATTTATTCATGGATTACTCTGCATGATTGTAGTTAGAATTAAGCTATTTTTCTTCCAAACCACAAAGTATAATATATAGAAGGGAACCTGAAGGAGAGCTTATGTTCTGGGTTTTCATAAGCTAGGAATCCATTTTTGAGTCCTTTGGCTAAGGTGCAAACTCACTAGCTCACTATTTACACTGGTTTTTTGTTGGAGGCATTTTCTATCCAAAAATTAAATACTTTACTTCATTTTATTTTGAAAAAAATTCAAATTAATATCAGACTTGCTTGCAGAGCTGCAGGTGAGCAGCAGGTGTGGTATGATTATCAGGTAGATCAACTGAAGAAGTGCAATGATTCACGCAGAGACCTAAACCGTGATTTGGAAGGGCATTTGAGTGTCTCACACCCAGGTCCATGGCCAGCTTGTGGCTAACGTGTGCTTTTTAACTGGGGATTTCTCTTTTTCCATAGCTTACCTGAAACTGTAATGAACTGTTCATGTGAAATCTTTCTTTCAGGCTTCTGTGTATTATCAAACAGATCTGATGGTCTCCTCTATCAAAAATGGGAAAAATCATGCCATATAGGTAACCAGGAGTCAATATTTTGCCTCTTGGTCAGAAGCTCTATGAAGCTGTGTTGTTACACTGTCATACTATTTGCTGACTAGAGATCCCAATCTGAGCAAACAACTAATTGCGTCGCAAAGCTTGCCGTCACATCAGGTAAATATGACGACAGTATGAAGGAAAGCTATAGGTCTAAAAGACTAAGAAGGTATGTATGGTGCATTGGTTGTGTGTACAGTAGGCTTCACAGAACAAACTGAGGCCTAGGAGGTCAGGACTTTAACTTTGCTATCTTTTCAGTGGAGGGGATTCACAATGTAACTGGTAAATGATCAAAGTGATGCTTCAACAAATCGAAGTTAAGACAAAAACTGAGCTCTAGGCATCCCTGGATGTAATTTGGAACAGTAGAATAGCTTTGGGATTTGTTTAGAATGTAACTTATTTGCTTGCGTGTTTGCTTTTAGAGGGGTGAGTCTTATAAGGATTTGTTGGCTTTGTACTCTTCAGGAACCTTAAAGATATAAAACTTGAAACATGGACTGTTGGCTTCCTGTGGGAAAAAATTCTAGTTGTCACAAATCACTAGAGCCTAGTCGTACAGCCACCAACTCTTATCCTTCTTGGAACCATGAGGGGAACAACAAAGCACTGTGTTTGTCAGCCTTTTTCCTCTCAAACCTCTATCAAAGGTGTGCAAAGCAGTAAAGGGAAATGGGAAGCAAGAGAAGCAGGAAGGGAGACCTTCACTTCTTGAAGACGTGATGCTGCCTTTATGTGTCTGTAGGGGTTAGAATACAAATTCAAGTATTTCATATTTGTACAATCGTTCATATGGTGGTTTGAATCAGTAAAATATTTAAAACATACAAACCCTTCCTTAAGCTTCTTTATTTTATGAATCAATTGTAAATAACCTTTTAAATGCATTCAGGTGATGAAAACCATTTGTTTGTTTGGAAAAGGTAATTTTCCCAAGCTCAGAGAGGAACAAGCAGTCCTTTCTAGCAAATCCTGTAAAATGCTGTGAGAAATTTTGGTCTAGATAGCTGGAGTGACCTCTCGTGGTCTTCACAGGAACTAAGGCAATTCACCTCCCCACTTCCTTACCCTCTTTTTAGGAGGTGCAGATCAAAGATGCTAGTTCTAACTGAAATTAGGACCTAGAAGCATAGCTCCATCAGGAGAGTGCAGGACAGATAAGTAATAAAATGTAGCTTACACTGTGCTTTGAACTTAATTGACATCCTGAAAATACTATTTTAGCCCTTGAGTGCCACTCATCTGTTCTCAGCTGCTCCAAGAGAGAAATGCTTTCCAGATACAGCAAGTTGGCTCCCTCCTAACATGTTTCATCTATATTTTTTAATGTTGACTAAAAAAAGTACAAGTCTTTAAAATAGGGTTAACATCTTCCTAAGCCACTGGGAATGGGAGCCATCAGCCCTTCACAAAGAATCAATCAGTAGTGATGTAAGTAGATGAAATATCTCTTAACAGATGCCTGCATTACCTTTCACTGCCATCTTGCTTTTATTTCACCTGTGAGTCAGCTGGTTCTAGGTAACAGTGAGCAATTTCTGTCACATGTTTACAGACGAGAAAGACCAGTGCATATTTTCATTGCAGTAGCTTCATCTCAGTACAAAAGGGGTTATTTTGTTTTCTTTGGGTTTTTTGAGACGAGGAGAGCAAGGAGGAGGAGGATGCAGGTTATATCTATAGGTAATAAATAAATCACTTCAGGTTGTCATGTATTGACCAGTGAATGAAGTGCCTGGGAAAGTATTTGTGAATTGTATGATCCATTTCTTGAGAGGGACACCTGTTACACTGGGGTTCCTCTGTCCCTTCTTCATGTTGCACCTACATTTCTCTAATTTAAAAAAAATAATCAAGATATTTAGTTTATAAACTGTTCTATGTTGTTAGATGTTGTGTCTCCATATATATCTGTCTTGAATAGAGGAGTTTGAAGTGAACTACACTGTACTCCACCTATTTACTCCCCAAACACTATATTCAGAGTCCAAACCCCGATTACAGTTTCACACCTTACCCATGTATTTCTAATATTCATAGATTCCATACACTACTGAAGAGAAAAATCGTCCTCTCAACCATAGTTTAACATTTGAACACTAGAAAACCAGAGCATGATCTTTATCAGACAGTTTAGGGCTGTCTCTAGTATTGATAGCTCTACTAAAGTGATAGAGAAGATGATTACCCCTATCCCTACCCTTTTTAGTGATAGGGGATAAGGAAAAAATTATCAATAGTCTCTAGAGGCACAAATAAGTGTCTACTGAAAGGCTTTTTCATTCATTCTCCCTGCCATCTGTTCTTTTATTCTTCCCTATGAGTATCACTTCCTTAAACAGCATCAGTGCAATTGTCAGTTCTTTTGAAGTTCTGCTTTCCTTCTTCTTTTTTATTATTTTAGTGCTGTCTGACTTTTTGCGTATTTCTTCTTTAAGTTTCTTTTCCATATCATTCTTCCTGTGGTTTTTGTAATGTCTTAGCTTTCTCTTAGAGGTGAACTTCAGCATCAGGATAATGAAAATGGATGGATATGTTGTTTAATAATAAAAAAGATCAGATAATTTAATTTCATTATTTATAGCTACAGGACCTATCCAAGCTATTTTCCAGACTTCAGTCACACATAGCATATACCAGAAAAGTTCAATTATCTTTTCTCTCGTTTCCATCTCCTACAAAAAGTAAGAAAGTATCCTACATTCTTCTGACATTAATACAGTAGCTTTTGAGATATGAGTCCAGACATGTCAAGTATCTTAGTGTAGAGAACAGGATGTGCTCTTCAGTACAACACAAGACTGTCTGAACTTACTGCCAAAGCCCATCTGATTTTTTGTATAAGAACTTAAGTTACCAGAATATGTTATTTTAAGTAAGCAAGTTGTCATAAAAATTCTCATCTCTTCAGCCAAATCCAGCTCTCAGGGTAAAAAAATATCTGCCTACAACTCTAAAAGCAAAAGTTCCTTGACTGACATTTCCTTGGGCTTCATTCCGGTTCAGTAGGGTGTATAGGAGGGCAAACCCATCTCATTGAGGTCTGTGAAGTTTCAGCTAGTATAACTGAGGAGTTATATGATGGCTGTTTTCTCTAGCTCTTTGTAGACACAAAAGGTAGGATTGCAAATTCCTCCTAGAAGGCATCAGAGAAACATTTGTTAAGAATGTGCTTAATTCAATATTCTCAGTATTGTGAATAAAGTATGTTTCTAGGAAGGCAGAAATTTTAGCCTGCAGTGCTGTCATACAATCTGATATTAACAGCTAGTGATTCAGATGTCCTTTATTACTTGAGATCTGGAATAAGCATAGTAGTAACAATTAAGATTCGATATATTCTTGCTGTTAATGTCCACTGTTGATCATAGGTGAAAACATTTATGCATGAAATGTCTCTGTAGTTGGTTTCTGTGGGGTTTTGTCATTATTCTTACAAGCATAAATATTTACAATATTTATCTACCTGCTGAAATAGTCTCATTTCCATGCTTATTTAAATGGATTAGCTTGGCTGCATTTGTGGTGCTTATTTTTACAGTTGAATAGAGGCCTCCAAGAATTTGTTAACTCAAAGCATAATCAGAATGTTTAGCATATAGATGAGAAAAAGTATTTTAGGGTCATTGCTTTGCAAGTGTTCCTTTTCATGTCATTGCTCTATTTTCACTTCCCACCCGTTTCTTCCATTTTCTCCATTACTGGGTGGGGGTTTATGGCAGAAAAGTCACCAAGCTGAACTTTAACACAGATTCTTCGCACAGGTATGGCAAGTAATGAAAAGGAGGGAGAGGAATGTAACCGAAGAACAAGTGATGCACCATACAGTTTCTTGCCACCCAGTGACCATTAACCGGCCCATTCTCAAGCAGCAATTGGCACTTCCTGGCCAAACCCACTAGTTTATATGCAGAGCATGATGTTCTGTGGCAGGTTTAGGTCAGCTATCCTGGCTACGCTCGCTCCTCCTCTGCTTTCCTGTGCATCTCTTCACTGACGGAGCATGGGAAACTGAAATGTCCTTGACTTAGCAAAACCACTGCTAAACAACAATTAGAACATTAGTGTGTTTTATTAGTCTCACACTAAACCCAGCACTCCACTAGCTACTGAGAAGAAAATTGACTCTCTCCCAGCTGAAACCGGGTCAGTTTTTGCTTAAAGTAAAATGTTTTCAAATTCAATGTCTTTCCTCCAGGCAATATTTTCCTGTCATTGCTGCCTAAGCCAAGCACAGTTAGTACGTTTTGCAGGGATCGCACCATGTACATACATGCAGGTAGCTATCAATGCAAATGAAATGTTAATGTCTAAAATAACAGTATAACAACTTAATTATATTTAATCATTTCAATACATACCTTTGTGCACACAGAAAGAATGAGCAGCAATAGCATAAGAATTTCCATTCTAAGTGTTCTTTTCCACTTCTTGCATTGTCAAATTTCCAAGGCCTAGTTCCTTCCACCTACAGAAACTGTAATTTTAATTCTGAGATAATGCCTCTTACATATTTCTTCAATATGAAATAGTAGCAAGTATGAAAGCTATAAGTTGAGTGCTTGCGGAAGAATCTCTAAGAACCTTTGGAGACATCATATTTGGTTGACTTTCAATCCACCTTTCTATGAGCAGCAGAAGCTGCGCTAGTGCTCTGTCTTCAAAGCTAACCAGTAGAATTTTTAGTAGCTGTTATTACTCCTTTCATACAAATGAGTATCATCTTTTCAGGTTTTACTTATCTTTTTACTGCAAAAACCTAGGAAATTAATAACTCTACAGAAGAATGTTAGGTGAAAATGATGGAAGAAATGATGGAGTTAAGGTAATCCATAAAACCTTACTTCCATTCTCTAGAACATTTTGCCACTCTATTCTCCTTTTTATTTTCTTGCTTTCATTAGAGCTCTGTCTCTGTAAGTCCAGTGCTGTGAAGTGAAAGGAGTGGCATGTCTAGCAAACTACTTGAGTAACTGGAGAATTTGGAGTTTAGCCCCTAGCTGGCCACAGTTTCTGGATACACATCTAGAATATCTGTGTACTTAGCCATGAATTTCAAACTTGTATACGCCACAGTAACTGATAGTTTATTCCAGGTCAGGACTAAGGAGAGTTATATTTTGAAGGGTAAGAGACAAGACTGCTGTACAGGGGGGTAGCTACTCCTCTGTCACATTAAGATGCTGTACCTATAGGTGCTCATCACCTTCTTAAAGCACATCTCTACCTCCTCTCTTCATCCCCGCAGTAACTGGAAGTATGGCATGTCAGATTCCATTAAACAACCTTTGAACTTGAGGGCAAAGCTTTCTTTCACATCGGTTCTTCAAAGCCAGGAACATTTTTCATTTAAAACAAAATCAACCATAGAAAATAAGCCATTCCGGAAACAGCCTGGCTTCCACTGGAATTAATGGCAATAATCCATCTACTAAAGAGTCTGTCTAGAAAAATTCACAGCTGCAAAAAAAACCAAATAAGATCAGACTTTGTTGTCACTTTTTTTCTCAATGATTTTCATTTCCTTTCTTTTCCAAAGAAACAAAAAGCAGTAAGCAGCTGGATGGACAGATAGACACTTGCTTGAAGTCAAACTTACTTAACTAGATTAAGTGGTAATCTTTTAAGTGTATTGCCAAACATACCACAATGAGATTTGAAATGGCTCTGGAGTGCAAAAAGCTCATGAGATGTGGTAACAGCACACCTCAAAATGTTTCTAAGTGAGCCTAAGACTTAAAAATGTTACTTTCATCTTACTGAAGAGTGCGTGAAATCTCAAAAGGTTTAAAGCTTTCTTCTTACTAAGTGTTTCCTCTTTTCCTTCAGTTGAAGGCTTTTAATACTAGAAGTTTTTTATCTTGATGAAGAAATTACTGGTTTTTTAAAGTGAATAGGGGAAAAAAGAAAACATGTAATCGGCATGAATTTAAATAAAACACTTCATGAATTTACAAACCAAAACATTTGCATTTCACATTTTATTTCTCTTAGCTTTGGTATTTGATAGCTTCTCCTAGGCATGGAGCTCAGCAAAAAGAGTCAAAATTTCCTAAAAATACTGATAGCATTTTTAAAACAGAACTTTTTTCTTTCTGTAGGCATTTCTATTTTCTGCTTGCCTTTATTGATATTTCAACAGAGATTGAAATGTACACAGATTCAAAATACCTGTGAATATGAATTAAAAAAATGACATGGACATCACTGACATTTAGAGGTCGAGGTTACTTCTGATACTTCAGGAGAATAATATGAATTACAATTTCAGTCAACCAATCTCACTCAAATACAAAAGAGTCAAATTCAGGGATGACTCTACTCTGATCTTTGCTGCCAAGCTATCCATGCTGTTTATAGTGTTATTTTTCACTCAGCTCCTTAACTCAGTCAGACTCTACTCCATTCCTGGGCCTTGAGGACACCTATTTTCTGTTTTATCCAGAAGGCTCTAGGTGGCTGTAGTGTATGGGCTGATATACTGAAGGAAAAAATGAGCTATACTAACCTAGTATTATCTAGAATCACCCTTGGTTTTATCTCTGAGGGCATGCCTCAAGAAATTTTATACATTTTAGAAAACGTAGAAGGAGAAAGGTTTTTAGGAATTGCCTTGTGCAGAGCAGAAAGAAATATTTTGCCCAACTTTTACTTAACTTAATAGTGAAGATATAATCCATTTTCCCCATATTTTAATGCATAAGAACTACCTACAGACAACAGCAGTGATTTCTTAAATTACCTTTGGTGTTACCTGGTGTTATGGGAAATGAAATGCAAACTCTTGCAAGTATTTCAGCCATGGTTTCTGTTTCTGCCTTATTTCTCACCTCTCTATGGCAGCTTCCACCCCAGGCGATCCAACTGAGCCACAGCATCTCAAATTCCAGCCCTCTAGACAAAGCCATTTTCCTTGACAATCTGATCTGAAACACTGCAGTGAGCTGAGAATTCTCCCTTCTGCTGCCAGAACTATGGAAAATCCACTGTATTGCTGAGGATGTTCACTTCTTAAACTCATAAAAACTCAGCACTTTGGTCATTAACATCCTGAGTCTCACAGTTACCTGTATCCAGTGAACATGTCATTTCCTTTTTCTTTCCATTCTTCACCTCTCTTTTCTTTATCACAATGAATGACTTCAAAGTCTAATCACAGTGATTTCCAGAGTGAGCAAAGAATAAAATCATCCGTTTTATTACCCAAATAATTACCTGAATAATTCTGTTAATATTCTAGGAATGTACTTATTGCTGTTGTAAATCAGAAAAAATGGGAGATACACAGTATACCCTGAGGTACTTTTACCTTATGCTATTCTCAAAAAAAAAAAAAAAANNNAAAAGAGTCATTGTGAAATAATGTCCACAAATTCCACGCAGAGAAGATGTTCCCACCCCCTCTCTTTGGCGAAATTTATTTGCCTTCAAAATCATAAGTCAGTTCATTATTGCAAGGTATGGGCTGTTACAGGGACAACCTTGAGTATTTGGAATTCTGCCAGCAACCTGTAGAGGATTTAATTTTATTTAGTAAATTAACAATAAAAACTGTAATGTATAACTTCCTACTAAAGTCAGAAACAACATATGACAAACCCAGTATAACCATTCAAGCAGACATATGTCTGATTTCACTACCATTTATGCTGAAGGAGTGTATCCTCAGTTAGCTGTAAATTTTATCTTTATAGGATTCCTCACTGTTCAAAAAAAGGAAGCGGGCAAATTTTCCCATTTTATGTTATGAATGTAATTAAATTCTTTTACGTTTTTCATACCAGATGGAGTGGGACACAATCAAGTCTCTGAAGGAAAAATCAGAATGAATGCTATATTGAGTAGCTCAGCTTGCTGAAGACTCTGGGGTGTGTAATAGGAGGCATAGAAGCCCGGAGCACAGACCAAGCAAGAGGGCCTTCAGAGATAAATCATTAGAAACCAGTTTTGTTTGCTAAATAATGTCAGGTTTAGTTCTTGCCTCGTCACTATCTGGCTGTGAAACTTCAGGACAAGACTTATGCAGTTTTGTGTGTTTGAGTGCAAAAGCTGAATTAAGAGCCCTGGGTTGTGCCATAAAACATGAATGGTGCCCCAAATGGGAGGGACCTAGATACAGGCACCAATGCTCCCTAGAAAGATGAGAGGGTTGACTTTTTCAACGATAGAACTGAATCTTCTCAGTCACTGGTAGGAATTGATCAAAGATTGTTCAAAATCTGGATAAAGGATGTGCTTATTACACTTATTTGTTATGAAATAAATGATACTGTACTCTGTTGAAACACCTTCTACAAAAGGGCTTACTGTCTTCATCCTTTATGCAATTACAAGTTAAAAATTAATAAGCCATGCCAATTGACTGGCAACTCATAAAGATAACTTTCATTCAACACCTTTCAGTGTCAAAATGATATTCTGCATTAGGCCTTTGACTCCCATCTGTAAAATGTGAAAAAATGTCTCAGGTGAAAGTTCAGAGGCCATACACATGTTTGAAAATCACTGCAAGACTCTCTGCCAGATGAATGCCCCAGGATTTGAGGATGGTTTCATTCTGCAAGGGAAATTCATATTCCAGTGTCAGGAAAACAAGTGATAAAATTCCCATGGATTTTAATTGTGCTGTTATTTGTCTTGAAACATAAAGTATGCTATTAATTTACATTTGCTTTTGATAAAGCCTAAGCCATTTTCGTAAGTTTCAGAAGCAGTCTTTCAGAATATAGACAGAAGCATATCTTCCAGTGTCTGTTGTCTGAATCAGTAAAATCTTCACTTGGGAGTTATGTTCTGCCAGCTATCATTTAGAAGCCTGCATTTGGATATAACTGTCACATTCTGGACTGAAAGCATTATCAGGATAAAATAGCTGAAACATACTACTCCTTTAACCATGCCAAACCACTACCCCTTCTTATCTAGGAATGTGTTATGGTTATGTCTAATACACCAATTCAATAAGCACAGGATAAATTCATTTTGTCAGTTTAACAGAGTTATGGTTCTTTTCATGTTTAAGTTATAGTAGATGTATGTAGATATAATTGAGAGGAAACCTCAATTTCAGACAGGATGTCAAAAAATTTGGTTTATATGTAAGTATGAACATACAGCAAAATACAGCAGTGAACATTCAGGAAATATGCCTGTTTGCATACATGTCATGCAATATGATTAAAATCAAGAAAATCTTACGGTAGTTTGAACTGACATGGGAGGCATTAGTTTGAACAGATGTGTTCCTTAAAGTAGAAAGCGTGATATGAACAGAGGGAGAGACAGAGAATGGATTCTACTTTTTTTCACTACTTTGTATTTGTTTTAATAAGGTCCTAGTAAATGCGAGCTACATAATGTGCATTATTAGAGAAAGGGCAATATCTGGAAGGGATTCAAAGATTCTGTGAACTGGACTTACCTGTAAGTATGTCCCTTAGACACTGTCAATATCTGCATTGATGAACCACAATGGAATTGACTGAGCTTTGGTTTTTCATTATGTACAATGACTGTGTTCTTTTGATCCTGAAGTCCTGTAGTATTTATTTATACAATGGCAAAATATGTCTTTGGGATCAAATAGTAGAGGTCTTGCTACTGCAGAAAATGCACAATCTAGGCTGTGTGACATCACATTCCTGAGGCTCACTGCTGACTAATTCCACAACACAGTTTTGGTGAAGAATGTTATTCTGAAACAGCTCTACTCTTGGGTCCACATACATGTGCTTCCCTAGAATTAAAAGTAGAGTGAATATTTTAATACTGGGATTTAACTGTTATTTCTTAAGAATTTTGGAGAGAAAATGTTATTTTAAATCCTCAGTGAATTAGTAAATCTCACAGAGCAAGTGTAAGGGCCAAAGCGAGTACCGTCCCAAAAGTGGTAGAAGAATAAATTTTCTCATGCTGCCTGAGGTGTTCTGTGCCTCTTTCTGGGCAATTGAACAATTTTCAGTTTCTGCATCAGACTTATAGCTATTGAACTGAGGGGGGGAGGGAGGGGGGCATATTGGTGGGAGGAGGGAAGGTGTGGTGTGTGAGAATTGAGTTGTGAAATGAGAGCAACCATAACTGGTCAAGTACAGACCTGTTTAGTACTGGTAGCTGTCCATTCATTACCACCTGAGGCTTCTGTGCAACATTAGTTAATCCTCATCAAATAAGGAAGCTTTAAAAACAGCAGTCTATTTACAGGTACTTTGAGAGAGGAAAGAAACCATATGTCATATAAACAATTTCCATTGTTTTTTACAAAAGCTATGTCATATTTCCTGTATTTTGTACCTGAATTGTGCATATTCAGGTCGCATTAGGAGTTCTCTAATGAGTGACCAAGGTAATTTAGGAACCTTTCAGGTTTGCGTTTTCAAACTTTTGTCATGAAGGCAAAAGCGAAAGTTAAGGTTTTAAAGTGAAAGATAAGGTTCTGTCATGTTGAGATAGTGCTCTAAGAAATGACACATGTTGCAAGAGAAACTTGAGGTAGCTGACAATGCCATCTCTGTCTGATACAGTTTCTTACAATTACTTATTCCTTACCTGATAGTAGCGTTGTCTAGTCATAAGGGATCCATGCTGTAGTGTCTAAAAGACATGATAATGCTCAGAGTTACTGTCAGGACAAAGCATTCTGAAGACTGCACCAAAGCCTGGTCACCGAATCTTATTTACACTGTGTTTCTAGTGGAGAAACCCTACATGAGAAACCAAATATTGAGCCCTGTTAAATCAAGTGTAATGATCTGTCTGCTAATATAGACAAATGGAAACATTTGCAGTTTTATCTGGTAGGTGGACCAGATTAAAAAAAAAAAATATGCTAAAAGGAAAAAAAAATTTTCACCTGCGATGTCTGAGCTACTGCTGGTGAGCAAAATGTTTGCAGGAATTCCTCGGCAAATTGGAAAAAATATTTTTAAGTCCACTCTTCCCAAGTATTAAAACAAGAGATTCAGTCTTCACAGCGTAAAGTTATTAGATTTCTTGCAGTAGCTGCTTTCTATCCTTAGTAGTAATTAGTCTAATTAGTGGTTAGCAATTCACATTGCCATTCAATCCTTTTCAAATGTCTCTTTAGACAGATGTCAGTTACACCCAGATGTCATAGCCTGGTATGTGGCTTGGCTGCTGGAGACAGGGGCTGAAATATTACACTGTTGGATTTCCACCATGCTGGAACAGCCACTGCCAGTAAACAGAGCTCATGTTTGCCACCCACTAATTCTAGGCTCTTCTGTCAGAAGCCAGTACACAATTTGTTGGCCATTGATGAACCCGAACATCTTATTATCTCTTCCTTTCACCAGCTAGGTGGTCGAGGGTGTGCTTCCCCTCAGGGTAAATGTACCTGTTAAGGCAATATTTCTTTTGGCTCCTGTTCTAAGCCTAGGCAGAGGGATTAGAGATTCAGCTTTTTACTTTGCTCGTCTTTCTTTTGCAAATGGCAATCATTCCATAGTACCACTTGTGATATAAAATTGAAAATTGGATATTTTTTATTCCTGACCAACCTTTCTGGTCAGAAAGGTACCTTATTTAAGCTAGTGGGTGTACTTGTCAGGCAGTGCAGGCTTTGGCAGCTCTGTAGCATAGGCAAATATTGAGTAATTTCAAAGCAATCCGGGCTTCATGTTCTAGAGAAGAACAGTAAGACCTGTTTTGTGTTTTTGTAGACAACACAAAGAATTATTTAGCATTGTTCATTTATTTATCAGCTTCAAATCTTTAAAGTTTTGACAGATTAATAACTTCCTTCAGGAGTTTTAAATAAACATGATGTCTTAACAAACAGACCAAGAGCCTACTTAAATTGTACAAACATATAAAGCAGGCTGCCTTGTCTAATGAAAACCTGATAAGAAAAATATCTTTAAAAAAAAAAAAAGGTTGTGTCTCAATTTCCAAGAAAATAATTTATCTTTATATATCCACTGGAATAACAGATGAATAGAGTCAATCACAGTTTAAATAAACCCCAATTATGCCCTGCCTGATAATTCAATTTTATCAACACTGTATATATTTACTTATAGCTTCAATTATTTAATATTATAAATATGGTATGTTTTGACAAAATAGGGTTTGGGTTGTCCTTTTTTAATTTCAGCATAACTTCTGTAGGTTAGTATAATAAAGAGGAAATATTCCATGCAGAGGTGTTTGGAATTATAGCTTCAGCAAACCTTATTAATACTGCAGATTATCTAGAGTCTCAGCATCAGAGGTTGTATATTTATGTAAGTTTAATTGGTATTTAAGAGCAACCCACATTCTTCCAGTCATAGTCACTTAGCACAATTCATATGCAAAACTGGTGTAGGTTTGGGGCCAGATACCCAATTCTCAATAGCAAAGATTATTGTTTAGAACAGTTTACTGTGCTGGTCAACCTGAGGATTTTCAACTCCAGAGGGAGAAACATGGTAGAAAGACCCATTTGAGCATGTATCCCTGCTGATAGGGTACAGGATGAGTAGAATGTCACCTTTAAACTACAGTTGTAAATCTTCCGAACTTGTGCTCTGCACACATAGGCTACAGGTACAGGCAGCTGACCATTTCTAAAGGGAAAAGGAACAGTGAACTCTAATTCAGCTTAAAAACTCTGAAAATGTTCTGCATCTCCACAGCACAGGAGGGGAAGCCATGGCTACTGTGGCAGCCCGGGGTGCCAGCAAGACTGGCCCAGCAGAACTCCCAATGTTTTTTGCAGGTTACTCCAGAATCCCAGCTCATCCTCTCTCCCACTTGGGCAAGTGCAGGAAGCCCAGTTCAGCCAGTCACCTTCAGTGCTCCCTGAGTTTAGGTCTTCACTGAATTATAGCTTGAGTTTTATTGACAGTGTTCTGTTTGTACTGATTGTGTAATATAAAACAATGGCATGGATTTATAAACATCCTGTAAGGAAAATTATTAGCTTTTGAAATGTCTTAACAGGTTTAAGAGGTATGTTTCACAGAAGCAGAAACAAAAGGTGCAAATCACAGAAACTTACGATGACCAACAAATCCAATGCTGAACCAAGTGCCAGTAAATATATGGACCAGCCTGTGCAAGTACAAAGGTACGAATGATTCGAGGGGACCTCAAGGATCAGACAGCAGGATTCAATGTCTTTTTCATTTTATTTTTCAGAACTGTTTATCACTTAAATAAATATTTCTGTATTTCATGAGTAGTAAGACTACAAGAAAAATTACAGGTGGCATTTTTTAGTGGTAGGCATTGCAATTGGGCCCCACTAAGACCTAATACTTTATAGGAAGGTATACATCTCTAGCATTGAACTGCTTTTGAAAATATGATAATTTTTTTTCTTTGATTTTTTTTTAGTATGAAAGTTTCCTCTCCTCCATAGGTATTAAGTCATAAATTAGTGAAAAGTCTTTGTTTAGAGGGGACATTTTGTATTTTGAAAATGTTGGAAAGTTGTACCTCAAAAGTGTATTTTTCAGGCAAACAGTAAAACCCAATATAATTCATATACTGCATTCATAGTCCTGCTGTTTAAGAAGTCATGCTGTGTTTACATCAACATTATGGAAGGAACAGGAAGGAAGTAAACACTTTATTCTTTAAAATTATTGCATTAAAACTCCAAAGATGCAGAAATAGTTGATATGGGATTTGGAGTAGGAGCCTAAATAGAGTGTAGTTGGTTACCAGCATTAATATGAATAATATTTGATTTAAGTCTAATAGCTGTGCTTTTTTTCTAGAGTCAAACAGCCTGTTTTTATTTTCATTCAGTCTGTTTCATAGAGATGCTTCATTTCTTTTAGAAAAACAAATTGCAAATTATAGGCATTGAAGGATTTTTAATTACTTAAATCCTCCTTACAGTGGAAAGCCTTCAACGATGATTTCTTCCTTTCTTAAAAAAATGTACATGTTATTATTCAACATATTATTAAAATCATAGTATTTCTTTTAGTTTATGTTTCATTTTGGAGCTGACTGCATTGTTTTCTGGGAGAATTAGCTGAGCTGTAGGAATATCTGATTGTTCGACAGATTGGAGCGAAGCTTCTTCTGCAGGGAGCAGTGGGAGAAAACATAGGCATACCCACCCTACATAAAAATTAACACATCAACAAGGAGCTTAGAGGAATGAGAAATTTCAGAGACATGACAAAACACATCAAGGGCGTTTTTTAGCTGTGATGTGCTTCCTTTCCAGGCTTATTTTGTCTGTTGCTGTTTCTATTAGATTTGTCACTTAAAGTTCCCTCCAAATGGAATTTCATGAAATCCCAGAAGGCGAGGAGATTGGTAAACCTGCTCTAACTGCTCTAACAATATCATGAAACAGGGTTTGAATTACCAATACACCCGGGAATTCTAATGCAATTATGAGTGTTTACTTACACCATGTGTTTCTCACTGAGCCTCGGCTGTATCAGGATAAACCAAAGGGAGCTAATGTTTTATAGATGGTAAGACTCTGTTTGTTTTCAGTAGGGCTAAGTCTCCCAAAGCACTCAGACACACTAATTAAAGTAAACTGCAGAGGCCCATAATAAAATATATGTGTTTGGAGACTGTGAGATGAACTCCACTGGCTTATTAAAAGTCAAAAGAAAAATATACATTATTTATGACTTCAAAGGGACACATTGTGAGCTCTGGTTTATTTAAAGGATTAACTAAGCATTGGTTATTGGTGACCATCTGAACAGCTTTCCTTTCACAGTTCATTAGTTATGTCATATATGTGGGAAGTCATAATTTGGGTTTAGATCAAATATTATTAATCAACTAAATTATGGAGGGTACACCAACAATATTAAATGTAATCTTTAGGAAAATAACACCTCACAAATCCACTTTTCTTCAGTTGCCCAATTATATTTCAATACATAAACAAAAATCCAACAGATGTGTGGCAAGTTTTATGGAGCTGCCTATCTCCGGAGGGATGTTTTGGTCAATAAATACAACACATTTAAACCACCAAATGGAACTGAAAAGGAATCCCTTTGTAGGCCATCAAGGGCTTTGAGACATACCAGAAGTACAAATTCATCTACTGTGAATACTGTTGTAATATACCTAAAATGTTTAGTTTTTAAAAAATTGCCTGATACATGGAAATGAGGGGGAAACTGGTGTTTCCAGTGAAAAGGGTGATAGTGTTTTCTTTCCTATCTTTGTCAGTAGCACATCTTGTGCATCATGAGAACATTTTTCTAATAATTTTCCTTACCTGATTTCTGCTGAGGAATGAAAAGTTGTATGGAAAATATTTGACCAAAGGCAAGCAGAAATACCCCAACACACACACACTCACAAGCCTGGGAAATGATATATTTTCATTATGTTCTTCTGTATCTCCATCTTTCATGATATGTTTAATACAACTCATATCTTCCATGATATGTTTAATACAACTCAGGTTTTAAGGGAGGAGAAAGGAAAAGATTCAGGGTGCAAGCAATGAAGTTTTAATCAAAGATTTCAATAAATTTTGCAAGGAGAGTTAGGTATGTAGGGTTTTCCACATTTTAATTAAATTATCTCTAAAAAATGTTTAAATAGAAAACTCAAGTCAAGGTAAGGAAAACACTTGTATGCTAAGTATTTAATTCATAGGAATTGTTTTAGGCTGTTTGTATTTTCACTGACATGACTTAAGAGAGCAAATGGAAATTTTTTTTTTCAAATATTATAGGCTGAGGTGTTTTTTTTCAATATTGCATTGTCATCTTTGTATCAACTAAACAAATAGGTCAGTTTTGGTACAGCCTCAAGCTTTTAGCTCTGTTTTTATAATATAAACACTGGGGGGAAGAAGAATGGTTGCAACATGCTCTATTGTCCAAACTAGCATTATTCTGACATCCTACCAGTGAACACTATGAAATGTTAAAATTGATGGAGATTTAGGTATCATTCATATTTTTCACTCAATGGGTCAGCAAGCAGTCCGTGTTTCTGCAAACAACATCTCCTATAAATTAAGAATAAAATATTGATCAGTGAAGGTCAGTTGTTGCTTTCAGTTTAGTCCTTTTGCCTAAGCTACCTACAGGCAGTGGAAGTCACTTAAGTTAGAAATAAATTCTAAAATAGCAAAGTTATATTCTGCTAAGCAACAAGAATTCAAAAATGTGGAATATATCTTAAAGTATATTATGTATCATTTATATTTGAATATTTAATTTACATACATTTATATTTAAAAAAATATAAAAAACTGTTCCACAGGCCACATAATCCCATCATACACCTGACCCATTCTACATATAAAGATGAGAAAAACACCACACAGTATTGGTTCTCATCTTTTCTGTTTCTTTGGGTTTTTTTCCCCATACCACTTTTCCCAATCAGCTCATATAACTGTAGTTTCCCCAGGCACTTACCAATCTGGGAAGTGAAGTTGATCATGACTTCAGATCCCACATTAGGCATTCATGGGCTAGTAACCATTTCATCAGACACAACTTGCACGTGTCAGGTTTGCAGTGCTCCTCCACAGATGATCCTTCACAGGCTTGTAGGGAGATGTGGATTTCTTGCCAAATGTCTTCTCTTTCTGCATCATACATAAACAAATGATCTCTCAGTTTTCTTCAGGATTATATTTTTATGAAATCTTTAGATTTATATGTCCTGAAAAATTGACTTACATTTATTTAAAAAAAGGAGGAGAAAATCTTTAAAGGTTCAAAGCTGAAATTTTGTAGATGAGTATTGCTCTGTTATATTAAACTGCGTGGGGAAAAGTTATGATTTAACCAAAGTTGATAATTTATCTTAGCCAGTAAACTTAAAACTTCATCTTTCACATAATTCTATCATTCATATTTTCTTCAGCATGAAACGGAATTTCGGAGGTTGGACAAAGGCACCTTTCAAAACATTATACCAGTTCTTCATCTTCTTCTCTGGATTAGTATATAATCAGAATTACTGTGTTCTCCCCTCTTCATGGCACTCTAAGAATTGGTGCAAATGACAAGAAAAGCAGCCCTAGTAAATTTAAAAAGTAATTCATTTACACACAAACAACATCTCACAGGAGACAACTTTGTAGACCTCAATGTGAAAAATATTTCTTTCAGATTAGCTTCTAAACTTCAGGACTTCAGAACAACCCTGTGTATATTTTGAATTAAAGCAATTAACTAGCTAGGATAAGTAGAGTGAAGGAGAACTTATTTCGGTGTGCAGTATTTTATCACCTAATAGTGCATAATTTATAAAGACACATTGTAAAATGATGAACAATTAATCTTGAAATGGTCATTGAACTTAGAAATAACAGTACATTTCAGAAGGTGGCCTTCAATAGATTAATGAGTGCTCTTGCCCTTTTCTATCTCCGTAGCCTAATTTGTCCGATGACGGTTTGTCTTTGAAGTCAAGTTTAATTTACTGCCCATGAGTCCTTTAACGGACATCTCCACAGTAGATATGCTTACATGGAACAGGTTCATACCCTACAGATAGAAAGAATTCATTATATATACCCTTATAATAAAATTGACAATTACAGTGTTATGAGGTTTGTATTCTGACATCCTTAATAGTATGCAGAGACCAAAGATCAAGGTCAGTAGATAATACAAGATTCTTAAACTGTTGTTAATTGATAATTAGGTTGCAGTAAAAGTAGTTCAAGTAGGGAGATGTCTTCATACATTTGCCTTTACATTTCCCTTTTCACACCAAGTAGCATAGCAAATTCTAGCGGCAGCAAATTGTACATGTTTGTTTGGGATATTTTCTAATGTTGAATTGTGTGTTTTCCTACTAGTTTTTTATTTTTATTATGGAATATAGTAGACATGCAATAGAAGTCTATTGAGAGAACACTAATGAATTCAACTTACTGATTTAAGAATATAATGTGCCTTTCCTTGGAGTAGATAATATCAAAATACTCTTAGAACTGCTGAGTAGCTAAAGAAGTGCAGTGTTAACTTTTTTATATTTAAGCAACTGTGGAATGCTCAAACATAGAGAGAAAAATCGGTACTCTTGAGTCCAGCACCTAAGTTGCTGTGAATAGATGCTGTTCAGTGTGTATGCTAAGGATGCAATTACATAAAATCCTTTTCCATCCACTGAAGACAAAGGAAAAAAAAATTCTAATTAGCATATTTTTACCTATTATTTCCTCAAATAAGAAATTAAGCTTCTGATTATAATTAAGATATTATAGGTAATAATTAGTAATGCTGATTGCTGCTCAAATATGCTATATATATACTGGTGGAACAACATCTGTGCTAATGTCAGGGAATTTGATCTGATGATAATAATAAAAAAAAAAGGTAGATACAACACTAAAATGAAAATTAAGAACTCTTTCCAAGCTATATTCTCTCCAGATTATTTTAACGGGAAGCTCAATTACAGAAGCAGCAGGAGACTGGTTGTAAAGCAGAAAACCTGACTCCACAAAGAGATGTGGGCAAGCAGACAGCAGCAAAGAGTAAAGCTTATTTGCTTTCCAAATCCAGGAGTAGCTGGGAGTATGTAACTATACTCTCACAACAGAGTAAGCCCTCTGCTGAATCAGTAGCTGAAGCCACTTATCCAAACACAATCTGGCAGAACAGCCCAGCCATGAGAACTGAAGATTAGAAGAGGTGAGCAACTTTGCCCCCTTTCTTCTCTGAGAGCTGGCTTGACATGAGACTATAATTTAGGGAAAGTGATATTTGGGCAAGAGATGTCATAGTGGAGCCTAGAGGACTGACTGCTGTATACCCTCTGGGTTGCCATTTCCTGTTTGCACAAATATATTTACATACAAAGTTTTCACATATTTTTTTGGAGAATGTTTCTCTCCCCTCTTCAGTTGTGCAACACCTTTCCCAAAGAGATTTTGAGTGCTTGCAAATGAGAAAATAAACAAATTGACAGAAAAGCTACTATGTTATTTTTGAGGACCAGTACTGAAAGCATTTCTTAAGAGCCCAGCTGGCAGAGGAAAGCAATGGTATCTTGCTATTAAGCCTGATTTGCTTCAGATATGTGCTTGTAGATCCTATTCAAGTGAGAAACTTTGCTCAGGTAAAATCACAGTGATACTCCTGTCCAAAAAGACAACAAATTTTTAAGCTAATTGGGATTTATACAGGCAAACCTTATCCCTCTAAAGAATACTCAGTAAATACACAAATGGAAGTGTGTTTGTTTTTTCTTAGACTAAGTCAAGATATGCATGGGAATCTATGTCACCTTTGAAGATGAAGCTGCAAGTAAAGGAGTGCCTTCTGGCAGAAATACATGAAATACTTGTGTATTCCTGGAAATCCAAATTTTTTCAGCTGCTAGAAAAACTCATATTTAGGATTAAGGCCTTTAAAATAAGAAGCACAGACTTTAGAATACAAAAGAGTTCAGTCTAGACAGAAGAGCCTGTCATATCATAAAAGCATCATCTTGTGTACCTTATGTAGTTTCTGCCACAGTTGCATGAAGGAATAATGTTAAGAGACTTTTGATAGCTGCTGCTGGATATTTCTTCACCCCAGAACTGCTTAGGGCAGTAATAGCACTCTGCCAGTCTGTGTGTCCTGTGCCTCCACTTTGCAAACACTGTGCATTATGAAGTCCCACTGGATTCCCCATTGCACACCTTGGCCAGTGAAGAGCCTGCTTAGCCAGATGAAGGCTGTTATGGCAGATGTTTTAGGTTTATTTCTATAACAGATAATCCTACATTTCTCCTAGATAATTTCTGGTATTAAATAGCTATTGAACTCTCTGATGATTTTCACTTGCAGATTCATTACATGTTTTTCTAGTTATTCTCTCAGATTTTCCTATTTTTAAGAATGTAAATGGATTTACTTATCTTCAGTGGATTGATATTTCTACTAAATGCCTGGAAGAGGAATTGCTAACATTGTTGAATTTGTTTCCTTCGTAGTTAATGGTAAACCCCATCTTTTCTTAAATATTAATGTTGCTTGTCTGGTAATTGTTACTTATAGGATGTATGTTGCCAGTTAAAACCTAAATATTTTGGCATACAGCTTAAGCTTTGCTGGTTTTGTATTGTATCCATGTACAGCTTCTCTAACAGTAAGGTCAATGGCAAGGCCAAACAGGAGGAGTGAGAGATTGCATCCTGATTAATTCCTAATTTTGCATTCTGGGATCATTGTGTTCCAATAGAACAGGGTGAATAATTCATTGCGAATGATTGACCACTATTTGCCTGTTTTTCTAAATGGTCCATGAGCTGATCTTGTTTTAACAAAACCATTTCTTTGATCACATTTAGCTCCACACACCCTCTTAATTTTTCCTCGTTTGTAAATCAGAGATTCCCAGCATTGCTGCTGCCATCCCACTTCAGAAATAGTTTTACTTTCTCTATTGCCTTTCCACATGCCCGTGCCACATACACTTCCCTCTTCCACTTCACAGGCAACAGTAACTAATTGAAAATGACTCTCTAAAGAGTGAGACTAAATGGGCTATCATGGTGCGTCAAATGCATTCAGTTCTAACAAGGCCAGGTATCTGAGTCGCCTTTTGGCAACACAGATGTTCCTGTATCTAGATCTTTAAAAGATCCAGGAATATTAACCTATCATGGTTATGTTCATTATCTAACCTTTCTATGAGATGATTTTGTCGCTTAATTTTGAGTCATCTGCATATTTTTCCATCACAATGAACACAGGTTACAATGATGTGCCTTTTTTTAGAGATCAAAAGAACACTTTACCATGGAAATACTGGAATCTGTTGTTCCTCATTGTTGACTACAGACATCTATTAACTATTGGAAAAGCTTTAGGTAATCTAAAAGTTCATTTAGTGTGTTTGGCAGTTGGCACACAGAAAAGATAGGATTTTCTCATTTTCTTCACTGGTTAAATGACCAAAAATTTTAGAATTCTCTATTAAAAAACTAGACTTTTGAAGAAATTCTGTCACTACTAAGAGTATCTTTTTTTCTAAATCAATTCAAGAAATTAATTGCAGAACAGATAAGCTGCAATGGAAATTTTACTCTTTTAATTAATATTCATTCCTGTCAATGTGAAACCATTCCAAAATTGCCTTATAGTGGAGAAATTTCTATGGATCTTTATCCTGTCTTTAATTCTACAATGTGCTGAAAATATATTAGCAGAAAAACAATAGCCAGAGAGGAAAGGAACTTAGAATTAAAGATCTTGGGGATGAGAAATGAGGCTTTCACCAGTAGGGAAAATTTTTCCCACTCTCCTGAACATACACTTCTTCCCCATCCTAAGCAAAAGTCAGTGTTATATTGTTTTTTCTTGATCTAGGAGACCTAAATTTCATTTACTATTTCGTTCACTCTTACTAGTTATTAGAACTGTTTCTAGTGTTCGAGTGAGTAACAACTGAAACATGACCTCTTTTCTTGGAATATTTATCTCTATAGATTCATACCTTGCCAGTCAGCCTAGATACTGAATGATTTAGATTAGAAGTAAGTCTTTCCTTATGTGACCATGGAGTATAACCCTTAGTATGTAGAAAAAATAAACACATACATATTTCTCTACATGCGTGAAGTATTTTGAGTGAGGCTACATTGTCTGAGGACACTCTTTAAAAAGATTTTGTAATCAATGAGCTAAAAAAGAGCTGGTTTGGAACATAGACAATAGGAGTTCACGGGCATCATGGCAAGTTCACCACTACTTTGCCAATAAATGTGAAGAGGTGATGGTTTAGGATCTTCAGTTTTTGAAGAAGGAGACAAGCTTAAGTTTTGTCTTTATTCAGCATTTCTTTCTGGCAGCCATCCACTGCATGTGTGTGGCATTAGGACATGTTTTGTCATGCTTATGTAGCTTTTGTGACTGCACGTTTGTCGTATTTGCTTGTTTGCAAACTTTTGCTTTGAACTTGTAGATCAAGTGAGAAAACATTTCTGAAAGTTGGACCTAGAATCCAAGGACTTCTTTGGAAATTTCTCCTGTCTCATTCAAAACTGGTGAAGTTCACAAACACTGCCTCAGTCCACCTGAAGTCCAGCTCCAGTTTTCCATCAATTGTCTACTCAAGCAAAACCTCCCAGAGCAACCCCTGCATCACAAGCATGCAAGCCTTGTAACTTAAGCCCTCTCTAAATAAATCTTCCAGTAAAGCCATTTTGATTTCTCTTCAGAGTTTGTAATAAGTTCTTCACACTCTTCTGGCACAAACAACCTTAGCCTAGCAATGAAATATGCTAGATTTTTATTTTTGGAGGTGCAGTGATTTTATTCCACTGTCAACAACGGTTGTTTCAGAATGATAAATCCCCAAAGTACTGAAAATCATGTAGCATCCCTGTGGCTTTCTTGTGGTGTGTAGTCTTTGAAGTGTGTCATAAGGAGGAATAATTCATACTATCTCCTTAAGGGTGAAAAAGCAAAAGATGTTTTTTTCAGCTTGTCTGGAGAGCTAGAGACAGGATTGCCTTGACAAACTTGCCATTTTGTGCCAGTACCTGTGACCATGCTGCCTAGGTTCAAATGCAGCAAATTGGTTCATATTTTCTGGTACACAGATAGACAGAAGCAAGTATAAACAGTGGCACAACTATACAGAGACAAGCTTCCTTTTCCTCTTACAGTTTTTCACACAGTAAAAACACACGTTTAAAATGTTATCCAGTACTGCTGGAAGTGTGGAAAATGAGCAAAAGTCCTTATTTTCCCTTCTCCCACTGCTAAATACATAGTTTCCCCAGCCATGTATTAGGCCATTTCTGAGGTAATACGTATAATTCAGTGACAAATCCACTTCAGCCTTTATAATGCCCTTCGTTTTTACTTCAAAACATTCACTGACTCTCTTGGATTTGTACTATTTAACACCCAGATAAAGGTAAGCTGTCTTTTTTAATAACGATGGATTACATTTTCTCGTTACATGCTCTGATTCAATTGGATTTTTCACTGTGAGCACATCCATTCCAGAGAAAACAGTAATGCCAGTGTGAGAATAATTATAGTTATTAGAAAGGTAAACAAGATGAAACAAAAACTAACATAAATGAAAAATAAATTACTGCTTTAAAGGCCTGCTTTTTCCTTTCTTTTGCAGAAGTATCTCTACATTTTTCTTTACTTTGCAAGTATATTATTAGAAAAAATAGAGACAGGCTATTAGGTGAGACCTTTTCTGCTAAACTGGGGCACTGCCAAGGCTCTTCCTCAGAGGTGACTACCAGTGCAGAGCAGAGCTTCCATGCCCTTCAAAATAGGGCTGTTCCTAGCTAGAACCCCAAGGGGAAGTAAAGTCACGATGAGATAATATCCCAAACTTCTCGATGAAGTTGTCAAGCCAACTCTTTTTAAGGGGATGAATGCAATGAATATATTTCTACAATAAATGTATTTCTGCAGTGAATGTATTTCTACATAGAGAAAAACTGCAAAAGCTCTAGTGACTTTCTGGGCCTCACAGAAGTTCAGTGCATAAAGTGAAATTTGACAAATTGTTTGCTGTCCTAGCTGCATCTAGCTTTGAACGCCCTGCAGTGACCGGGACTAATGCTTCAAAGCATTAAATATGCACTATTAAGTGTTTGTGTACATCTCTCTCCACTTAACAAAGCTTTTGACCATATTACGAAGTCCTACTGAAGTAAACAGCAGTTAAGTGTGCACCAAATTGGTGAGTTGCTGAAATGCTTTGCTGAGTTACGGCAGTAGACAGTCATTGTTTCTTCATATGGACAAAAAGGGTCAACCCATTAAAATGTGTACTTTAAATGGCTTCTCCACTGAAATTCATCCAAGAAGATTTACACACTGTAATATATTTTGAGATGTTCCTTTGGGCAGAATATCGTGCAGCCTACACACCTGTCCTGCTGGACAGATGATCTCCAGGGAACAAGAGCTAGTAAAGATCTGGGTATTTGTTTAGCCACCCCCTCTCAGACATATGGAATTGTATAACCTTGTTTTTGTAGGATTACTTTGCTAAAATAATATGAATATCACGTTTTTTTCCTCTAAAACATACTACAATATAGTATTGCCCTGAGAGAGAAAAGAGGAAGATGTGCAGCTCCTCCTGTTTCATTTCCTGCTTTCACGGATTGTTGTGTTACTAAAATATTTTTATTACAGAAGAACTTGAAGCAATATACATTGTTTGTCAGAGGATTATTTATAGTCCCTTTAAGCTGAATTTCTGTAATGAAATCCATTTACAGACATTCCACAGTGCCCTATGGTTACTTGCTTATGCAAATGAAATGTGACCCTTGAAATAAGCCTCTTGCCCTTGCTGTCACCTTCCTTGGCTTCAAAGGTCTACAGACAATCACTTCTTAAGTGAATGAGGTTTTTTTAATTTGGTTTTGAGTGGGGAAAGAAAAAATGAAAAAAGAAAAACCTTTCTGTTGCATGGTATTCTTGCAGAAATTCATAGTGATCGAATGGTTGTACATTTATATGAGATAATGCTCATTTATTTTAGATGATAATAGAAATCTTTTGCTTATAAACATGATTCTTAGATTATACTCTTTTAAAAGAGAGATTTTTACATAACAGTTTTGGAAATGTCCAGATGATTTAACTACCTGGATTTAGGTTCAAATGAATTCAATTGTGCTTTTTGGACACCAAATTCGGATACCTGGTTTCAAAGGTCTTACTTTTGGGCTCACAGATATGCAGTTTAAGCCTGGCATATCTGCAGAGCTAATTCTACAGTAGCTTGTGGGAAAAAAAAAATGGTGTAAAATTCTGCCCCACAAAATGTTCTTCTTTTACAGATATGCTTGCAGTAATTTATACTGATATAAATGAATAAGTGGGCAAATATATAAGATACAGGAAAGATACGAAGATCCAAGTATTTCAGAGAGGTAAAGGAGACAACTTTTAATGAAAATTAGTTATTCTACATCTTTAATTATTATAGTATTCTGTCAGAAAAATAGAGAGAATGAACCATACCACAACAATAAGGGCTACATTTACAGTTGACTGCAGGTCCCAAGTCACCACATTACTTGCACCTCAAGTGTTTCTGCAATCACTGGCATCATGTTAAAATTTAGCACACAACATCATAACACTGACAAAAACAGTTTAGTGATACTTTTTTAAAAAATATTCCTAATAGTTCACAACCTCTTAAATTAAAATTATGGTAAAAATAATGAAACATTCTAACTGCAGACAGTTCAGTATGGATGGAAAGATTAAGGGAAATGTCCTTTGAGATGGTTAGTTATGTTTTTTCCAAAGAGGAAAATTTCGACAAAAGGCAGTAGCAAAACCACTTCTTTCTCATTTTGAGGTATGACATCTCTAAATAAAAGAAACTAACTTCAAATGAACCAGGCTGTCCATAATGATGGTATCTCAGCTATAGTACTTGTCAGGAGCATAGTAGACTTTCTTATCATCTATCTAGTTTCTTTTTTAGTTTCATTGTAAGGGCAAGTTGACTACCTGGAGTCCACTTATGGCAATTGTAGATCTCTCATTTACTTCAATATTGTCAGAATACCAATGCATGAGAGTAAGGACAGCTTTTGCTGGATCTTATTATTTATAGCTTATTCCAGCTGGGGTTTATTATGAAATATTTGTATCTTAAGGCCACATTGAAGATAAGTAGAAAGCCGTGACCCCACATTATCCTGGGGTTTCTGTGGTTAGTGGTGCTCCAAAATGATGTGAGGCAACTACTGAGTTTATCTGAATAGAGGACTGTTGCCCTGCATATATTTTAGGATCTGTACAAGAACATGTGGGAGAGGTTCCGTAACTCCATAGACTCAGTGCTTCTCATCTCTTCCTGGGCTCCCTTCAGTCAGCACAAGAGATTCAATGCCTTTGCCTTTGGAAGGCAAACTTCATGGGACAGCAAAAATAGTGGGTGACCTAAACAGCACAGGTTTTCTCCTCAGGACAAGTTCTCAGCTGCTCTTTTGTAAAGAGTCAAGAGGTGCAGAGAACAGGCCAGCAAGAATGGGTGAGTAAATACTGGGAGTAGAAACCAACAGAAGAACTGGAACTGGATGAGCAAGGACAGAAAGAGTGGTCTTTGGAGCAGGTAAATGGGAGTTTGAAAGAGAGTGAGTTACTAGAGAGACTATAAGTATAAATGACTGGGATTAGAATGGGAATCGGAGAACAAGCCTGTTGATGTGGTTTTGTCCAAGACTGTTTAGCTGGAAGATACATACTAGCTCAAATTTTTCCAGGTTAGTGCTTAGTTTAGCACACGGAGATTGGTTTTTGAGGGATTACCCTGGAGAAGAGACAACTGAGGGGATCTTATCAATGAATACAAATACCTTAAGGGCAGATGGTCCCCAGTGATAGGACAAGGGGTAATGGGCACAAATTGAAACACGGGAAGTTCCAGCTGAATATGAAGAAAAACTTACTTACTTTGAGGGTGGTAGAGCATCAGAACAGGTTGTCCAGAGAGACTGTGACATCTTCTTCCCTGGAAATCCTCAAAGTCTCCCTGGATGCAATCCTGTGCAACCTGCTCCAAGTGAACCTGCCTTAGCAGAAAGGCTTGCACTAGGTGACATCCAGCAATCCCTTCCAACTCCAAGTATTCTGTGATTCTGTGATTAAGAGAATGGTATGAAACACAGGACTTCCCTTGACATTGCAGGCACCATTATGTGCCTGGAGCTGTCTGTATAAAATTTATTCATGATTCAAATGTAGACCAAATTCAACTATTTGAGTAGATATTCTTGAGGAAACAAGGCATCAGCCAAAACTGAAGTAAAGGTAAAACTGGAGTGAGGATGGAAGATTGGGAAAGAATAGAATGAGAGAGGCTAAAGCAGAAAGGACCCGAAAGACTAAATGTAGCAAAATTATATGGTCTAACGATGGTTTGTAGCCAACAGAGAACACTGTCCATGGACCAGAATGAAGCCCCAGATTCCAATATTTCACCATTCTTCTGTATTCTGCAAGTGTCAGCAAAATGGGCCTCCCAACCCACCCTAATCTTTCTTAGTCTGGTCTAGAATTGGGTCTGGACAGAGTAGTGAAAGAGGCACTTGGTTTTGTTGGTCCATTAAAAATATGAAATGGCCTCAGAGAAGGAAGAAATGAGTTGCAAGAATAAAAGTGGCTTAGACTGAGCCTTTGGTTCTTTTGTTTTAAGAATTAAAAAATTACCACAGGGAATTATTATAATTATAATTATTAAAGGGAAATGATTCCTTGAACAAATGGCCTTTATTTTTATGTCTTCCACAGCATTCTCCTGAGTAAATGTAAAAGGAAATCCATTTTTAAAGCAGATTTTTCTACTTTTTCATTCTTTATCTTGAAATCCAACAGAGAAACTTGAGGTGTAATTCATAAAAATAGTGAACATGCACAAGTGAATCTGAATTCCAAGCTAGACATGACTATGAAACAGGGAAAACTGTAGTACACCATAAAATCAAGAGTCGGTATCTCAAAGTCCGGATGACTGGATAGGCACATGAATGAATATTGCTACCTCACGTTCACCTCCCTCTGCAATGACAGGTCAATATTTGTGATACAGCTGGATACTGTATGGGTAGGACTATGAGGAAAAGAATCATTCAGAATATATATCAGATCAAGAATAACATTCAGTAAATAATGCCTAGAGCTATTCACTCAACAGTGACACTAAGAGTAATAGGACTTTGCTGTAAAGTGGGTATCATCTGTCCTATGGCCCCTGGAACACACAGGGTAAGTAAATACCACATACCATATTGTATGGCTATAGGAGAGCTGAAGTAAAGTTGTACAGATTTTCAACAGCTATGGAAACTTTTGTGTCAAGACAGGGCCTCAGCTTCCTTGGCATATAAAATTTATGTAAATACTTCCTGGTAAGTAACTTGGCACAGTAGGCTTTTGAGGTCCTGCAGAGTAAGAAAGAATGAAGAAAGACATAGGTTCTGATGAGCTCAATTGTCTTCTCCCTGTGACTTCTACTTGGGTTAGAGTTGTGGGTATCTATGTCAATAAAAGCATGTCCATAAACAGATCTCATGGGAATTGCTTGTGATTTTAGTACAACTTCAGTCTTAGGCGTTGTTTTCATCCATTAAAATTAAATACCTCATTGATTAAGAAATACTCAATTGCCTGCTGAAATATGTCTCCTCACCTGACTGTGTTTCTTCTAGGATTACTTGCTTGCAATGAAGTGTATCAATTTGATCCCTCAGAGTACAAAAGTGCTTCCTTCCTTTTTAGGAATGGAACAGATGATATGAGTATTCATTCTCCTGGATGCTCATCAGTCAGGTGAAGTGGAGAGTTGAGATGCAGGCTCTTAATTCACATAAATATCCTGTAGTTCCCACTTGAGTTAGCTAGCTGGCTAGATGCAATAAAAATTAAGAGTACAAATGCTGTACATACTTCAGCTGGCAGCCACCTGCTTTACTGCAGAAAACAGGCTAATCCTTTTGTCTGATGAAAGTCCTTCACCACTTTCCCACAGTTCCTTTTGTGCTCCACGGAAGCCAACAAGTTCTCCTGCAATCCCCTGAAAAAAAAAAAAAAATAGAAAGGCTTGCTTGCTATACCACGGGAAAAAATTGGATTCTGCCCCACAAAAACTGTAGCTCCCCACTAGGGAGCTCTGAGTCCCAGTGGAAGGGTGCATACACACAGCTTTACACAGCCCTTGTCGCATAGGTGAACATGCTGACCAATATCTAGAGATAATCACCAAAGCGATCCTTGCAATGAAGGTATTTTTCCCATCCACCTTCTTCAGGGTTTGCTACTTCTAATTAAAGAATGCCTATCAAGTATAAAAAAATGGCTTAAACCAGCCTTTTTAGCATCTGGGGTTTGCCCTAACCAAATGCTATAAAAGCTGTCACTGAATGACATGCCAGAGAGATAGGAAATTCCTTTTTTAGTATGTAGGCAGGGAAGAGGAGAAAGAAAGACAGAATAGAGTTCACAGCAAAAGAACTCTAAGACACTTTTAGAATTACTTCTTTTTATTTTCAGCACTCATTTGTTTTAAACATTAACCAGAGACACGGAGTGTAAAACCAGCTGTGCTTACTTCTGTCCTGCAAAGTTTGGTTAGATTTGAACTCTTTGTACTGAGACCTACTCATCTTTCAAACATATGTTCTTTTTTTTTGCTAAGTCTGTGGTCTCACCGTAGCAAAACACCACTTGCTTGGAGCAGTGAGGTTTGTCGCCTGGGTGAGGACTACCGTGTCTTTGTTACAGAGTGCCCAGCTGAGCTATTTATGCAAGTGAGGACTATTTGCAAGTAATTTTCAGGATACAGCTGCACTGTGAAAAGTTTTGTATAGTCTATAAAAGTAGTGAGTATGCCTTGTAATCTTGAAGTCCTGGTATATTTGCATGGAAACTCCACTGATGTCCTTACATTGTTTCTTATGACCTCACAGAGGAGCAATGTATTTTCAGGAAGTCTATTCCCAGAGCTTGCCAGGGTCTGACATTTTAATCATGAAAAGTAATTCATCTCATTTTCAATATTAACTTAAGGATGACTTAATCAAATGGCAAAAATGTACCTAATGGTGCTTAATTACATGACTTGAACAAATAAAAAAAAGATGTATTTGATAAAATGTAACCAAACTGTGAAAATCATTGTAACATAAGAATTATTCCATTATCTTTGAATCAGTTTGGAGATTTAAAATTGACCTCTTAGCAAAGCAAGATTTTTCAGTGAAATATAGGTTAGATGCTTAGTATTTGACCTTTTAAAATGTTTTATTCCAAGTTCTATTTTACCTTAGAGAAAATTGTATGAATTTAACTAGAACGATATAAAACTATGAAGTTATATTTCTGTTCTATAGTTCCAAGGAAAACCAACTAATTTTTAAAGATATTGCCCCCTATTTTGCTAAAGTTTTGGAGTCATATTCTTTAAAAATCATGTATTCGCACTGCTCCTTATGTGATACTTTCCATATTCTTCTGAATGGAATTTATGGCTAGGATATTAAACAAATATACATGCATAATCTATAGATCATTACTTTAAAATATTCAAAAAGTATCTTTTATAATAAAAGTCTCTTGTCTTCCACATATGGTCTTACTAAAAGCTAGTAAAATCCTATATGTAATGGAGTTTGCATAATCATCTGTAGTGGGCTGACGACTCTAGTATCGTATCAGAACAATGAACTCTTCCAGAGTAAAGCTGAAAACTAGTAAAAGAAAATTAAAAGTCTTTGACTATTTATTTGTTTACTAATAAGAAAAAAGTAAGATAATTTTACTATGTTGGGGCCCAGAACAGAGAGCTGTGTTTTGCTATATGGGCAGCCAAGGACACTACCAGATTTGGGACAAGGCTCCTCCTGGGTGCAGAATATCAAGGATGACTTGTTTATAAGAGAACTACATCAGTTTATGTTGGGTCAGCATCCAGATCTAGCAGACTTTATTTCAGCAGTTACACCTCCTAAAACATTCTGTCCTTGGTCTAAGAAGTACCATACAGGTAAGAGAGGCTTTTGAGCAGGCAATACTCTTAGTTTATCATTTGAGATGATTGATTATGCATTATATTTATTAAAATGGATATTATTTACCTGCTGGACAACCTAAGACTTAATACACATCTCGTAGGTAACTCTACTATTGTAAAACATTTAATTCCCTTTGGCTTTGCTGTGTGATTGTATGATGCAAAATGATTTTTCTGGATTATAATAATGCTATTTACTACTAGTATGTGATTTAAGTGGGAGAGAGAGCAAAGAAGAGAGGAAAGAAAATAATTCCAGGACTAAATGGGCTATAACACGATCTCTAAATTGAAGATAAAGGATTCTTCAAGTGCTGAGCTATTTCTGTAATGCAGAAATTTTTCTTCCTCAGTTTCACATGTCTGCAATATGAGAAGCTCCACAAAAGGGGCAGTGCTGAAAACCCTTCTTTGTTGAAATAGGTGACAGCATATACCAAGTTCCTCCTTGACCGCCCTACTGCATTGCCTTAATTTCACTTGGGGCTCCCTTCCCAATGACAGTGTCACGGTCACACCCTAGACTCAACTTTGTCACCAACCCTGACATGTGAACAGCCCTTCAGCATATTCTCATAGTCATCAGATAACTGCCCTGGATTTGTGCTCTCCCCTCTGGTGAAGAAAGTACATCCTCCTCCGGCTTTGTAACACCTAGCTGATCAAACCCTTGGCCCTTTCTGGTATTACAAATCTGTATCTCAAATACGTACAGAACACATCAAATTTTGATGCATTACAAAAGCTGGATCTCTAGTACATGTCGTCTTAAAAGAGAATAGTATTAATAACAAAGCACATAGTAAAACAGGGGGTTTCCAGGATTCAGGTAGCTCTGTAGTGAGTGAAACATGTTAAAAAGAAATTCTTTATTGTGAGGGTGATGAGGCACTGGGACAGGTTGCCCAGAGAAATTGTGGATGCCTCATCCCTGGAAGTGTTCAAGGCCAGGTTGGATGGGGCTCTGAGGAATCTAATGAAAAATGTCCCTGCCTACAGCAGGAGGGGGGGGTTGCTTTGGAAGTAGATGATCTTTAAAGTCACTTTCAGCTCAAGCCATTCTATGATCCTATTATTCTAAATCATTGTGCTTTAGATGTCTTTATATTTCACAGTTATTATTACCAGCAGTAATCAATGATTTACAGAGGGGTAAGACTATATAATGATACCTTTATTTAAGTATCATTTTCAAATTACTGGATAGATATGTGTGAAAATATTTTTGTTAAGCACTAGTTTTGTAGAGATTTCTCTCCAAATGTCTATTAACACTTACTTTTCAGTCACTTGTCATCAGCTTGATATTTGACTATGAGTTTTATTGTACCAAAATAGGGAAAAATATGTGTACTTCCAGAACTTTCAAGGGTTAAAATATTATGGCACATTATATATACATTTATACCAAAGGCCAGAGGGGCAGTAGTCCCATTTCATAATCACTCATGGAACTTCTGCCATTTTATGGTTCTGTGACTTCCCTCATTCAGGAAGGCCAGAATGAAAAAAGGTCAAAATAGATGTCAGTCCAAGCAATTATGAAAGAGAGAACTTGGACATGACCCTGAGATTAGAAATGGTGACCTGTCACAGTAACAGGGGAAAACCTGCCACGCTGCTTTTTTGTCAAATACAAACTACCATAGCAGTCTTAAAATGTACTCATTTATTTGCATTTTAATCTCTTCCACCTCTAATATTGGGCTCATCTTCTCTCTTCTGCCATAAGCAGAAGGCTTAGATGGTAGAGGATAGGCATAGAGTTTAGAATATCCACATCTCTTGCAAAGAAATGTCTTGGGAAAATGGATCAAAAACATATTTGTCTGGACATTAGGAGCAGAAATAACACAGTAATCAAATTGTGGACTGATTCTGAACTCTGTAAGAAATATTCTAGGGCTCCTTGAAAGTCAGTGAGAGCTTGATTTCTGGTACAAAACATCTTTAAAAACTGTGTATATAGAAACAGAAGAAGAACCTAAGCAGAACAGGATTTGGAAGTGAATTTTTCCCCCTTTTTTCTTTTTTTTTTTTTGGCATATTATAGGTTTAATCATAGTAACGTAACAAAATTCCTTGCTATATTTGTTTATTCACAAAGGAGATTTTTAAAGTTTATTTTTGGATTTTAAACATGATTTGAACTATGTCACTCTTTGGAATTCGTTCTTTACATAGAGAAGCTTTGTCTCTGCACTACATCTTTTATTTCACAGTTGACCATCTGTGGAAAGAATACTGTGGAAGAGATATAGTTCATTTTCACTGATAAAGCTTGGGGGCCACACTAGCTGAAAACAAGGGTGGAGTGTTTAGCTAGGCCATGAATCAAGGACCTAGCAGCGGGGTGGCCAGTTCTTTTTAGGGAATGGTATTTTTGCTTGCCACTCTTTAGCCAGAGGGGCAGATTCTCCAAGGCCACCAGCCAGGCCGCCAAGATTCTGATACACAAAGTAGCAATGCTTTCAAATTACAGAGTTGTCCTTTTTCAGCAAAAGAACAAAAACCTTAATTTCTTTACTATTCAGCATGTTAAAATGTTTAGTTATAGGGCTTATAGTGGTTGCACCTCAAAAGTTTCTTCTTTGCATCCCCACTATTCCTATGGCAATTTTTCTTTCCTATCACAACGGCAGAAAAGCCTTGTTTGACATCTGTACCTGCTTCCTGTAAACAATTAACATTCACTATTCAGAATGGCAGACATTTCTGTATAACTTCTTTACATTCTGAAACTTAATACAGTAATGTTCATATTGTGTTGCTTAGTCTGATTTCCTAACAATTACCTTATCTTTGAAGTGATGTGCAAGTGCAATGCGATCTGCCCTCTCCCACCTTACCGTGGCAAGTTTGTGATTATTCGGAAAGATGCGGCTTGATTATAGAAGCCCTGTTTGCCGAAAAACAAATGTCTGGAGATGAGACGTTTGGGAGTTATATTCTTGATAAATTTAAGCTTTGCCCTCCCTTTGCCCTCTGAACCACAGATGTATGTGAATGGCCTGTTAACAGTTGGGGAGTGGTATTGCCCCACTTCAGAATAGTTGCTATGCCACAAATAGGAAGTAGAGGAAAAGCTACCCACTGTAACAGAAATCAAACTTGAAAATATGAGCTAGGCCTAATGAAGTGTTAGAGAAAAACCTTCAGAGAAAAGTTATACAGATTACATAAATTAAGTTCTGCCATTTTCTTGTGTTCCCTGACTTCTACTGTGGTAAAACTTAGAATTACTATTGAAGGTCAGGGGCCTTTCTTCTGTGCACTGCTGTTGGCAGGGAGTCAGTCATCTGTTTCTCTCTCCATATCTGCTGCTTGTGAGACTTCATGTATGAAAACACACTGCTATATGAATATATGTTGTATGGATAATAGGACAAATCATTCTCCTATTATTAAAGGAAGGGAAGGCTATTACTTAAAAAAAAAAAACATCTGAACTCCTTGGGATCCTTGGGGATTTTTCTATTGCTGCCTTTTTACAGAGCCAGAAATTTTGACCAATGCACATATCTAGTAAGAATTTTAAAAATTGTGTCAAGACAGCTCCCTACAGCTGTGTCAAAATTGCTGCTCAGTTGCACACATATATATGTGAAGTTGCACTTCACAGATATAAAGTTACTTGACTACATGCCTTTCTTAAGCATGTCACTGAAATGCTACCTAGGTAATGTCCATCTGATCCTGGTTTGGGACAAATTCTTCATATGTCTGCTATCATATAAAAACGCAGAAATAAGTATTTATGTCAGTAACATTTGAACCTCAATTCGGCAGTGTGGATGTTGCACATATACTGTAGCTGACATTCAGAGCTTATGTGTTGCATTCTTCTTTTAGAATTTAAAATTAAGAAAATACAAGATCAGAGGATATGTAGAGACCTTCTGAAAAGCACTGCCCTTACAAAGGGCTTCTAACCTTTGACAGAAGCATCTAGTGTGGAGCATCTAATATGTCTACATAAATAGACATCCTTCCAGTTGCATTGTGAGTCTGAATATACATTCAGAATATTCTCTGTGGTTTTTGTCTGATGATCAGTGGATCACACAATAGTAAAACCAGAAACACCTTGTGTCCTTCCAAACCAACTGTGAACAAAGTACAACTGTTGAAAATATGTGTGCAACCATGCAGGTAAGGACTCAAGCATGTCATGATCAATCATTTTGATCGTTTTATTTTGCTACTATTATTCTTTCAACATATGTTATTTTTCCTGGACTTACATAAAGAGATGGCATTTAAAAGCTCTTGTAAGGTTCCACTAGTTTGACTTCTATCAGTGATTGTTCATAGTAGGAGGAACATTGTAAAAGAAATACGTGTGCACGCAGTTAAAGATTCTGATACTGAATAATTGTAAGGTAGGTAAAAGAACAGAGTGTTGGCAGTTGGTGGTTTTAAATTGGCAAAATCGATCTTGCAGTTTCATGGGTGTATCTGTATAAAATAAAGAAGGTATAAATATAGTAACTTTTACCCTAAGAGAAGTTGTGATTGTTTTTGATAAATCAGACAAGTGGGTGCAAAAAAGTGTAAAATACTGCATTTACGTTTGACTGCGGTACATGGGAACTTCATCCATTACTCCAGAATTCAGCAATTCTTTGCAACTGATTATGATTTATTTGAATTTAGCTCATTATCTTTGTCACAGCCTCCCTCTCTCTGATCTTCTCTAATGATATACGGATATGCATTTCAATACATTGCAAGCTCAAATAACTCTAGATAAAAATTTTTAGGACGAGTTTTGGAAATTTGACAAGTGAAAAACAATGGCAGCAGTTGCTGATGAGCACACAGAGAGAGATAGGGTTCTGTGGTGTACAGAGGGTTGGGTTTTACACAGCAATGCCTGCCCTCAGAAGCTTTCCCGCAGGCAAGTTCCCAAGTTTTTCAGAAGAAGAAGATAGGATAGCTAATTGCGGGGGCATTGGCTCTTGACTCGGGACTCCTGAAGTCAATTCTCAGATCTACCTCAGACCACAGAAAGGAACTGACAAAATGAGTGCAGGAACTTTATAGGTGTAAGGAAGGTTTTTAGTCAGGAGAAATCTAGATTTTCCAGAGAACACTTGGGTTTTCAGCCCTTACCAGCAAAGATTTAATTTAACATAGGAAGTTCTCTTACTACCAGCTCTGGCAAACACCGTTTTTTCTTTAATGCAGTATATTTCTAGGCAGGGCACTGCTTGCTCTACTGTTAACATTGCTTGCTTTGTTTGTTTCTTTGCAAATATCCTTTTTGTTACGTTTTAAAGACTCTTCCAAAATATTTGAAATTTTTGGAACTCCTGACTTTTTTTACTGGCCTCAAAATACCTGATGAAATCAATTATCTATGCATTTGTTTAAACCAGGCAGTAATAACAAAGCAATAGTAACTATTGTAATAACCATTAATATATATCTCTAATTTTTCTTCTAGATAAAAGTTTTACTTCAGAAATTTTTGAAGATTGCAGTTGTAATTAAATGCATAATGCCCATTAAAGTTTGTCTCTCCTGTGTATTTAAAATTTGCAAAGACTTTTTTTTCCTTAGTGAAAGCTGAAAAATATAAAGCATGATGAGATTTCAGCGTTGGATAAGGGAGAGACGTTGTTCATTAGACAAAGTAAATTTCCCAGAACAGTTCTCTAATGGGATTCTGATTAAAAAGCTTCGATTAAACTAAGTATTTCCTGGGGAAAAAACATATCAACAAACTGGTATCCACATCTTGCTAGTTCTGTTTCACTCATGTCTAAAGCCTCAATTTGTGTTTCTAGATAGGATTAAGTGAAGTTTTAAATTGAAAACTAGTCACTGTGGCATAAAACCGCTTCTTTTTTCTGTTACTGTAAAATAAATGCTAAATAGCATGTTTTCCAGCTAGTAAAAAGATTCCTAGAGGTGTAACAGGTATGGTTCTATGTACAGTGCCAGTAAGGAGGCATTTCTGTAAGCCTTGAAGTACATTTTTCTTCAGTTGAAAACCAGCAATAGCATTGACACCATATACCTGGGGAATCTATGAGCAGTAGATGAAAATATGGCATAATTTTCTAGGTAGTACAATCTTCATCTTGTATTGGGTCTTTCTTACTAATAGAACTGATACAGGATACAGATACAGGGACTTGAGTTTGAACTATGGATCCAAATAATTTTACAAAGATTTTTTTTTTGAGACCTCTATGTGTGAACATAAAGCTCACAAGGAAGAATTCTGTATAATATGGCATAAATTTTAAAAACTCTAGATGAAATTGTCAGTGGATTGTTTGGTTTTAGTGTATTCATGAATATCATGAACTCACTAAAACTATCTATTGCTTGCTTTAAAAAAGAAAAGAAAAAGAAACAGGAAGGAAAGTAAAATGTTACCAGTGGCTATTATATGTCACAAGTATGAATACAAGTTTATTAGTGATGCTCGATGACACCACACCATTTTCTTTAGTGGTTCATTCAACTAACAACAATCTTTTCCTTTGATAATGCCATTGACCTTGACCCTATTAGAAAGTTCACCTTTGGCTCATAGCACACAGTTCAACCTGCAGTCACTTAAACTCAAGCAAGCTGTCAGCAGCTGAGTGTTGCACAAATTGTTTGTCTTAATGTTTATCTGATAAATATTCACAAAGACTGAGATGGGGAATCACATGCAGTGAAGAGAAACGGTTGGTCAAAGATTTTGATTACAATAGCATTTGTTTGCTCTTTATAATTATAGAAAATCTTATTGTTTCATTGAACATACGACCAATAAAATCTATAGAGATTATTTCAATTACTCAGATTTCTGGTATGCTAAGGACAGTCATTTCTTCCTTTTAACTTTTTCTCTCTCCGTGCCTTAATCTCTCAAGGAGAATAGTTAGTCAAACCTAGGGATATCACTGATTGAAGAAGTTTTGTATAATTAAAAAAAAAAAATGATAGATGAGATTTTTTGGGGACAGTTATGAAATAAGAAAAAAGGGAGAGAAAAAAACTAAGAAAAAAAGAACAAGCCAAAAAGAAAGAGCCATAGTAGATTGCTGATGTAATTAGCAGATTGAGTATGATGAGCATATTGAAGATGAGAAATTAGTAGATTGCTCAAAAAATCCAAATAACCACTGATCACTCATTAACTGAATGAATCATATGAAGACATATTAAAACATGCAGAGAAATGATCTCATTGCCTCCGCCCAAAGGTAAAGCTAAGGCTTGTAAATTTCCTTGAGAGCATTGGGAAGAAGATGAAGTGGAATGTTTCCTTTCAGACACAGAGCTTGTGTTTAAGAACAGATTCCATGTGCTGCATGACTCTACCTTAGCTCTATGCACAAAATTGAGAAACCATGGAAAGCAAGGAGGCTGCTGGCAGTGCTGCTGTAGTGTGTGGTACCAGTTCTCTGATTTGTGTGCTGACTGTCTTCTCTTAGTAGATCCTGAGTAGTTAATTGTCTTTTATTCCACAGTCATTCCTGTCGCTTTACTACAGTGTCTCTATTGTTATTATGCATCTTAGTGCTGACAAATCAAGTCAGAGTAGAGAACTGCTGCCAGATTTTTTACAAAGGACATTGGCCAGAAAGAGCAATGGTACCGTTAAAGCCTTTAGTAAACTTAGTCGATATGTGTGGCTGTAAATTCAGAAATTTCTTTGTGAATGCTGACAGTCCTTTGACCAAATTAACCTTTTATATTCGCTAATTATTCCAAATGTTACCAAAGACCTCTGGACCTTTTTGGTTCTGTGTACAAAACCAAAAACTACTTTTGTGGTCCAAAATTAAAAGTATTTGTAGCTATGTTTGAAGCTAGTTACCCTACAGTAAAGACTACCTTAGGTATTGTTTCTTCTTCTGTTTTCCTTTTGAGACTTGAAGCCTCAGGATTTACATGTAGTAATTAGAGAAGGTGTAGATGGTATTTTGAATTATTTATGCAGTGCTCTTTAAAAAGTTAGATAAAAAAAATTAGCTGACAGTTTGTTATATGAATATAAGCAGTTAAGATTAATTTTTTTGATGACAGCACTGAAGGTTGATTAAAATCTCTTAATTAAAGCAGTACAACTGAAAAAAAAAGGCAGCATGTGATTGTGTGGGTACATATACTTGTGTGAGAATAGTAGTTTATTACAACGCAAAAGCTTTGTCTAACAGCACAACTAGAAATAGTAATTTTACATCAGCTAGATGGATAATCCAGGTAGATAATCCATTTAAAGTAAGTAATGAATTGAACAACTTCAGGCAGTGCTTACATTGCATGTTTTGTCAGAAGGAAGGTGAGAGCCACATGAATGGCTATCAGTGAAGCACACACAGGGACATGAGCAAACCTCTTTTCAGGTTTCTAGGAAGATATAGGTGCTCTTGCAAATACTAGAGACAGTATGTCTCTGTGTTGAATACGTATATATCATGTTTATATGTGTACTTGAACAGCTTCTATAATTACTTAGGCCCTGATCCTTCCAGTATTTGTGTACTGCTTAACTTGAGCATGGGAATCATTTTTGCCCACTGAAGGATTATGGAGGTCCACTAAAAAAAAGGATGTAGATGTTGCGCTAGTAGCCTTGTTGAAAACAAGAAATCCTGTATAAGCATACTACTTTCTGGCTACCTTGAACCAGCTTTGAAAATTCCCACTCATGGGAATAAACTTGGATTTGTAGAATGCAAGAAAGATTGACATCTGTAGCTGCACATAACAGCTTTTCTGGCATGATAAATGGAAGCAGGTCAGCTATGAATATGACATGATGGCAAAATCTAATCAGCAGACTCATAGTCATAAAATATGGGAAAATAAAGAACTTAGATTGAAGACCTTAAGCACTATTAGAAATCATATGTAAATATTACATTGGTTAAAAAGCCTCTTGTCAGTTAATATTAAATATATCATTAATTTCTTCACTTCTGGAATCCAACATTGTGGAAAAAACTGCATATGTTGTAAACCCCTACTTTATAAATTTATTACCATGTTTGGGAAACCAGCAGATATATTTATGCATAATAAAAGTAACTCCAGTGTTTGTTTCAGTAAAGTTTGTGTTGCAGATAGATATGTTGCTTTTGTCCTCCAGAAGTTTGTAAACAGCTCCATCTTCAGGCATCATTCCATGTGCTAAAAAAGAAAAAGGCAATTGTATCATAGCACAAGCTTTCAAAGACCTGTTAGCGTTTTACAGTTTGCACTAACATTTAGCATTTAAACGAATATAATGGTCTCATATAACCATTTCCCACACGTATTAAGCTGAAAGAAAATCATTGAGATTGAACTAATTGTCTAACAAATGAATCCTGGTAGGTCATTGGCAGAGTGGATGTATGGCAGGAGTACATTTACCTACATCTAAATTAGATTGAAACTGCATTGCAACCACTAGAATGTCTTTCTTTGAGCAAACAGACCCCAAAGCACACAAATCAAGTGAAATAATTTTTAAAATATTTATGTAGCCAAAGAAAAATGAATGAAGTGAGAGAGGCAGCACTGAGAAAATGTTAACATGCAGGAGATGAAATATCTAAAAATCTTGGAGAGGGTACATGTCCCAAAATCAGGCCTGCAAAATAGTCTTTTGACTATCATTCAGTGTGAGAATGAAAGATGTAATTTCATATGGTGGCAGGAGCTGAGGTGTTCCTTGGATAGTTTTCCTTGGAGAGTGTAATTCTATTGTCTGATGGATATTTTTCTTCTCAGTGACAATGCCTGAATAAACCAGTAAAATGCATTGATTTTTTTTCATCTGGAAACATTTTGGAATATAATTTGCCTCCAGAGTCCCCAGAAGGGATTTTTGTTTACTTAACAGGATATTTGGTAGTGGCTAATATAATAATTTCTAGCATTGTAAACTAAACTGAATATATTATTCTGTCAAATATCAGTACATTTGCCATTTTAAAATACACAAATAATTAATAAATATTACATAAATATTAAAATATTATTTTCTATTCATCCTGCTGATCATATCACTGTTATTCTGAAGTACTATATGTGTGTTTGTGAATCAAATAGATGTACATGATCTGCTTCTGTGTGTGTGCATGTGTGCGTATGTGTGTAGGTATACATGAAACATCCTCCTTTTCTCCATCAATCAGACATAAGGTCAATAAAATACTTGATTACTGACAATACAAAGTATAACAAAAAAGATAAATTTATTGTTTCTGTGAAAACAGTAATACACAAAGAAACACTTTACTTGATCTCTATCCATACATAGCCAGTCCTACCAAATTAATGGAACTATTTCTAATCTGAAAATGGAAACATTTATATAGATTTCTAAACAAATTTGCTGTATTTCCCACACACACCACACCTCAAAATACTGTATCTACTTTTTGTGCCAAAAGCCAAGGAAACCGAGTGTTTATAGGAAAGTAAGTACTATAGAAGGTACAGAAGGTGGACCCAACAATCTGTATGCAAATTTAGTACATGCCTAGAGATGTCGTTCCAGAACCTAATATGGTAAAATCCTGGCTGCACTGAAGCCTGTAAATTTCCATGAACTTAAATGAAGCCTGGATTTCCTCCACATAGTTTTCTTGCTGTATTATAGGAGTGCTAAACAAAGCAATTGAATTTTAGAGGATGAAAGTACTTCTGTAGCAATATTGATGGGATAACTGAGCATTTCTTTGAAAGGTTCGGTTTGTGGTTTGTTGCCGGTTTTGTTTGTTTGTTAGTTTTAATTCTATTTCTTCCTATCTAGAGCCTACAGGACTTTTACCAAAGGTAGTGATAGAATCATATTAACTCTTATTAGAAAAAAATATTGGAGATGTTTAGTTTATTTAAGTTAGAATGTTAGAGTTTAGTGATACTATCTCAATAAGAAAAGAGAACTCATTTTTAGAACAGGATGCCTACCAGTAGTGTGGGTTTCTGATCATAAATCTAACTACTACTGAATTGTTCTTTTGGGGAGTACCCCTGGCCTCTACTTGACTCATCTGCAGTAGTTAGGTGGACAAACAAAACCCATTGCGGTATGGTTGCTAAACTGGTTAGTTAATTCTTTATAGAGTGCTTCAAATATAGTATTGCAGATATGTGTTGTAATATTATTGTCAAGAAAAGGGATTGGTTCCCCAACAAAGCAGCTGTCACATACTAGAAATACTTCTGCAATGTCACACAAATCTGTGGCCTCATAGTCAGTCGTTTAGGAAGCTCTGCTCACCAGCAGAAGCAACAAAGCAATTAATTATGGCTGATAAAATACTTTCTTATGTGAAGCCATATACTGAAGAAACCTTTCTTCTTATAAAAAAAAAAAAAAGCCAAGACCTTTTTTGTGAAATGATTACCTACCTCAGAAACAGTTTCTGTAATTTTTATATCAATGTGTCACTGAAATTATGATCCTAATCATATATTTCCACGTAATAAAATTTGTGGGTTTGGTGAGTAGAGTAAGTCTAAAATCTTTCTTCCATATGTTTGAATTTTTTTAAAAAAGAAAGTGGGATATAACTGTTCTCTGAGCCCTTCCCAATAGAATCTAGGGGGAAAAAATCTCTGAAGTGACTTTTGTCTATCTCAAACTACTAGCTGCTGATCCTAAATTAGACTTCTATAAATAACTACCAAAAGATTTTGACCCAAGTCAGCATAAAGTTTGGATTTCTTTGGAAATCTTTAATTTAAAATATTCGGACTGAAAGAATTGCTTAGATGAAAGGGTCTGGGCTGGACACAGCTCTAGTTCAGATTATTGCTCAGTTACTGCGGACCTGAAGTCTTTGACAGGAGACATATTTGATTTTATAAATTTTCAGATATGCTTTCGCAGCCTGGTCTTTCACTTGCTTACACCCTCTCTTCTTCTCATTAATAAAGTCAGAAGTAGAAACTCCCTCAGCCTTTTTATCCATAGGCTTGCAAAGTTGACAGTATTCCCTTATAAATCATCTCCCTGTGCAAGCATTCATTTTGGTTCCTTGAAAGGGGTTTTCCAGCCTGTCTGGTGACGCATGCCGTGCGTTGCCAAGCAATAATGGAAATGAACCCATCAACTCATGGTTTCCTTCCCAGGATAATCTGCCACCCCATCTGCGCCCTTGCAGTAAACTTCTGCTACTCCAACATCTGCCCAATGGTTATTATACAATCCATTTAATATATTCTCAAGGAGCTATAACCACCACTGTGCCTAGATGGGATACCAATAAGGCCTCGGCAGACATGCCAGAGCAGCCTCTCCAGGGGATTGAATAGGAGCCAGATTCACCATAGTCAGTTAAGTACACATTCCTTTGGTACATGTGTGGCTAATCTACTTTTAATTGAGCTCCATTGTTTTCATATATTTAGTAAACAAACGTGCATAGGTACAAAAGCTGCTGCTTGTTGACAACACAAACAATATGCAGCTTGCTGGAGCTTTGGACAGGCATACTTGGCAGTAGATGTGGTAGAGTGTATTTAATGTGCAGACATATTTCTTTGTGCTTTTTTGCCTTTTTTTTTTTGTTTGTTTTTTTGTTTGTTTTCCCTTTAACATTTCCTGGATCTCTCTGTCCCGACAGCCTGTTCTGTGTGATTATCACAGCTGAGTGTAGGTGCAAACAAAATGTCCTGCTCCATGCAGAGACCTGTGTGCCAGCATTGTTAGAGGGTATGAACTGGGTTCTGTCTAGGTTTGCTCTTCCTTTTTTTGATTAAGCCTCTTTAGACTGGGATAAAAAGGCAGCATTCTGCCACTTATGATGACTCATTTATTGCCTTACAGGGAACAGAGACGTCGTTCACTTTTCACCCACCTTTACAAGAACGAGCATGCTATATTTTACTTTCCTTAATGTTATTCAATATTCAACATGATATTTAGAGAAAACTTGGCATCCTTTGTTTGGTGTATTAAATAAACGATTGGTTACCAAAAAAGTAGGGCATCTCCAAAACAAGGTTCAGGTCATCTACTTCCCTTTTTTGGAGATGGTTTTAATTTGCTTTGTATTGTCCGCAAGGTGCTCTGGGAAGTAATGCCCACATCAGGGGTAGTAGTATCTTGTTCATATTGCCGAGGGATGAGAGATGTTTGGAGCAGTTGCTGGATCAGCACTTTGCTTGGCTCCATCAAATCTCTTGTGGAAGCCCAAGGGAGCTGCCCGAGGGCCATCCCCATTCCCACCATGCCTGACCATGTTTCTCACTCTGTCACTGCAGGAAGGACAGGCTGGATTGTTGGCAAAGGCAGTGAGTCTGTGTCCTTCCCTTGAGAGCAGTCAGTTTCTAGTGGTTGGATAATCTTTGCTAGTATACAAGTCTAGATGGCAGCTCTTCTCCTGGCAGGTGTTTATGTATCTGTAAGCAGCTTCATTGTGCTTAATATACCCCAGTATTACATCCTGACTAGGGGCTCCTGCTGCAAGACAGCTCTCAGCTCATCCTCTTGGCAGTGGGGGATGCTGCATCCGTTCATCAAGAAGCTGTCCTTCATCTTAGCAAAGTCTCAAAGTGACATCTAGTGGAATACCTAGTCTCTGTGGGGAAATTTAATTAAACCACAGTCCCTTTATACCAGCACAAATATTGTGAAGGAAAACAACTCAACTCCTTTGACATTTTTACAAATAGGTTCAGTGGAAACTGCTGTGTTTACTTTAGCTGACATTTGTTTTTTCAGTCAATTATCCCTCAGCCTTTTTTTCTTCCATAATTTATTACATGCTGCTCAGCCATAATAATAAATACAAAGTTGTTTCCCCTTTCTGTTGTCTTGCGGACTAAGCTATGAACAAATGAAATAAAAATGAGTGCCCCTAATCTCCCTTGCTTTTCCATCTCTGCTTTAGCCTCAAACTATTTATTATGGACCTTAGCAGTCTCATATGGCACAGAGTTTAGTCTCAAATGTGAACAGAAGATTAGTCTATAACTTAGTATTTTTTCCTAATGCATGTGTCCTGCTCCAAAATGCACAAAAGACACTAGGAATTGTTTGGGCTTTTTTCATTTCAGTGGTCATTTGAGCAAGCCCCTTAACCATGACACTTAAACACATCTTTTAGCCAGATGACATCTTTCTGACTTTGTTTCTCTATATGAACTAAAAGACAAACACTCCACCTTGATGCAGTTCTTTGCTTCTCACATCTATTTTTTATTTCAAGAATTTCAGGAAGTCTCTAGAACTCTTCAAAGAAAATCTACCCAAAACCCCAATTTGTAAAAGAAAGGCCCTTATAATGGAGGGTAAAATTACAGGCTGGACTTCTGCAAGTGTTTCCATTGGCTTCAATGGTTGAACCAAAACTGCCATGAAAAATTTTTTTATAGCTCTTTAATCAAAAGCTGGCACAATAAAGGAGAAACATGACTTTTTTTTTTCTGCTGTTTAAGGATGAAAATAATACGATTGCAAGGGCAGAGCATGTTTCTCACAATTCTTCATCATACAGCAGCTGTGCTCTAAGTGATTCAAGAAAAAGCAGTGAAACAACAGAGTGTACTATGCACTCATTTAATCCATCAGGTACTGTCATGTTGTTGCTTTCCTTTGTGCACAGAAATAGTCTGATCTTTAGTTAAAAAACTTTCATCAAAGCAAACCAAATATTTTACAGCCAACAATCTTCAGTCGGGCATTTTTCTGAAAAAGTTTCCTTTTTCTGAACAGTTATTTTTCATAAAATCCTACTAGCTGAAAGCTATTTTTTTTTCCTTTATTCTTCACAAAGAGTGAAAGAAGCACCTCAAGAGCTACATAAAGTTTAATATTCCATCTGGGAAGCTCATCAGCCATCCATAGAAATGAAGCTATTTAAAGTAACAGTAAATAGAGATGTGAACATTTGGAATCTGGAAAGTTGAATTCACTGGAAAGAAGCTATTTTTCAAAGTCCTTTGCAACATGGCTTTTGCCAATAAAATAGTGAATCTGTAACATATCTAATGATTCCATAACATCTTTTATATTCAGTCAACCAAATACTGAGGCAAACAGGAGGACAAAAGAAGTGAGGAGAAAGGAAAATATGAAGCAAATCAATCTAGAAATCAGTATTTTATAAGGACATGACAATGTTTATTTTTAATTCCTTGTGCCTAAAGATTATGGGCATCTATCTTAGAAATACTTGCCATAAAATGCTTTGTTTAAAAAAAATTAAGAAAATCAAGTAGGAAGAGAACTGATCCTTTGATCAGTTTAGAACTTAGCAGTTCACTTATGTTTTAATTGAGATATGCTGGAAAATGCCCCTCCAATTATAATTGTCCTTGTGAGCCATAGATTTATTTTGATTTCTGCAATAAGTTCCACAGATGTCAATGGAAGGGGCTTGATATGGCTCTTAGAGGAGCTGAAATAAAGGGGGGAAAAAGGAAAATCAGAACTAAAAGTGAAAATATGGTACGGATTTACTGCACTGTCTTTCCTATGAGTCTGTTTTCCCTACACTGATACAAGACCTGGGTTTTATAATGTATGGATGAAGAGCTTAATTTCTCTTGCTCTTGATTGACTCTGTTGGTGCTTCAGAGAAATCCTCTGATTTATATTAACATAAAAGCAAAGCAAGAGACTGACTGGGACATGTATAATTAAGTACACCACGCAGAATACTTGTAGTCACGCCTATGCTAATGTAACTTCCCAAATCAGTTTTTTAACTGGAAAGGGAGACAAATGGTATCAGTGCAGTGCAACACACTGGTGAAAGCTGAAGTAGGTAATTCTTCTCAGAGAAAGAGTGAAGCAGCCCAAAGGCTAAGGTTGTCATCCAGGGACAAATGCTGAAGTAGAGCAGATGAAAAGATCTATAGTCTACATAAAAACCTCAAATCAACTTCTCTTTCTTTATTTCTTTTTTATTTCCCACCTTAACTCAGAAAGAAGTGGGTTAGGTTTTTAAAGGTTGGTTTCATTCGAAGTTAAGCACTTGAACGTCTATAAAAATCTGACCCTCAAAGATGGTGTGCAAGCACATCAAAATAACAACTTTTGTGAAAAGATGAGTTCAGACTTTGAGACTGAATTGCTAATTCTGTATCAAATTGTGTAAAATGATGTAAACTTTTTATGAGGAATTATTTGATAAGAATATTTTTATTAGTTTTAAGGTAATTTGATTGAATGTATTCATTGAGATAGGATTTTAATATTGTCATTCCACGTTCAGGTTACCTGCAGAAATAAATGAATGAATGATCTTTGCTTCAAATAGGGACATTTATCCTAGAATAGAGGCCAGATCCTGCCAGTTCTGGCAGATCTTCCTCCCAAGCTATAGACTAATGACAACCTTCTGAGTGTGATGCTGAACCTGGTATCAAAAAAAAAAAAAAAAGACAAAACAAAGGAGAACTACACCTGTGCTTGTCAATAAGAAGTTTGTTCAGAGAAGTTAGACAAGCGTGTGACACAGACCCTGCAGCATATAATTGCTAATTTCCTGAGAACCAGTTTACTTTTGACCACCAGCAGGGTTTCTTTGTTTTTCATTAGCACATGGCTAAAGCTGTCTGTGTAACCATATCCAGATTGCTAATGAAAAAATATTGTCTGGAGTCACATATGTAATCTGGAGACTGTGGGTATAATGAGGGTAGGGAGCAATGTATCAATCTCTGCATGTACTGAGTGGCTTTGTTACTCATGCCACTGCCACAAATGAGCCTATGTTGTGCTGCTTATTTTGACAGATGTGTGTGAAAATCTGCATCTAGGTGGAGTTTCCATAGACTAGTGCAGAATTCAAGCCCTTTCATCTCTTTTTTTTTTTTTTTTATTTTGACTCAGTGCCCTATCCTGACTACTGAAAATTTAATTGAATTTTAATTAACTTATTAGAAATAACAGAGATTTTTATCTTCTGGGAAATGTGGTGCATCACAACAAAATCGTCTCCATTTTTCATATTGTATTTGAATTGCAAATGATGCTCATGACGTACTGTAATAGTTTTTGGTGAGGACAGACAGGTTTTCTGAGATGGTCCAATAGAAGCTGTATGATAAGGTGGGCTGGTCTGTGAATAGTAACAAATCTGTCATTGCTTTTACAGCCACAAAAGCACAAACTCCTCTATGACTACAAAACCAGTGTGGTGCAAACATAGGACAGATGCTTCTTGAAACCAGAAAAAAATTGATTCTGATGATCTGCGGCCCTCTGAACTTGCTCTCCATTTTCCTATTAAATGCCAGTAGGGCTGTAGTTGTTGAGAGCTATCGAGTGCTATCCGGTCTTGTTTTTTGTTCTCTGCTCTCCCATGCATTATAGTCTAAGTTTTATCTATAAAGGCCTCCTCACAGATCAGACTTCACCTCGTTCTTATGGGGGTGTAAAGTTGAGGCACAGAGGGAGAAGGAAGAGGGAAGCAATTATTCTCTCCATTCGTAGACACTTCCTCCTTCTTGTCCACCCCTTAGAAGCACAGGAAGTTCATCCTCAAACCATATGGTACCTAGAGATATGCTGTGAGTCTTGGGGGAACGCCAAGGGCCCAGCAGCACCCTCAGAGGCCAAGGAGGCCCTTTGCCTCACCTCCTCTCTCCAACTTTCCGTGGCGCAATTTCCTTCACAAGCTCCCTTATCACACTTCTGCCAGTGCATCTCTTTCCTGGCCTGCAACACCTGTGCTGCATTACGGTGCAGAAAACAATACCCACACTGAGACAGGCAAACTGTATATCATTTGTCAGCCTCTCCCAGCTCCAGAAACGCCACTGGAATTAATCCACTATGCAACTTTTGATAGCCTGTTACTGAGAGGCTGGGTGAGGTACTGAGGGCACTCTAAGAAGGGTCACCTCGAGGCCTTTGGATCGAGGTTTGAGTGTATCAAGTTGAAGTAAACATCAGTAATTGTTTCACTTCTGTGATATGCTCTCCAATGGCACTGATGTAATCAAAGTCACTCGGCATGGAATCGGAGGACACACAATAGTTTGTCTGCTTTGGCATTTGTGATCCATTTTGTTAGCAGGACCTGCTTATAATTTGAAATATACGATTTCCTTCAAAGTAGCATAGTTTTGAAAAATAGCATGTGATTCACTAATAAATTATTCAGCCTTCTGAACTGGCTACATGAAAAGCACATTTTTCCATCTGCATCTGGCTAGGCATTTGCAACTGTTTCTCTTGGATCTGTACCGCAGCCCACTTAGCCATGGTTTTGTGACCTCCAGAAAGGATTAATGCAATATGTTGTGCAGGGGGCTGCTAGTGAAGGTCACTTGGAAATGTGGGCTAGTGTGACATGTGGCTGCCCACACCTGCTTGGTGCTGTTGGCTGCAGGGAGCATGTTAGCCTATGTCTTCAAAGTGCAGTGAGATCAGGCACTGCAGACAATAGGCAGAGGTTTCCACTCATTTGTAGCTGTATCCCAGTGAAGTGCTGCAGTGCTGAGTGCTGCTGGGTTTTCTGGGGTCTTCTCACGGAACAATTAATAGGAGACTATCTATAGTTATTGCAATGCCACTTATGAAAATCAGAACTTGAAACCAGACCCTTAAAACCTCTTTTTGTAGAGGAAAAGGAGGAGAACCTGCTGCAACTGCTGCCAGCAGGGAGGTCCTTTGTCATTCCTGTCAAACTTACAGGGGGTTGGTACTACTCATTCATTAACAAAAATTCATCTGTTGTGCTTTGATTGACTTTCAAGAAGTTGGTTTGGATTAGACACTATTTTCTGTTAGAAAAAAGATGTGTTCAGCTGCAGGACTCAGGACCCCAGTTTAAACCCAAAATGTTCTTCAAAGAGCAGCCTAAGGATGATGTTAGTCTAAGGGAACTGAAACCTCTTGGCAGCTCAAGTCACCTTTTTACTTTTTCTCGTCTGTGAAATAGTATTGTGGACTTCAATCTGAAATAGGAAAATTTATGATAGAGATGGATTTTTAAGTATTTTATTATTTTCATTGTATACCTGCTTTCTGTATTCAGACATATATTTCAAACAAGTAGCAATTGTATATTAAATAAGCAGTGAAGTAGTTTGCAACAAGATGTAGAAAGCCAAAATGATCTCTATACCTTATGTATACTGACTTTCACAGGCAGTGTACTCTTATTTTTAGGCACTAGATAAACAATGAAACAGACTGAAAATAGAGCTCCACAAAACACCTTATTTTTGTGACAAAAGCTGCTCAATCTGCCAGAAACATAAGTGTGATCACAGGATATCAGGATTTGAATGCCCTGGGCCTTAATTTTGATGAAAGACTTTTGCATACCACCAAAAAGAGAAATTATCAGTACTGCCTAGGGTCTGGCATCAGTCAGGCTCAGAATTATTTCTTTGCCAAGGTAAATACCTCTTCCATATCTTGGGATAGGCTGGATGTTTGATGTGTTGGTACTAGAAGAAAATAAAAACTGAGCATGTTTAGACTAAGATGAGAAGTTTGATTCTTGCATGACAAGGAAAAACTGCATATTCTTGTTAACTCTGACGAATCTGAGAAGTAAGATTTGATTCCTCCTTAAATGTAAGGGGAAAAAAATATTGGGGAAAAAAGATTAGCCAGACTGTGCCTTCCTATTATTTTAACGTGTGATTTAGTAAAAGAGGCAGTATTAACACAGGCTGTGAACAAATGTGACAATATTGCACTTTGCCTAGACATATCAGGCACAGATTTAAAGGGAGGATTGAGGGGGAGTGATTAATCACTCTTTCACCACCATCTGCATAACCACACTGGGGGAAATACAGACACCATAGTCAAGATCATACTATTACCTCCCAGTTCAGACAACCAATCCTCAGCACTTGCTCACCTACAGCCCTCACCTGCCTCTGTCCCAGCACCACACTCCCAAGTGTCCCCTGCTCCAGCTCCACATCCACAGTAAGGAAAGGCTTTGTCAGTGCCACCCCTAAGGGCACTCAAGTTTCAAAAAAAACATCCAGAAAGCCATAACTACCCAGCTGCCATTAAGCACTACTGTCTTTCCCTACTACGAGACCTGCCTGTATATGGATTGATAAACAGGATCTCACGCAGAGGCAGAGAACACCTTGAGCCACTGGATCATATGTTCTCCTGGACTCTCCTGCCACTCCTCTTGCTTTGCATTCACCCCTGCACAAAACACTGCGTAGTGTTTTGGTCTTAGGTCTTAGGCTGGCTCGTAGGCACTAGAAGTATACATTTGAGGTAGAATTCACTGAATCTAGCGAGACTTAGGAGTGAAGAAAACTCATGGGAACAAGGCTGAGAAAGGGTTTTACCACTCAGAAGCAGTTACTGCCTCAATAATTTGGAGGTTCAGTAACACAACTTTTAGTTGTCTTCTAAACAGTGAAGCTTTCATTGCCTGTATGTCAGCAGATAGTCAAAGGATGATATTTCACATCTCTGCAGTAGCTAGGGTGACCTTCTACAAGGCTCTTAACCTTGAGCTAATAAGTATTGTCCTTCGAGGGGTAAAACATTTAACTGCAGCTGTTTACTATTTACACAAAGGGACTGACATGTGAGCCTTCCCATAATGCAGTTTGGCCCATGTGAACTCTCTTCAAAAAGAAGGGAGAAAAAAGAGTTCAGATTTTATTACATTTGCAATTTTCAGAGGGCAAACTGTCCTCAGCTGTCACCTGTAAGCTCTTTCTTGAGCTTTCCTCATTGTCAGAGACAATATTAATTTTTTCAGTCATTTTCTTTTCCATTTATTGTTCAACACCAAACCATGAAAAATGAGCACTGACGTAATGATTGATCATGAAGCTGGGGGTTGAAAGTGAACCCTAGAACTGTTGGGCTGTATATGAAAAGAGGTCGAGTTTTTTTACTTTTTTTCCAGATGATAATATATTGTTTGTGAATGGGTTATTTATTAGAGCCATGTGTAGCCTAAAAGGTTTGTAAAGATGATTACTAAAGCATATCCATATGTGGAATGTGTGTGCATATTTGTAAACTTGGTGATTCATCCAGAATATTTTTTTAATGTTTGTAGCAAAAAAGGTTTCTTTGTGCAGGGTTACTCTTTTTCTTAATAGCAGGCAACATATTTTCAAAACTGTTGTGCTTTGCATACCTTATGCTTTAGTTTTGACATCAGATGCATATGTACTGTTGTATACTTCTAAAATCATGAATAATCTAAATATTTGACAGTCTGGCATCAGTCTTAGCAGACAATTGCTTCTTTGCCAGCATATTGTAGTCTCCAAATACTGTATTAGATGAGATACAGACCTCTTAAGGCATCTATGTTGGAAGGTAACAAAAACTGGGCATGACTAAACTACTGTCAGAGATCTGAGTGCTTTCACCACAGTGGAAACAGTCATATTTTTTTTTAATTTTGGAATTCTGTGGTACCAGATTTTTCTTAAAGAAACATTTGGCCAGATCACACTCCTGTGAGTTCTACAAATGAAAGTGGAAGGTCAGACAACAAACCAACACTCTTGTTTCCTGCTCTTAACTGGTGGGCCTAAATGCAAAGCCATTCCACTTCCCTAAGCAGAGAAATTCAGCAATAGCCCTGGTGGGGCTGAGAGCAGGACTTTTTCTGTCATATGTTCCAAGACACCCCAAATGTTAACAGGAACGGGTTCTGTTGGATCTGACAGCATTAAATCAGGCTTTTACAAGATCTAAGCATTGTACAAAGAAGAACATCCTGCAGTGTGCCTCAGACACGGGTTGCTATCTATTAATCTCATTTTAAAGGAAATACGGAAAATGGCATAAACAGGTGCTTACTAGGCACCACAAACATAAAAGGAAATCCATGAGCAGAGACGAAATGGGCTTGTAACTCAACATTGACAATAGTCAACTAGTGGAGAGAAATTCAGGTACTTCTGTGTGCCCCTAAGTTCAGGTCCAGGACTTGGCTGGGACCCTGCAGCCTGGGGAGATGTGCCATTATCCACAATAATCTCCCCTCATCGATGTTTGGAGCAGAGCAAATGCACTAGGCTTGTCTCTCCAAGGTGCCCATAGCAGCAGTAAGCTGTCACTCTGTGGATTACCCTGTGAAGTCCCTGTCTTGAACTTCATAGTAAATCTTTTCCAGTACATGTGTAAATTTCAAAGTAAGAAAAGAAAAAGGTAAAAGTGAGTTGAGAAAACAGTCTCAGATCTTTTTGATGTAGTTGAGAGTTTATATTTCAGGAAATAGGGATGTGATTAAATAATGCATTTATTTAAGTGCCTTGTTTTATCAAGGCATAAATATTTATTTACAATACTCATATAAATGAAGGCAAGGATTATTTAAATTCGTTTTCAGGTTGCCAGAATACTTCACTGGTTTGGACTAGAATTAAGAAAGATCAAAATGTCATGTAACAAACCCTCCAAATATATAAAATACTGATTTACTAGAGAAAAAGATCTAGTAAACAGAGCAGTCTGAAACTAAATGAGAAACTTAAAAGGGATTTGAGAAGTCAAACAGTGAAGCAATGATTTGCTTCTCATGTTAAAAATAGTATCTCCTTCACATATCCTTAGGATCAGGCTTATTTTAAACAATTATGGTTTATGGAGAGCACTCCATGGAAAAAATATTTAATATATTAATTTTCCTTTAGGCAGACATTTCAGCTGCAGTAATAAACCATACCTGAATTTCATGAATAAATTAATTTTACTTCAAAGCTACGGTTATGCCCATAAAAAGTTTTGTGTTATAACCCAACGTGGAAAAAATATTTAAACACATAGAAGCATTTCATTCCTAAAATATGCATTAAAAGTCCTTGAAAAAGGTATACAGTATATTGTCAGTGATGATGTTGTTTATCTCCAGGGAACTATTATTTTGGGGGCAAATTCAAGTATTTAATAACTGTATATTTTTTTTTTTTAGAAGCAAGTTATTTAAATATATAACTAGGTTCTGATTTTTCAACTTGATCATAACGACTCTCTAATTTTGTACCAACACTTTTATTAAGGAGAGGTGGAGGCGGGAGGAGGGGTGGTTTGGGGTTTGATTGATGCCAATTTAAATGTTTTCAGAGTTGGCTTGTTTCATTTTGGTCAAAGATCAGCAGTGGTTACACAGGTTTTAGACCATTACTGAGTACTTAAAAATTTCTTACCAGTTGTCTGTATGATTGTGTTTTCTAGCCTAGGCCCTAGGATTCTTGGTGTTCACAGAAATGGAAAATAAATCCTTACTAAATTAATCAAATTAAATCTTTGATATATCCCATTGCTTGGTAACTTGCAATGTAGAAAATTTACCATTCTATTTCTGTCTTAGATTCTTTCATCTTTCACAATTTACTTTCATAACCTTTTCCTTTACTAAGACTTCATTAAATTCTTTAGACTCTTTAGACTCATTTGTGTTAAATTATTGCAGCTTGTCCTTTGCACACTGAGATGTGGACTTGCACAAGACATCTTAGTGGCTACTATACTGTAGTACTTGATCAACTGCTCTTCTCCACAGGCTTTTGTACCTTCTGCATGAACTTGTATAACTGCCTGTTAAATTATGACAGTCCCATTAATGCCTAACAAATGTTTTTGTTCTCCTGGAATTGTCACTATATGTTGGTCATCTCCCAGCTGCTGGTTACATAATTCCCAATTTTGCCAAGTATCTCAGACGCAGTTCTGGCTTTACTTTGGTTATATGGAACACCAAAAATTCTCTGGCATTATGTCAAGGTATTTTCCTATCTCTTCTGCACTATTGAGTCCTCATTTTTCCTCTTGGCTAGCTGGCCTTGTATGCGTGAGGAGGAACAAAGACTACTTTAGATATGTTTTCACAAATTCTGTTAGCTATCCATCCAGATTTACCATTGTTTTCAGTATGAACTCTAATCACTATATCCACTTCCCCCTCACATACCACTTCTCCAGCACACGTGTATGATTTATTTTATTTGTTTTGCCGACAGTTAGAGGGTTTTGACATTTGAGAAGGTAAGTGTTGGCATTCCAAGTCCTGTGATCATCAAATACAGATAAGTATTCCTCTGCAGATATTCAGGGAAAGTTATGTTTCCTGCTACCTGAGCTGAAAGGGTTGTGAATATAAATACAATATAAATGTAGGTTTTGAAAGAATGAGCAAGCAGTTGCTTCTCATTTCCATTTAAAATTGTATGTGGGATTGTCTGTGCCATTACAAGTAGATTTTTCACAACAAATATCAGACCTTTTTCGAGACAGAAGTGCTATCAGGTAAGAAAGGTCATTGCATAGTTTCATAATCTAAGAGTGCTTACTAAAACATCATGTTCAACATTTCTGAGAAGAATGTGCCATCATTATATGGTCACCTTTTTGGTGTCTACTGTATCACTGATAGGCTGCCTGTCCTCTTGCTGTGTCAGCAGAGGAACAAACAGCAAAAGCAATGAAACTCAAAACACATGAGATAGGTTTTCCCAGTGAGTTGGTTTACTTTCAGTGTCGGAGGTCTTTTACTGCACATCTGAACCAAAGTCGTGTGGACAGCTTCTTGTCCATACACTGGACTGATGAGGACAGATCACTGCAGAAGCTAAAAAACACGCAAGTTTTAATTTCTGATTACTACATTGTGATTATTGCTCTGGCTGATTTTTATGATCTTGGCACTCAGTTTGGGTCTTGCTTGCCTATTAATGGCGTAATTTTAGGACCACTGGAGGGCTGGGGATAAGAGAGAATGAGACAGAGGAAAGAAGCCTTTAAGAGATGTACAGTCATCCAAAAGGTGAGGAGAAGAAAATGAACTATTTGATAATGTCTAAAAACAAACAATTGGATGAAAGCAGAGAAGGATAGTAAGCTTCTCCCCCTCCCCAGTGTTTCTGTGAGAACACTGGAATGGTTTGATAGATATTGCACTTTGCATCTTTACTGATCGATTGATTTGCAGTTCTCAATCAAGTAACCACAGAATGTGACTTCATACTTGAACTGCACCACACTATTCTAGACACCAGTATGGGCAACACTCATTTAATTTAATTTAATGCAACAAATCTTATGGATAAGATGAACATGTCACCAGCCTTCCTAAGAAACAAAATACTATTAACTCTTACTTTTTTCAACATACTCTAGTGCCAGTCCAAATGTCTCTTTTCCAGTTCCGCAGCAATAATTACCCAATTCTAGATAAGGGGAAGAGTGTATCAGGCCTGAGCACAGTTCATATACTTTGTGCAAATGCTGGAGGGAAAACTGGAGAACACCTGAATGACTGTTTTATTACTGAACAGGACTCTTTGTCTAACCTGTCAGCTACCTGGCTAGGAATCTCTCATTTTGACACAATAACAAGAGAACCAGTTTTACAAATGAATGTTCAGATGCTGGAAAAAACAAGTCTTAACTCATATGCTGCAAATGTCACCTTTCTGTTTAATATGGTGCAATTTAGATGCCAGTTCAGTAGAGGTTTCACCACTTGCTTTTTCACTTCCAGTTAAGCATGTCAGCAGGTTGAGATGTACATACCCTGCAGCTGTGGCAGTCTTCCCTGATAATAGCATAGAAAGGATTAACCACAAACACATTTTAAAATAATTCCTCCCCTTGGTTGGTTAATTTTCCATTCAAAGTTCTCATTTTATTCATTTGACTTGCTCACCTGGTTTAACACTGCAGTGAGACATAAAACTAGCTCCTCTGGGAAGTGTGATAATGTAGCTCTCACCGCTGCCACAGCACTGTCCCGAGTTACATTTCCCCAGGCTCCGTCCCTTCATTTTCAGGAAGTCAGACAACAAAACTGCAAATCTTTTCTTCTAAGCCTGAAGAGCTTTCCGAGTCTGTCAAATATCTGCCAAGTTGCTCTATTCAAGTCTGTAGGATTTGTAGTCTTCTCCAGAAAAATGATCTCACTTGTTCTGTCTGAGGTGCCTTTTATGCCCACGGTTGGAAAAGTTGTGCATGTGCAATCCCTGCAATTTTAACTGTCAAAGAAGACAGTTGTTGGATATGGGCCCAGCTTTAGAAAAATTAGTTCTTCAGTAATTTGTGGTTGCTTATGAAGGTTTGATGGTTCTGCAGCCAGAGACCAGGCTGTGGCCACAGTACACAGAGGTGAATGATGCCAAGAACTTCCCATCACCCCTGCCCGAGGCACTGAATGGTGCCTCCATACCGTGGCAGAAAGTCCTGGAATCAAGGGGTGCTCCTCCCTTTAAGGCATCAATTCTATATCAGTAAAAGGAGCGGAGTTACAGAGGGACTAAGAAAAATGTGGGGAAAGCTAAAGATGCTGAGTTTAGAGTCAGTTTCTATGCTACCAAATGAAACAGGTCAAGAAGCAGGAGGCAGTAACAGTGGCTTGAATCAGGCTAGAGTTCAGTCAAAAAGAGGCACAAGGAGAAGGTGACAGGTACAGGATGCTAGCAGGTATTGTGTCAAGAAAGGACCAAAAGATCAGCAAGGACAGTGGGAAGTCGCACCAGCCATTTAGGAAACAAAGAAGGGTAGTTTAGTGGAGTAGAAGAAATCCCAACCCTTTGAGAATGACGGACTCTTGGTGACAGAAGCACTTTCCCTGAGGGATTAGTTGATCAATTAGGTAGCTTTACTGCAGATTTTCTACAGATGGATGAAGCAGTAGCCCAAAGTAAATCAATTGCTGACAGAATCCCTGCCCTTCCTCGGATGTTGGCACACATAGCTGTTCCTGAAGGGAAGGGAACTTTTAAGCATTTGAATTAATCCAGTGGCCACCTGTTGCTCTATCTGAGACCTTTCTTTGTTTCAAATATAGCCTTTATTCAGCTTTATTCCTATCTCTCAAACTTTTTTCCTTGTTCTTCCACTGGCCTGCTGGTTGATCTTGGTCATTCTTTTTTTATCTACATACTTCAATTAGTACATCTGTACATTAAGTCTAAAATAACTTGTCTGAGGATGCACTCACTATCCACTAATATGTGGGAGCTCTGAACTTAGCAGATAGAAAACATTTTAATTAGAGTAAGTTACCTTTATAACAATAAAAATGTTCTTCCAGTGCATTTTCTTTCCATTTGAAATCAATTTTAACTAGTGATGCATACAATTCATTAGATTTGAGTTGTCTTACCTACTTACCTATTTTATTGTAGTTTTCACTTTATTTGACTGCAGAACAATTTGAATAGAATCCAGAGAATACCAAACATTTGGCTTATCTGTCTCTGATGTTGAAAAGCCACATAACAGAGGTTGTGCATAGCCAGCTAGGAGATGTCTATAAAAGTGACAGGTCCTGACATTTTGAAAAACAAGGTTTGCTTATCTGACAGTAAAATCTCTGGCTCTTATACCCAAAATTGCGAGGGACACTGAATGTCTGAGAAGCATATGTTCCAAGTCAACTGTCAGCAAATATATGGAACAACTTAGACATTCTTCACACTTTGCAAATGCATAGACGCTTTCTCTTATTTTTAAGTTTTCCCTTTGCACACATGTTCAGATAGAAACCTCACCAAAAGCCAGGTAACGTGATGTACAAAGAGAAAATAGCACTGGGAGTGATTGATTGCAAAAAATGGAAGATATATTGTGTAATCATTTATGGCTTGGAGAAGGACAAGGCAACATGACTTGGTTTCCATTTCAAATAAATAGACAGTGGAACAATCAAGAAACTGCCAAAGTAAATGAAATCAGCATGGTTGGAACACCAGCATATCACAGTTTCAGAGAAGGTTTCTGTCACAAGTTACAGCACCAATGGTGAAAGACACAGATCTTCTGTTTTATTTTTCACTTCCTGAGACACACTCTGTTATTCTAACTGACATCTGGAGGAACACCGGTGAGTTCACTCAAGTTAGTCATAGTTTAAATTATTGTAAAACGGATCATATTTCTGCCCACTATCCTTGAACCCCTAAGATATGTAAAATGTGTGATGGACTCTTTATCATAGGAGTTTATACACTGATTTAACTTTCCTGGCAGCTTCTTTAACACATTATGGTCTTCAGGGGAGAAGGAAAAAAATCTTTTAACTGTTAGAAAGTGATAGAAATAAAGAAGAATTAGTAGCTCTCAGTGGAAATTGCAAGAGGTCCCAAGGCGATATCAGAACACATTACTTAAATTCTTTAGTTTTCACCAGCAGAGCAGAACTTCTCTTCCAACATGTCCAAATCTGCATTTGATCCTGTAATTTGAGATATGTTAAATTAGAGGTTATCATACTCCTTTACTTTGAAATCTGTCACAGCATTTTCTGTAAAAGGCTTTGATTTTGCATGAGCTGAATCTAAACGTCACAGCATGCACATCCTTGACTTGCACCAAACACTGTATCTTTACAAACTTCAACAGTGTTGTGCAGGTGTGTGAGCAAGGATTTACCAACACACCAGGTTATATACAGCTTGTGTCAGGACAGAGCGCTCAAACAGTATCACATTCTAGTACCTGACATGCTCTTTGTGAAAGCAGGGCACTCCTTCATTAGCTGAAGGTCACAGATTATAATAATGCTTGGCACTTACAATCCAGAAGGTGTTGTACTCCATCTAATTAAAATTGGCTGATATGTAGGCTTTTATGCATAGGGAAAATAAAGTAGAGATTTCCCTAAAGGCATGAAGAGAAGAGAAGAGAAGTCATAAGCACAGAATCCTAATTCTAATTCAGTTCCTGGGTACCAGTGCTTCCTCAGATTCCTGAGCACACTTTCTAATAATAAGGGAAGAATTGGAATTTCATCTAAAAAAAAAAATAAAAATATAAAGTGTGGAAGTGTGGAATAAGTAATACATCTATCATTTGTGCTAAACCGTGGCACAATATTTTGAATAACAAATAGTTTTTCAGGAGTATGAATAGAAAAGCAAAGCGTAACACCCACTGGTGTTACAATTCACAGGATTATTACAAGCCCAAAGTCATCCTTTATTTCTCTTGCTATTTCACGTATTCTTTTCCAGAGCAAAATCTTGAAGTATCAGCTTTAAAGAACATTCACCCCGCTGTGTTTCAGAATATTTAGCACATTCATCTTATACAGACTTTGCATGTCAATGCATTTATTAAGCTGAACACCATAACATTGCTGTTTAGCCTATATTAACCATGTAAGCAAAAAGGAAACCAAAGCTGACCAATTCCATTTTTATATTTTAAGAGTTTTTGTTCTTTTTTCTACCAAGTTTTACTGATAGATGCATACCTCATAATGAAATGTCCAATTCTTCACAAATCACAGTTGCATGAAGCTCCCTTCACCTGGGAGTACAGTTATCTGTCATTCTTCACACTCGAGCGTATGACATGAGAGGTGTCCACAAAAGTCATCTCCCTTGATGCTCTCCATGCTCATTTGAGATTGGCTGTTACTGGTGTTTGGAGCAGTGATGCTGCTGTTTGCTGGTACTGAGTTGCCAACTGGAGGGATGCATATCCTTTGCTCAGAAAAATTCCCTGGCAACTGAAAAGGTAAAGAAGCATTTTGGAATTTTTCTGCAAGCACAGACAGCCTCAGCTCTCCCTGGCAGACTTATACCACTGATGTTCAGCAATACCCACTTGCAGTAGTGGGAGCAATGCCCAAGTATTCTCTGTGTTTGGGATGCAACCTGACAGTGCTTATTCAAGCAAAATGCCATGGAACTTGGCTTAGGTGAGAATGTTAAGGCGCATGCATCTTATTAATCAATGCAAAGGGAGGCTGTATAGTGCAGAATACATGCAGTTGACTGGCTGTAGCTTGCATCTTATAAAGTCTCCTTTCCTGTTATTCTATGGCAACAGCATTAACTAAAAATGTTTAAATAACCGCATGTATTTTAGAGTATCTACTCTACTCTTAAAACTGAACATATGTACAACTCTTCTAAAGGAGTTTCTCCTTCTCATTGTATACTATCTTAGGGAATGTCTTAACACTCAATAAATACTATCAACTTTTCAAACCATACTTTGCACTCTTAAAACACTGTGCAAGCATTGTCTAGTGACATCTGAAAAATAAGCAGGGATCAACATTCAGTGAAGTGCATTACATAGCCTCTTCATGCTTAGTCAGTGGCTATAATTTCAATCCTTCTGGATATGAGGAACAGAGAGAACAGGCTGTCACCACCTCTGTGTTATTTTGTTGCTACCCTCACGATTTTTTTATTCAAACTGGAGCAGTCAAGATCATTCTTCATAAAAGCAACAGCTATGGACAAGGTGGATTGTATCAAATAATTATTTTTTTGAGAAAGCAGAATATTCTCTCACAGTGTCTTGTATTTCTATGTATTTTTAAAATAGAGCAATACACTGGAATAACTTTTCATAATAGGCTACTTTTGCTTTCGATAAATCAAAAACAGTGAAAATGATAGGGTGGAAAGTTGAGCAGCTCTTCTCAGAGCTCTAGCTAGAGAAGATTTCATGTAAGAGTGTGGAAGACATTTTCTGGAGTTGAATAAACAGACTCAGTTATTTATACTGAAAAATTCCAAAGATTAGGCTTCTGCTTTTTAATGTCTCAGCCCTAAAAGGTGTGTGATATATGTGCTCAGTTTGTTCCTTTTTACATTTGCCCTTTAAGTGCAGAGTCCATTGATAGGCATTTAGAAAGCAACCAGGATTTGAGTGCTATGTGTTTTAGCAAAGCTAACAAGAGAGAGATTTTAGATATAAGGACTAGTGTTTAAAACAACCTCATGAAATTGTTGGCAGGAATCAACCCAGAGCAGGAGGAGAGCAGGGAAGCTTCAGAGGACGTCTTAAAGAAATGAGCCATAGCCAATTCTATCATCAATGCCAGTGAGAGTCAGTCTGACAGTTTAGTCAGGGTTTAGCTAATGTCTGGAATTTTGATGCCTCTGAACATACATCCTTAATATCAGGGAGCTCTGTAGCTGACTGGCACTTCAGCCAGCCATATAGATATGGAATGGCTGGCTATCCTGCTGCAGATAACGTGTCCAACCTTTGGAGGGAGTAGGGGCTCGGATGTATGTAAAGATGATAACTATTTGCCTGCCACATGGGATGGTCTGAATCGCTTTTATCCTTCCCTAACAGTAGATTCACACATACTTTTTCATACATCCTACTCCTGGAAGGAGTCGTCCTTGCTGCTGAACAAGGCAGAATGTGGCAAAATTATTCAGTACTTCAGAGAGATGTTTAAAAACTAAGTGAGCAGGTTTAATGAGGGGACAGGCCTTTTCCAGCACTCACTAGGTAACTGGAACTTTTTCTTTTAACTTCTCTGAAGCAATACAATTTTGCTTGGCCTTGCAAGAGATCTTTTTGGCAAGGGTTGTTTGTAATGCAAGAGTTTCTGGAGATGGGTGTCGTGTCACATTTGACCCACTGCTTTGATTTGATTGCAGTATTCATGGAGATTAAGGATGCCTGAAATGCTGAAGATGTAGTTATCTCCTGTGTTATCATCCAAATTGGACTACCAAAGTCATGAAATTGAGAGTGCAGTTCAGTGAGACTTGCCAGAGCTGAAGAACAGATTTCCAGAGGGATTGATGGGAATTGGTGGGTCTTGATGTTTCTCAGGATCAGATCTACATCCCTGTAGGAATAACTATTGCCCCATTATTGATACAGCTTTCAAAAATTTAGAATATTTTTGCACCCCTTTTTTTTAATCAAAACTACAGCGAGAGTGATCTGGAGCACTTGTGGCATGAGAAGCTGGGGAGAACTGGCGCTCTAGGGCACAAATTTGGACTATTAACCTCTGACTCCCATTAGTTCCCAAGAAATGCCTAATGATCAGTGTTGCTTAATTAGTTTGTAGTAAACTGACAGGAAGATGTGGACCTGGTTTCTCCTAATTGTGTTCCATTCTAAATTGTGTTCTCTAAAAACCTTATTCATGTTATTCTTTAGACTTCTGACCTCCCATTCATCTTTCTTCTGCCATACAACAGATGGACTTGAATCTGGTGTGAATGATGACAAGTCTTCATCTAGTAGGAGCTCTCAACAGCATTCCTCCTAGTTGTCCCGCCTTGAAAATACCCTGTTTCAATAGAAATGAGAAAAATGTCTTTATCCTCATTTCTCTGTGAAATACAATGTATTTGGAAGATAAGCCTAGATCTTCATGTTAATCATAAATCAATTATGTTTATCCTAGACTTGGAAAGCATGAAAATACCTTCTTTCCTTATTTCAAAATCCAGTAAGATATTCACAGTAATTATGGCATTTTTTGGTACAAATCATAAGCTTATATCATAATCATTAGAGCTACAACTGAGTAGTTGTCTACCTTAGAGTATTTGAAATGTCTGTTTCAATTGCAGTAGAGGTTTGGGAATTTATTTATTTTTAATAGCTGAAGTAAATCCTTTCATAAACCAGATTTCTCCTTTTTATTCCTCATGTAGCCTTTTGAGTTTAGTCAGATTTTACACATGAAGAAAGTGAGAAGGGAACTATGAGGGTAAGCCTGTAAAATACTGCTTGTGCCCAGTACCACTGGCCTTTGATTTGACAGATAAGCACCCTGCAAGATTGCTCCTTACACTTTGAGTCTGTAAAGAGATTATGTCAGTCAAGCTGTCCCCACTGTTTGTTATTGCTATCACTTGAACCATCCAATGTGTTTATCAGATGGATACCTCCTCAGTGTTAAGAGATGTACAAGGACAGTGTAAACATCATAAAAGGTGAGAAGAAAGAAATATTCTTAATTCTGCTATATGCATAAGTAGCTGGGATACAGAGAAAGTAAAGATACTTCATTGTATTCATGCTCCTAATTTATTGCAGTTGGGGTTTTGGAGGGTGTTTTTTTGTTTATTTGTTGGTGGGTTTGGCATTTGGGGTTTTTTTAGGGGATGAGGGAAGACTGGGGGGTGGTATTTACAGTTCTGATCCCACCTGTTATACAGAGGTTCCAGCTCGTAAGAAAAATTGATTAATCTATAATCTGTGGCTTGCACATTTCTATTCCAAACCACATATAAAAACTGGCTAGGTTCGTCATGGGCTCACAATTCCTTTAAACCAATTTACCCCACGTGTTACTGAGGTTCTGGGTTTGGCTGACATTGTAACTAGCAGTGCCAGAGAATACATTCATCTTGCCTCACAGTTTTGTTGGCAAGATATCAAATAAGCACACTTCTTCTTATGAGAGTGCACATTTAATTGTCAGTGTCTAGAACTCAAGCACCAGAAATATCCCATTATTCTGTGTTCATTATTAAATAAGTGCCATGGACTCATTTCTCTCCTGTTCGTCTCGGACTCTGTGGAATGTAAGCATGATCTTATGGTCAGGCCCTGCTGCCCTTTCCACATTAAGTACTAAACTGTCAGAATGAGTGGAAACAGGTGTATGCAGAGAAAGAAAGATGACTGTATCTGAAAGAGTGATTTTGGTTGTTGCAGCCATGGCTGAAATTAAATCTGGATGAGAAGCGCAACCAAAATTTTTCAGGCTCTTTTGTGCACAGTCATGACTAATGACCACTGTGCCAGCAACCATACTATAAAAGGGCACTTCAAAAATTCTTTCATGGCAACGCTCATTTCAGTTGAAGCCTCTGAAATATTTTGTCTTTGTTGTGTCAAAATTTCCTGAGTAGGTCAAAAGACTTAAACATGCCCTTTGTGTTTCTTTCACTTCCCTAAAAATCAGTGACTAAAATCAATCCCAGTGAGTTTGTATGTAATTTCCAATACTGGAAAACAGGCACCTGAAGTATCCCATTGTTTCTCATGCAGGGAGGTATCTGCTCTATCTGTCTCTAAGTGTAAAGCACACTTTGAGATTACGTCCTCTTCCCACAGGCTGAGACTATTATGGCATCATGCATAAAAGTAACTGCTGTTTGTATAAAACTGGAAATATGATCATTACTTTTACAGGGTACATAGCATAATGATGAACTGAATTACTACAAAGGGGGTTAAATTGACAGCTAGTCTTTTGTTATCATTTTGGTGGGGAAAGGAGGACATCTGGTGGGAAGTTTTTGTAAAAATTGAACAAGGCAATTTCCTATTTGCATTAGGATACAAATCCCTAGGGAAGTAGTATATTCTGAGTAACCTTTAGATTTTGTGTAATTTCTAAATAATACAGTTGATTAATTAATGTGTATCAAAACAACGGATTTTTTTGCAGTGGTGCATACTGTAAAGCCCTCACTTCCCTTTAATCCAGTTCACAAAGAAGTGTAGCTAAACCTGGATGAACGCCCGGTACCCTCTTGTAATGAGATTTTTACAAAAGGTCTGGGAGAAAAATGGTGGGATGAAGACTCATCCAGAAAAAGCACTTAATACTTTTTGCTCAGGGTTAGAAAATAAATATTAGAAATCTGCCAGCATTGCCTGAGTACATAAGAAAGCAAGACGTTCTGGCGTTACTAAGCCGTAAGTAGACATCTTCTAAAGGATTGTAACCTGCTCAATCAAGCCTTGGGAATGCAACAAGGCAGGAGGCAAAACACACAGTAACACTTGAGCATGACATTTAAAAATAAATTGCAGTAGATTAAAGGAAGATGTAAGAATGTGGCAGACTCAAGGGTACAATGCCCAGTATAGTCTAGCCCATCATGTAAATAATAAGTAATGATTGCATTTATTAATAAAGAAGAGGACAACTACAAGTCTGCTGTTTTCCATCTTCTCTGATGCTTTCCAAGCAACAAACAATCTGGAATAAGCAGCTTTGCTCCTTCTGATGCCATTTCATAGCTTCTGTCCCATTTTGAGAATGATCTTCTTCAAAAAGCATCTATGAGGAGGTGGCTTCATGGTTACAGCATTCACAGGGTAGGAACTTCAATCTTGCTGTGGGAGAGGCAATGCTGGAATATCATTCCCTGCACAAGCATTGCTGCATGGGGCTTTGAGGAGAAGACAGCCAGCATGATGTGAGACTTTACCGCAGCTGCTCATCCTGTCAGGCCTTCTTGCATTGTACCAGAGCTATCTCATCCACTGCAAACTGAGTGAATTTAGTTTCCTGGGAATTGTGTGGCAAACAGACACATTTCTTTTCACCAAAGTCAGCACAAGACTTCTTTTGCAAGCTGAGAATTGAAGTTAATATACATCTCTTTCCCCTACTTCACTACCATATTTCACTTCTTTGTTGAAAAAATTTTATATTCTGTGTCCCATGGCAGCATAGTATACTTTTATACCATCACTGCTACAAATTTAGTTGGATTTTTTTTTTAATATTTCTCTGTTCTCACTAAACATTGTGCATTCTCTGAGTGCATTCCAAATTTATTTGCAGTCTTTAATGTGCGGTAAGGGACTGTCAGTGCATCTAATTTATGTTTGCATTTGTATTTAAGTTATCATTAGCATAAGGTATTAAATCAGATTATGATTAACTTGCTTTTGCAAAGCTAAAGCAGAACTTTCTATGACCAAATGTATCTTACTACTATCCAAAAAAGTTATTTCCATGTAAAGCATGTTTATTAAATGTACTGAACTGTTATGTAGTTCCTTTAGATTTATGAAAAGACTCAGGAACTGCTTGGCAAGAATACTTTAAATGACAATATATATCATAAGTGCCTTTCATATTGTATGAAGAACAGCATGCAAAAAGAACAACTGAAAAAGTTTAGTGTGTTTACTTATGCTCTGAGTATAAGATAAGCCAAGCTGACCTCATTTTATATGAGGCCCTTTTTTACTCAAATATATCACAAAGCTTTATTTTATCTGTTGTATTTTCAATATTTTTGGCCAGATCTGAAGTGCAAGCATGCAAGCATTCAGGCTTATAAGCCTCCTGATAGAGAGGAGTTTAAAAATGGAACAAGGTTCAGAACTGACTCCTCTGATGGATAAGTGACTTATTTTAAAAGATAGGCTTCTGAACTAGCTCAAAGACGTAATGCAAATGTTGGGGTCCTATCTGGAATGCACATTTTAATTGTTTGGACTTGTACTGCAAGAGGAGTTTCAATTCTCTTTTTCAAAAATGAGTAATGTCATAGTTTGTTAATTTTGGCAATCACTCTGATTAGTTTAGTTTTGAAACACACTACAACTGGCAAGTTAAGCTATTAGGAAAATTATTAGAGCTAAGTGGCTTTTACTGTCAAACAATGAAGAATAAGATTTCTTGCACTACATCTTTAATTTGCATTGGTTCTTATAGGGGTTTGTATCAGTGATGCAAAGTCATTTTTAAAGACAAGGTCTCAGAGATAATGGTGGACAACAAAGCAGCTCTGTGAAGCACCATTACTTGACAGTTATTACACTGATAACCCTTTAGAGGGGTAGTAGCTTTGTGACTAACTTTTCCATTTAGAGATATACCCAAACCAAGATTCTGGATTTGAATGACTGTTAAGCAAAGAATAAAATTGTAGCTTTGAATCCAAATTTGCTTCTGCATTTGATAGGTGACAAAAGAGAATGGTAGATCATCTCTGCCATTTTTGAGAAAATCTCAGTGAGATTGTTGTCGTGGGGAGCGTATTTTGTCTGAGTCGTGTAACTGAATTTTCAAAGGAATTGACCGGTTCAACTGCCTGTAATCGCAGTTTAGCATGTTAGGAAGGAAGTCAAATTTCAGCATTGGGCTGGTATGTTCTTCTATTTCTATACCATATTACTGTGATGGAATTTTCAACTTTCCTGTGGGACATTGATTATTTTCTATTTGCTAGAGAAAAATACCAGCATTGATGGAAAAAACATCTGATATCTTGCGGTAGATCCTGTCTTCCTGTGAGGAAGTGCTTGCGCTACCAGAAGGCTAGAGAGAGGGTTGGTTCATGCTTGACAAGGTGTGCTGACTTGCGGAAACCGAACTCACAACGCAGGCCCCGTTATGAGAAAGGTGTGTTTATTCTGCGCAGGCAGCAGGTTACAGATTCATTCCAAACCCCCCGCTCCCCGATCCCATGCCTGTCCCGGGCTTACATCCCCCTCCCGAGTGGCAGCCGTCACACAGCTCGGACTGGCCCCTCCTGCTCCGAGCCCACCCTCTGCTCCGCCCCGTCCCTTCGAGGGCCGGGCTTTCGTTGCCACCGTCCCCCCGAAGAGAGGCGCGTCCTCCTCTTCTAGGAGACCTTGAGATGTTGTTCCAAGCTGTTGTGATGTCTGGTTTTCACCGTCTCTGTCCCTCTTATCTGATGTTCATGTCTAGTGTTTATAAGAACTTGATCTATCCCAGCCCTGTGTCCCAGCAGGGCCCTGACTTCCCTTTCTAACCCCAACTCAGTGCAAATGGCATCACCCTTAAGGATTGCTGTGAGTTTCCTTACAGAGTCCAAAAATTAAAAGGTTTGCATGACTCTCTGTGGATATGTCAATATAGGTATTTTTCAAAACACCCTGGGATTATTTTTATGGAAATGAATCCATCTGTAAACCTGTTCTTTGTCTGAGTTGTGCGATTTTAGTTATCCCAAACTCTTCTACGAAATAAACAGGTGGCTGGGATGTAGTTACATTAGGAAAAAAACAGGTCCCTTGAGGTAATAGATTGCCACAATCTCCAGCACAAAAAAAAAAAAAATGAGAAGCATTTGCAATAGAGAGTTTCTGGACATATAAAAAATTATTGTCAGTGATTTGGATTAAAATATACCAGAGTTGATGCTTTTTAAATTTGAGATTACATGTCAAATCTTGTAGAAGCAAATCCAAACTCCATTGAACTCTACAGAATCCAGAATCCATGCCAGATTCCTTTTGTATGGCTGCTTACAAAAATCATACACAACTGGACTTTGTATAGCAGACTAGCTTCCCAGTGTAAGTCTGCTGAGAACAACTTACATGACCTGTGTGCAACAGGTGAAGGGGTGCAATGCATGCATACATAGTTTGCATTATGAATGCTGCATAGGAGTCCTCCATCTTCCGGGAAGATTAACTCTTCTTTTTGGCCCCAGAGAGGTAAAAGATACTCTGTGGGAAAAATCGAAAAAGGAAGCATTCGTTTGAATTGAAAACACGGACAGAGAAATACATGACATCGTTAACACAAGGGGTTATTTCCAAGGGATTAGCTGATGAGATTTTTAGGAATAAATACAATGTACATTAGGTTTAAAAAAGGCTTTCTCCTAGATTACTACAAGAACATTATGCCATTGATTTCTGGCACTGGATTTGTAAACTTAAAATGTCGTGCTGAATCAGTAAGCACAGCTATCGTAGAACTTAAAAATCATCTCATGCAGTAATTGTTTCAGCTGTAACTGACACCCATGGAAGTGTGGGAACTGTGATTTCTGTTCTAATTGTATGAGGATTGAGCTGAATTTACTAGTTTTGCTATAATTCTATTGAATTAATGAGGCTACACTAGAAGAAAACTCTTTTCTGGTCAAATTTTTAACTGGATCTCTCTTTTTATATTTTTTTACCCAAAGATAATTGTGAGATGGCTGTACTGGTTGCATCTGTAAATGCTCATGCTAATTTAACCCCTATTGTGCACTTCTCATTTAGGTGATCAAAATATTTGTAAGCAGGAGGAGAAACTCAAATACTTTTGAGATAGCACTATAGTCATCGCCTGTCAGAAAATAAGATTGACACATAAGATTCTTTGTGAGAGTGCTGGCGTTAAGTGTTTATGAAAACATGACTGAAACTAGTTCTTGATCAAAACAGAAATAATTTTTCAGAAACAAGTCTGCTTAACACATTTTAAGCTCTCCTATTTGGCAGGACAGAAAGCCTCCCTGCTCAGACATCAGAGTTTTTTCATTTTGATGAAAAGGACACTCTGTGTGGAAGTAGCAATAACAACTCAATATTTTTAGTAATACCAATAGCTAGGGAGATGCAGAAGTGATGTACTGATACTGAAATCTCTCTAAGATGCTTCTGCATCAGTGGATAGTGGAAAGATAAGGTTCAAAGTACACATGCAATTCTCTTCCAGCATAGAAAAGCTGAACACTTACTGGCCTGTTTGTCAGGCTTATCTCATACAAGAAGCATATCTAGGAAAATGTGCTGTTTACAGTCTTCGAACTGATTCAGTGAAACAAAAGCTTGATGTTTCCTTCTGCTGCAGTCTTCACTATCATCAAGATAGAAGTGACATTCATTAAACCAGAATCTGATCTTTCATCATTTATTGAAATATTTCTGCTTCCTTCTCCTTTGGCTACTGGAGAAAGAGATATCAATCTCTATTTCTACATGTGTGTATGAGCCAGACAAGAAGGCCAATAGTATCGTGGGCTGCATTAGGAAGAGCATTACCCGGAAATCAAGGGAGGTAATCCTGCCTCTCTAACTCAGCTCTAGTGAAGTTGCATCTGGAATGCTGTGTCCAGATCTGGACTCCTCAGTATAAAAGAGACATGGAGCTCCTGGAACATGTCCAGTGGACAGCAACAAAGATGATCAGAAGATAGGCTGAGGCAGCTGGGGCTGTTCAGCCTAGAGAAGAAATGACTGAGAGGAGACCTCATCCGTATCTATCAGTATCTGGAGGAAGAGTGCCAAGAGGATGGATCCAGGCTCTTCTCTGTGGTGCCAAGAAATAAGACAAGAAGCAGTGGGCAGAAACTGATGCACAGGAAGTTCCACCTGAATACGTGGAAGAATTTCTCTACTGTGCACGTGACAATGCACTGTAACAGGTTGCCCAGAGAGGGTGTGAAATCTTCTCACTGGAGACATTCAAGAACCGTCTGAATGCAATCCTGTGCAATGTGCTCTATAATGACCCTACTTGAGCAGGAATCAGATGATCCGCTGTGGTCACTCCTCCAAACTTAACCATTCTCCAATCCTGTGATATGTGTTTAAATTTATGTATAAACATGTCTATATATAAATATAGATATGAAAATCTATATAAAAAACACTATCATCAGTAACTAAAATTCAATTATCTGGATCACTTAGTGCTGACTTCCCACCAGGAATGAGAGAACCCAAAAACATAGGAGAATTCACAGCCTATTTGAAGGCAACTCAGGCAAAGGAGGCCATGTGCTCTCTCAGCTCCCAGGATACAGACAGAGAAGATGCTGGAGTGCCTGACCCTTCCTCAAGATGTCACCAATGCTCTGAATCATTCTAACTTACCACCACATTGTTAGGCAGTATTTATGTTTCATTAGTGCACAGGAAAACAACTCGAGATAAAGCACTACTGTGCAAGACTCCTAGGCAAACTTAGCAATAGCACACCAACTGCTTAGGAAAGCTCACATCAATTTAGAGAGCCCTCAGGAAAGTCACTCCTGTAACAGAAATTACTCGTCCTCTGAACACAAAATGCTGCGTTAATCTCTGAGATGTGCAGGAAGACACAGTAATCGTATTTTGCCCCGAAGCATTTGGGAGTTAATAATTCTTGTAGAGAAAATCCACCTCATTCGATTCTCAGAGGAACTCTCTGTCCACACAGCCACCAGATCGTCCAGTTTTCATCTAGGGATGTTGCTTCAAAGGGACAAAAAGTATTTCATGCTGTATGCCAGGATATAATTCTGCATTACTAACTCATAAAAAAGATAATAATGAACAGTGACATAAGTGACAAAGACTACACTTTGGATAACTTTAACTCCTTTTGGAATGGCAGACCCCAGTAGCATGGAAGTAAAAAAATAAGCTGTTGCAGAAGAGACTGAAACATTGATGAAGAACAAGAACTAATACATTACAGAGAGTGAGCATATTCTGCACTTATTTCACATAATTCTTTAAAATTATTATGATGTAATTTTTTTTTTCCATAAAGAAGGCTTTTGGCAAGAATTGTCTAGTGAACACATCCTAGCATTAAACCTACACCTTTTTACTGACAGGAACTGACAAAAAGAAAACAAAAAAAGCCCCATAGCTGGGAATAGGTCTGCTGGAAGATACCACTGTTACCTGATCTGCATGCTCCTTTATTGCATCCATCATCATTCAGGAAACCTTTATGCTGTCTAAAACCTCAGCCCCTGCAGGACTGTGTTATTTGAGTTATTTCACTCAGGTGACTGTTCCAGAGAACTCACCTCAGTAACTTGGTATCTTTCAAACATCTGATTCAGACAAATTCAGACAAATCTGAGAACCAAAGTAAACGAAGCTATACTAGGAAAACAAAAATATAGAAATACCAAAACTGGGTATCAAAACTTATTGTTTTCAGACATGGAGTAATCTGTAATAACAAGTTAAACTGACAATTCAACACTATTAACATTCGTGCTACAAATGATAATCAAACAGCAGTGGAAACTAAGGCTGAATGGGCTTGTTATTTTCAGTTGCATTTTGTGTAACTCCATAACCAGTCTTCTAATTTCAGGACAACTCTCTCAGTTCTTCTGTCAATCATGCATACAGGGGCTTTGCATTGTTTCTGATTAAAGAGGCTTCATACATTGTGTCAAAAATCTCATCTTTGGAGAAATTGTGAATTTAAAGGCAGGTACAAAGGACCTCAGCTACAGAGATCCAAACAGGAGGTTTACATTGAATTAAGGGTGGAAATGGTTTGGGCCTTACAGAAGCACCATCTGTTTCTACGGCTGGTCATTGTTTGGATTATTTATGACCATAATTTTAAATTTATCTGGTTAACCTTTGGATAGCCTCCTAAAAAAAGCTATTGACTCTTTGAGTTTTCAAGGTAATATATTAAGATGCAAGGGTTTCATGTTATTATTTTATGGAAAGAACCACAAGCCTTTTTGTGTAATATATCAATACCTACAAACCCAGGAAAGAGCTATACTATCACATGGCAAAGGGAACTGCAACATCACATATTTGTTGTTCACACCATGACCTACGCAAACTGAAATTTCTTCTTAAGAAAAAGAACAGGGCAGCTTTTTTTTGTGGTGAGGCTCCCCCTCCCTCACAGCCTCTATCTTTATGTTACAATTTAACAGAGCAAGAGGAGTTACATGGGATAAGACTCCTCCAAAGACAATAGAAAAGAGAAAGGCAATTGGGTTTGACGATTCATGACTTGCATCAGACTTAAAATGGATGAAAGGAGATGAAAAAAGTCTTTTACATATTAGCCTGTGTGACCTCATCCTGAACTATTAGGGGTGATGGGAGTCTTTCCATTTTCCTTGAGAGATCAGGTCCCACAATTCAAAAATATTTTGCAAAAATTAAAAATGGGCAGAACCCTGGTTGGTTTGGCAAACATTCATCAAGGATGGTTCAAATTTAGGTTGAAAATAAGCTAGTAGAAATCAGTATCTGTGGGAAAGGTTTTGTAGGTTTAGTTGGAGTATAATTACAGTTTTCATGCTCACTAGTTTATGCATGCCAATATATAGACTTCAGAGTTAAAGAGCATCAACTTTCATGAATTTGTTTGTATTTAAAGGGCAGAACTCCAGCTAAATGAGAACCTTTATGGAATTTATTCTTCAAAAAGGGTGAACCTACAATCTAACGTAGCTTTTGGCTCTTCTCTGTGTTACAGGCTAAAACAAACCCTGAGATTAAAACACCTTACAGTTTTGCTTTGGACTTTATGGCTTATGTCCAGTTTTTAGAAAATCATTTTACAATACTCTGAATCCACATAGATCTGTACATTAATAAATAATAAAATGTACATTAATACAGATGCTGGCAACCATTAAAAGAAAACCCCAAACTTTTGAAAAATTTAGTGTAAAATAAGGATAAATTGAGAAAAAGTTTGTAGCCTTCCTAATAATGTACCGCATTCCTCGTCCCACCAGAGAAAATGATCTTAAATTATGAAAATCCAAAAACGTGGGTTTTTTCTAATTATCTCCTTGCTTTCCTCCATCAACAAAAAAATAAGTCCAGGAGAGAGATTCCAGTACAGTGCTGCAATAAACAATAGCCCCAGGTATTTTAGAAGGAACTATACATATCTGATAGAACAAAAGAACATTAGATGAAGAGCTCAAAAAATGATTAATTCAGGTCTCCTAGGTAGTACTGCAGAAAGATCTAATTGCTTCAGTTGCATGAAAAGGAGCCAAAATGCTGTATACCTAGTCTTTTTGTTACTTACTCAATTTCACTTTGGCATATTCTTTTTAGCAGTCAGTGAAGGCAATCAACCGTATTATCACACGAGCTGCTCAAGTCAAACAAACGCAGCAGAGGTGGTGACCAGGCTGACTTATTTTATTACGGCTGAGAGTTTCTCAAAATGTACTCAGTATTGTACCCTGTAGTCATGGAATTTTCCTTTTTATGGTTCTAAAACTATAAAATTAATTTGTCATGGTAGACAAATTGAAATTTCCATATTCATCTTACATGCTAGCAAACATTAAATTGTATCAAGATGTGTAAACATCTAATGAGAGGAAATAAAGAGGGAGCCGAGTTCTCTGTAATAGTGCTTACTGACAGAACAAGAGACAATGGCCACAGATTGAAAAACAGGAAATCTAAACACCATTTTAATGACACTCTCAGGCACATGGCATGACTCTTGGGAAATTTGGGCAGGGAGAGGGGTTGTACTCAATGATCCTTGTGGGTCTCTTCCAACTTGGCATATTCTGTGATTCTGTGAATTCCTTTTACAATCCAAGGGTGATCAAACACTGGCACAGATTGCCCAAAGAGGTTATGGATTCTCCATCCTTGAAGATACTCAAAACTCAGATGGACATGATCCTGGGAAGCCAGCTCTAAGTGACCCTGCTTGAGCAGGGGGCATGGGGGCATGGACTAGATGACCTCCAGATGTGTCATTCAACCTCAGCCATTCTGTGATTCTGTGAAAAGAGAAACTTACTCTATAGCTAGTTCATCTAATTCAGCTCCAATGCAAGACTGATGGCACAGTGTGAAGAATTTGATCATATTGTAGTTTTTTATTCTAAGTAAGATCCACAAGGACTAAACTGTATTTAATGAACCTTGTTAATCACAAACAGATAAGGTGAGAGAAAAAAATGGGGAGATTATATGTACTCTGTCCTTGTGGTTTATCAGCTTCAAATAATGGATTTGATCCATTGTTAAGAGAATCTTATGAGACATATTTTTTGTTCAGCATCTTGCTGATTTGATAAGGGAACAGGAAAATGTTTTACAGTATTTCTTATGGTACTGGCATGTGATTCAAAATTTTCTAAAAAATTAATACAAAACTACCAGGTATTTTTACATTATTAGATCTTATACTACCGCCTAGTGGCTAATGAATTGCTGTGCAGCTCCACTATGTTTTATATATCAATGGGTATTTAGTAGTTGTACATGTTATAATATTATTTTTCATCCATTTTTAGAAACTATTTTATACGTACTCTATGTCCAGACTGTAAGTGTTGCCAGAGATAGCGAAGAGCAGAGAAATTCCCATGTTGAAGGACATTAATATTCACGTTGAGCACTACTAGTGATTGAGTGCAGTCTTATTGTCAACAGGACCTCCATTTTAACATAGTTATAGTTTGAGATAGAATTACTGTCAAAATTAGCTGTAGTGAAGGATTTGAGCCATGATATTTGAGATATATATCAGTTGTCATTATTAGAAAGAATTATTCTTGGGGTAGATTATATTAAAAATGTCCCATGAAGAGTTTCTTGCATCTTCCTGTAGAGCTCTTGTGGCTCAAACATCCATGGACTTGGTGGTGAATAGTTTATCTTGCTCAGTTGAACACATCCACATACATTAAGTCTTCAGACATCTATTTCATATTCATTGCTGTAATTGCTGTTCCTGGCTAAATTCACAAAATAAAGCCCATTATTGTATTGAGCTTGAACAAGTAAATCATTTTGGAGTTCTAGGTTTTCTCATTTTTTTCAAACCTCATACCATGGATCCTAGTAGGAATATACAGTTTGGTAAACATCAGGCTCTTCCAGAAGCTTAGAGGAAAACCCTAGTAGAAAAACTGCTCCTGCAGCTGACATTGACAACAATTAGTCGGAGGAAAAGATTCCTTCTCAGGAAAATGAGTTTCCAGCTGCTTGCACTGCATGGATTTTGATTCTTGGCATTCTGTATGCCTGCTGCAGAAGCCGCTCCTGCTAAAACTGTCAGCCCTCTTTGTGAAGGCAGGAGTTACAGTGGCAAGGAGCACTAGATGTGCATATTGACTATGTCTGAATTTTTTTTAACCAACATATCTGTATGTAGAGCTAGATATATAGAGATAAATTTAGAAGTAATTGATTTAGGTTTCTTCCCTAGAGGCTTCTTTAATTCGGGTCTTGCTGGAAGGAAAAATTTTAATACACAGGTGAGGACAGAAGAAAAAAAAAAGTCATTTTGTCCACAAGGTGGCACTTGGGAATCAGGCTTCTATGTTTAAAAAACCACCTGAAAGCAAAAATAAACTTCGGGCTATGATTATATGAAGTGTGAGGTATTTTTGAGCAAGGATCTATCTGTTTCTGGAACTGTAATCTACCTAGATCTTTTCTGAGGAGGTCATTTTGATCTTAATTAAGGGAATGGATTTCTGTCATTGACTTGAAAGCAGCTTAGCCTCAACTAGGTGGAAGCATTAGGGAACCAGAATCTCTTTGCAGTGTGCAGGACAGACTATTTTTCTTTTCTCTGTTTGTTAGAAGAGCTATGTGAGTGATGCTGAGTGATTTATATCTAATTCAACAGTGAAGGGAAATGGAAAAGGTGACAGTCACTGAATAGCACAAACTCAGAGTTTTGGATGATGACTAAGCCAAACAGGCAGTACAATTCATTCTGCAAGAGCTTCCTGCACTGATGGAAAATACCCAAGTATAGAATTCATAAACCTTTATTTTCATGCAGTTTTAATCCAACACACATACTGCCCGAGGTACCTTTTCCACCATACCACTGGAAGTTAGGCTGCAGACATTGGTATACTGTAAAGACACTTGTACAGTGTAAATGACCAAAAAAGATCATCTGTGGTGAGGGCAGCATAGTTGGAGCTCAGAAACTGTCCTTTTACCAGTTATCTGGGCAACAAGCTGCACAAAGCTGAATGTTTTTTAAAAATGTTTTATTCTGTTCTGCACAGTTTGCATGATTACATATGAGTATGCTTAGGTAAATGTAGAAGTGTCAGGGGTAAGTGACATGCAATATATTGATAGAAGCTGAAATTCTTTCCCCAGTGGAAGAGATCCACCTCATCTGGCATGAGCCAGTGCAACCCAGTACCCCCTGCCAACACAATCCTAGACAGAAAACTTCAGGCCTTGCCTCCAGACCCTTGCAATCCTTTCCTTGCCTTCCACAGCAGCTCTCTGACAGTAATGACTTTCCCAGAAGCAACACAGTGAGATCATAGAGAACTGCCAAGGCCCTTGTGCTAGGACACATCTCTGACGCTGTCTCAGTTGGTGATTAAGGAATCTTGTATTGATGACATGGAACTAGAGAAGAGCTTTCATTTCCAAACCAGCCAGTCCACATTTTGGCCTTATATTTATTATATTATTTTATTATATTCTGATTTTCCATCAAGGGTCATTTAGAACAATTTACTTCCCAGGCTTCTCAGAGACTGCTGGAAGTGCCTCAGTATACGTTACTTTTTGTTAAAATAAAGGAAGTTTCTGTCTCCTTAGTGCAACACATGTACAATTATTGAACATTTCCTGAACCCTGTCTAATGTTGTTCTGCTTAAAAGCAGGTTTTAATATCAACAGCTTGTAAGTGGGAAAAAGGATGAGTGATGATTGTAAAGAAAACAGTATCTAAGATACCTTTTTCTCTTTCTGGGAAACATAAAAGACTTCTTTCTGTCAATGAACAAAACTGGCTTAAAAGTCCCATTTGCTATGACCAGTTTTTTTCTGTTAAGGAAAATTGTTTCCAGGACATATGCTTAAATAACCTTTCTAAGAAGTGCAATTGTGTGCTAATCTACATCATGCAGTAGGAATCTGCCTGACCCTGTACCATCAGTGGAAACAGACACTGAACTGGAAATGACATGTCCAATTAGTTTACAGTTGTAGAAACAAGCAGCTCCAATAATAAGCAATTCCCAGAAACGTAACAGCATCCTGGAATCATGATGTTGCTGTTTCTGATCTGAAGCAGATTAGTAGTATGCTCATTATGAGTTTTAGCCAAGTTGATACAGACAAATACTGAAATGAAAACTGACACTCTTGTCTTACCTACAGAGATAAACTTCTCTTAAAATTTACTGTATCTGCTATACCTGAGAGCCTCAAAATGTAGTCATATTATTCTAATTATCCAGACACACTGAAAGTGTCTGAGCATCTCTGTACAGATCTTCGCTGTACATCTCAGAGGAGCATCTTTTGACGTCAAAGGAACAATTTCTAACTTTCTCTTGCTGTCCTCCCTGCCTCTCTCATACCTTGCTTCCTAGGAAGTTCCACTCTACTTCTAACTTCTCCCTCAACTCAGATTTAATTTTGGAAAGCTTTACAAAAGAAATTAGAGAGCAAAATTTCTTACCTTTACCAAATTAATTCCAAAAAGTACTACAGGAATCATACTACAAATTCAGAAGAAGACTATATCATTGTTGCCATGGTGACCAAAACTAGGCTGCTACTTCCAATGTGTTGAAGAACTTAGTTCCTGAACAGGAGTCTGATTAACCGGAAAACACCAATCTCTAAGCCAGGAAAAATAAAAGAAGTAAAATGATTGAGAGTTTTATGATCATATCTCCAAAGAGGAAAGAAAAAAAAAAAGTCAAGGGATGAGAATGTGCTCTTGCTGAGAAAGGAGGGAGAGGTGACAAAAGACACTGAGGATGAAACTAAGATATACATACAGGACATATAGAAACATTTTAAGTTGATGAGAAGCAGGCAGTCCTCTTCATATATTGAGCCTCTTCCTAATGCCACTCAGTGCCAGAATCACAGAGGAACCACACTAAGGAATCAGACCAATTTCCTATTCCAGGCCTATATATTCCTCTTCCAGACCTCCCTTCCAAGGAAAGAGATCAGTGTACACTTGGTCCCACCTTCAGTCCTGTAGCTGCGAATGACAATGTATTTTTTCACATTTTCCATGACAAGGCAAGGACTAAAAGCAAAGTTTAAGCTTACACACATTTTTCACAAGACTAGAAGTGTATCAGTATTGTGCATTTGTGAATGCAATGCACCAGTAAGTCTCATAATGTCTGTCTTTTCGTCTGCTTTGATCCGTAAAGGTTTCTTACAGTGATAAGTACTATTTGATTGATATTTTATATAATTCACTGTTATTTCATACACTCACATGTATACCAGAGCCATTACTAAATAATTCCATAAAACAATGAAGGCCATAGCCAAAGTTCAGTGCAGCTTTTTAGCATGCAGCCTCATCATTTTACACTATGGTTTGCAGAAGCACCTCTCTATAAAGTTCATCAAGTCACAAAACCTCTCAGCTGACATCAAGAGAAGAAAAGCCAATCAGACAGGAAGGACAGGGAATTCTAGTTGAAAAACTACAGATCATATGAGTTGGTAAGAAATTCAAAATGAAGAAAATAAGCAGGAAAGGCATTGAATTGCACAAATAATTTGAATTTAGTTTAATTTCACACAACTTGCATTTCCAAGTGTAAAAATCAGAAGCTTTATTAGATAATATATTTAGGAACATTTCAGCATAACCATTTCCTAAAATTTCTGACATTTTACTTCTACATAAATACTTCCAAAATAAAGGATTTTTTTGCTTTACACAGTCAGGCTTTGCTGTTTGAAGCAACACAAGTTCTAATGGTTCTTTTGCTTGATCAGACCCTCGCTTATATGACAGTGATGAAACTGACTGGGAATTTCTACAGTCGATGAATTCAGGTTTAGGTTCATTTGTAGTATTGCAGGGAAAGTAGCACTGTTCAAATGATGAGTTGAAGTGTCAAAAGCACTGTAATGTCATGTCAGACCTGTGTGACAAATGCAACTTCTAGTGTCAGTTCTCTTCTTTAACAAACCTGCACCAAACATTTCCTTTAAGCCTCAAAATACAGTGCTGTTACCTACCACCCCTCTGATTGCTTTGCTGCAGCCACACTGAGCATGAGCAGCATGGTTTTTCCGGGCAGCTTCGGAGTCATACTGCAACTGCACTTAGAAGAAAAGACTATGGAATGTTAAATGTGTCCAAGAAGGTCATCGTGCACTTTAAACAAAACTTTGGATTCAAAACGGGCATGGGTTCAACAGCTTGCCTCTTTTTTGAATAGGTGTCTTGATTTAATGAGGGTCTCTTTCCTAAAAATCACTGCCCTGAGTTTGTCTGAACTGAATTGTTGCTTTAGCACCAGTTAGATAAGTAGAGCTGGTCTGACAGACTGATCTGCATGAGATTGGACTGGATTAAGCCGTCCTGCTATGAATGTTCCAGGACAACTGTCCAGAGTGGAAACCCATTGAAAATAAATACAGCTTTATTCCAGTACTATTATGTTCTGATATTTTTAAGAGTTATAGACCTATGCAGTTTTAGTAATTTAAAAGGGAGGAATGAGGGCATGAACAAAAACATGAAATAGCTTTTAGAAAAGGTTTTTAGTAACTTCCTTTTCCATTGTTTTTTCCCCTTGGAATTAGTAATTTTCTTTCCTTTTTTTAACAAGCAAAACAGATGTGCAGCACCAGAACAAACTTACAGTTCTCTGGAAGCAATAAATTTGCTCCATTTTGTTTGAATGTCTCCCTGAATAGGAAGTACTAAAATAATCTGATAAGTGAAAAAATCCTAGGATATTTTAAAAGCTAAATACTTCAGTTAGTTTTTTTTATTAACTACACCAGCTCTCCATAATTAGACAATAAGTCAACTAGGCAGAGTAAATCTTTTTATTGAATCTAACTACAATCTTCCTTGAAGCCAAACTATGATCCCTGAGCAGCTTTAAAGACTTAGCAACTGCTGCTTTAATGTAGGTTCATAATAACCTTTTCTACTTGCTCTCCAAAACTGATGTGGAAGGAAAAACAAAGTTAAAAAAATAGTAGTAATTTCGAAGTAGAACTTATTCAGTATTCTCAGTATCTTAGTAGGTAATATTTAGGCCAATTTGCTCAGGAGATAAGGAACAGAAGGCTTGACAGCCCTGAAAAGGGATTTGTTCGGGGAGGGTTCCTTCATCTGGCATTTTCTCCTTTCTCACTTACTATGTTTGTCTTTTGTTGCCCCAAGGAGAAATTGTAGCAGCAATAGTAGCTTCTTTGCATTTCTCTAATTAAGTTCTGAGAGGCACCAGATGCTTCCATTTGCAATCTCCCTTTCTCTTACTAAAGTGCGGAGGCGTTAATCATATAGTAAGCTTTAGTTTACTCTGAACCCAGGCTGGGGCAGCATTAATTAAGTCTTGCCATTTAGTTTAAGTATAGCTTGTCATCCCAGCAGGTCTCTGTTGCAATGCTTTGTGTTGTTTTTTTCAATCCGGTAGAGAAATCTCAGATTTTATTACTCTCAGTAGTTTAAATTATTAAAGACTTAGTCTGTAATCATTTCTTCTTGTCCAAGAACTAAGTGTTATAATTCGGCCCTTAGGAAGGGCCTGGTTCAGTCACAGTGAAACATAGCTCGAGATAGCTGAGCTTGAAGAAAAGCAGGAAAATTTCAAAGGATGATGATTCATATTAATTTTAACCATATTCAAAGGTTATTTAGGTGCCCAAAGTTACAAGTAGGTGTTCCCTGGGATTTTCACAAACATCTCAGGACACTTTTAAAAATCCCAGTGTTACATTAATCTGCATCCTTAGGTGTCTAAATACTCTTTGACTAGATTTCTTGACTCTTGCATCCTCTCTCCAAGGATACAGCTGTGTTAAGCAAGGCAAATGTTAGGCAGCTATTTTGGCATATACCCCAGAAACAGCCAATGAATTCACAAGTCTTTAACTCTCGTAACACAAATTTTATGCAAATAGTGCAGCTTGGATTCAGATCACTTCCTCAGGTTGCCAAGATGTGGTTTTTATCACTTTATGTTTTTCATCACCTCATCTGATTTCTCTGGGAAGGAAATGTGGGTGCACAAGTCACGATAGACCTGAGCACAATAGACCCAAGTGGGTCCCCATTTGAGGGACTTGGGTATTCAGTAAACAAGGGACCTCAGTCAGGAAAACATATCCTGCTCTGCCTTCCTATCTCACGAGATGACCGGCAGATATTTGGGGAGATCTATTCATGGACGAGCTATAGACCCAGAACTTTATTTACAAATAATTTTTAATAACAAACACATTTGAGGAAAAATTGCTCTGCTTGGGTACAATTAGCAAAGAAGAGAGGTAAAATTAATCAGATAAATTATCCATTATGAATTATTCACATAATTTAAAGATGAAAATCCTAATTGATTGTCCTTCCCTGAAGCACAAGAGTATATGCAAACTTCAGATAACTAGGCTTTGTTAAAAAAAAATCAAGTTTAAAGCATATCACTTAGGCCTTTCTAAATCTTTAATAACTCGCTTGAATGAACCTTGTCAGATTTGTAGTTGCACTAAATTAATTACAGAAAATGAAACGGGGAACACATAAACTGAAGTCACCACCAGGCATAGCCCTCCTTAGACCTAGCTTGAGTCTTACACACAAGCACACATAGACAGAACTTTCTCAGAGGCTGCTCTTGTCAGAAAATGAAATACTATCTATTGCCTGGCTAAAAGCGAAACATTAATTGTATGGGGTTTTCATCACTCTTTCTCCGACTGTCTGTTCATCTGTCCACTCTGTGGTTCCAGAAAGGCTTCTCAGTGAAGTACTTGGAGTATGGCCATCCTTCTTCATTTTATCCTCTCTACCTCGTGGACACATACATTCATTGGTATTTCTTCGAGAATATCAGGTTATCACAATCGCTTTTGCTTGCCTGGATACTTAGGATTTTAATTGGGAATTAACATAATTTTTCCCAATTTCAACAAAAAGACGTTTTTTGCTGCCACATATGTAGCATCCCTTGGTTCTTTCTGTAGTTAAGTTTTATATACTCAGAATCACTTAAAACCATAATTCATTTGTCCACATGAGATTTAACACACATGCACACACAAATGCTCCAGAGAGCAACCTGCTAGTCTGATCTGTCCTTACTTGCACTTGGACAAATGACAGTACATTAAGGAAAGCATTAGTTTTATTTTAGCCTAACAAATTTTACATTATAAACCCATGCTTGTTAAAGTGCTCATTGCCTGAATATCCTTGTCCTCAACACAAAAACAAAAAAGGCATTTTTTCATGTAAACACAAAGAAGTTCTCAGTGAAGGAGAGGAAGCATAATTAAATGTTGGGGATGAGATCATAGATCCACAATGTAAAGTTTTCAGCATCAGTGCCTTATTAAGGCACTTTCTCATGCCATTTTTTTCTATTCCTGTGACTCACAGCACCACGGTTTAGTGACAACAAAATTATTTATGAGACTAGGCAAGGAATGATCACAAGCTCTTTGTTGTAGTTGTCCAATATGCTTCTCACCAGGCCCACATCAGGATCCTCTATGTACCTGCAGCTGTGGGAGGCAATGGACCAAAAAGAGGGATGAGAAGGGGAGAGGCAGGGAAGGTCTCGTGAAATTGGTGTGGCACCGTGGAGACAAGCATCAGATTTTCTTCAACCTACGTATGAACTGTGTGAACAATCTTATTGCAGTTGGACACTACAGAAATAAAAGGCTCTATTTGTAATAGAGAACTGCTGGAAGCACAAGAGCTTTGTGAGTGGCAGCAAGCAGCGAACTGGGCCCACATTTTCAGCATCCTAAAGCAATAAACAAATAAATAAATACACTGCTGTGAATTTGGACTGTGTCTACATTTTCAAAGTATTTTTTGCCTGCTCTGAGCTTATGCTGCATTGGAGTAAATGCTTATAAAAGGCTTATGGCAAGATAAAAAAATAAAAACTCACTTCTCAGGTGGTAGCCAAGAAGAAACATCTTATATTAAGAAAGATGAGAGCAACTGAAGTAAGCAAAATTAAGGTTTTGTTTTGGAAGCCTACTAATCCTAATGGGGTTAGAGGTAAATATTGAGCATACAAATAGGCTGTGCAAAAAATCAGGTTCTCATCAAGGATGGTAAATTTACCTTACCTAAAAATAGAACGTAATAAAAAAGGGAAATTTTAGACTTGATATCCAGGGAAGAGCCTTTTGTCAGATTTTTTCTATACAGTGAAATAATAGCCAAGGTAAATGGCAGAATTCACTTGAAACATTAAAAAAAAATTAGACTGGCAAATGCATTAGAAAAGGTACTACAGAAAAATACCCTGTGGTGCCTGGGAGTGCTCCAAATGACCTTTAGTAATAGAATTTCTGCATTACTGTTTTGTTTCTCCCTTTCTGAGCCCGTATATATGAGCCCACGTATATTTTGCTTTGACCCTTAAGTGAAATTGCATGAATCATATCAACTGTTAGAGAATAGATATTACTAGTGTGAGGTGATTTTCAATGTCCTTTTGTCATTATACGTGGAAGAAAAAGGAATAAAATTAATTGTTTCATTTCATTTTTAGTCGGTGTACTTTAATATATTTTCATGTTTTGAATTCCAATTTCTTTCAGTTCACTTTGTATCCAGTGTCGGAAAAGCCATATCTTGTATTTCTTAATATGCCTGAAGGATATAGGGAAATTACAGAATTTAACAGCTTTACTTCAAAAATCCATGTAAGAGCTGCAATGAGCATCATAAGCTGCATGGTCATACTGGACAAATTGCCTAAGAATTTAGAGAATTTACTTATATTAACATCTGGAATATAAAGTAGATAAAACCCATTAGAGAGTTTAAAATGTTCCATTTATCAGGAAATCCATTATACTGTATAAAATCACATTGACCTCTTTCCAGTTAAGACAAAAGTTTCCATTAACAGAGGTTTAAAAAACCTGGTTTTTTCCAAGCCTTTTAATATTTAGATGAATTCTGGAGTTAGAGAAGATTCGAGATTAAACTGTGCAGTCAGAAATCTGAATGAATATCATACTGAAGCCAGTTACATCTATTAGATGCATATAAAGACAGAAGAAAAAAAAAAAGATGGAGGGATTTTTTTTTTCCCTGAAGTCCTTAAACACATATTTATTAAAGGAAGTTAGCTGAGTTGGCCATTGTATGGTGCCTGATTTTAGGTCAATGGTGGGTATTCATGCCAGCTTTGTGCCAGGTGGGAGAGAGGACACACAGTACCTCCTCTGGTGTAAGACCTGTATGCGCAGTGCCAACACATCAAAAATGTTTGACCTGTTTGTACCAGGAAGGTGTCTGTGTTGCTACATGGCAATGGCCTCTTCAATCTGGAATTAAATGGCTAAAACCTGCTTTTATTGTATCACCGTACCACAGCCTGCACTCTGGCAGGCTTCAGCTTTGCCTTCACACCCTCAGGCAGGTAGCCAAGATGGGGAAGTCCTGTGGGCAGGAGCAGCTGACATCCCTGGAGATGGGGCTTGCTGCCCCAGCCGTGATAGCAGCCTAAGGCAGCATTAGTGAAGGCCAGGGACGTGTGTAAATGAAAACAGGATTAATGAGATACATTCCCCTGGACAACAAGACCAGTGTAAGCACTCTGTATGACTTGGCTGCATGTGATCCCTGTGGTAGCAGGCCTTCCTCTGCTGCCTTTGAAATACTGTTCTCACTATCCTGGTGCCTGGGCTCCAGAAGCCTTTGAACCCCAGACTACCGGAAGCCACAAGAATACTCTCAAGAAGTTTCACTGCAGCATCTGTTACTCTTTCCCCACCATCTACTACTGGTCAGAGAGCAGATATCCATCTAGATGGAGTTTAGTCTCGCTCACTCCAGCTGTGTCTACGTTTGGCAGCCTTGCCTCATCAGTTTTTTTCAGCAAGGCCAGTGGGCTCAGCCTGTCCTGGCTCTGAGCAAAGCTACATCATTGTCTTTCTCCTGCTGCAAGTACCTCTTTTTCAAAAAAAAAAAAAACCAAACACTAATTACAGATTTTTAGCATGAAGTTCTGACTCTCCTTAATGATTCCCAAATAACAAAGCTGTGCAAGGCGACGGACCTCTCTTTATTCCTCGGGAGATAGTTTGTCTGTTCGTGTATTACAAATGGACTACAAGTTGTCCCATGCAAGACAGTTACTGTACAGAATCTGCCGTTTAACTTGCATCTCTGCAATTTTTTTCTGGCACGTGGCTTTTTCCCCCATCACTTAAGTCATTCTGGGGTTCACGTTGGCATTTTCTGAGAATATTGCCACTGGGAGAAGGCACCATCAGCAGAAGGTTAGCCATGGTCTGAGGGCTTTGGAGGTGGGAAATTTCGCTCAGACAGTGATCTTGAAAGGTAACTTGCTAAATTTTGGGGATCTGTTTTGTTGACATAGATCCTTCAACTTGTTCTTGTGATTAGATCCTTATGAAGCTACCACATACCTGTGAATGTTAGGAAATAGTCCTAATTTCAGTGAGGAGACACGTCAGTCAGTCAGAGCAATTCACAGCAGTTCAGCTGCAATCATAGACCCAAGCACCAGGGTGCAGAGCACATGAAGCCTCGGAAAGTCCATCATAAGAAGAGCTAGAGGTTTTGATGTGTTTGTGGCATTGCCTTTACTATGAGTCTTTGCTATGAAAGAGAATGGCTTTCTTTAAGGTTATGGAAGGTGCACAGGCTACAATAGTGAAGAGATCTCAGTGAGGGCTTCTGAGTTACCTGTTCTTCACCTGGGTGCTCGTTCTCTTGCCCCATTGGTGCTTCCCTTCATGTAGAATGCCAGGCATCCAGAGGCAGTTCCAGTGGACTGAGTTGCTCAGTGTGTGAATAAGTAAAAGCTGCCAGCTGCAGTAGGGAGGACTGTGCTTATTAAGAAATACGATGAGCTTTTTTTCACTTCAGAAGCTCTGGAAGAATCTTCATCTACAGGGAGATCAACATCAAGCCAGTGGGACTGCAAATAAGCAAAGACAAAACTGTAGCACCAAGCAAGCCAACACACATTGTAGTACTCCTGGCAGAATGGTCGCTGGTCTTTGAGAGTCAGAAAGGATCAGAAGCTGTGCTGTCAAGAGCAGTGGTGGCCTCAGCATAAACCTTTTCTAAAAAAAAATTTGTAATGTACATTTTTATGACTCACAAACTCAAAGGCTTATGGAATTAGATGTACTAAAAAGCTCACTGAAAGGGACACCTAATCAGTGCTTTAATTAAGATATTTCTCCAGAGGTCATTTACTGAATGTCAGTACTGTGTGTGACACTTATTTCTTCACAAATTGCCCATGGAGCAGAGAATCTTGGGGATGTTTTACAACACCGCTGCTGAGCAGCCACATCATGCACAGAGATGTATCACCACAGCCCTTGGTGGTGAAGTCCATAGGATTTTTTTCTGGTGGCCAGTAATTTTTCATGCCAGTAGGACTGCAGTGTTTTATGGGCACCATTTCAACAGCTTATTATTTCTTCAAGCTTATCCCTGTTCCTAAGAAACACTACTAACAAATAAATGGGTCATGGATGAGAACTCTGGACAAGCAGTTAGTCACGTCTTCTGGGTAAACTGCTTTTTGCCACCCTGCGCCTCCTGGAGCAGCTGGGGCCAGCTGCTTCATTAGGATGAGGAACCACAACCAAGTGGAGCAGTGTGGGCAGAGCACTGGCCCCTTCCCCAGGTGCCCAGTCCCAGCTGTCCACACGCAAACCCTCAGCCCCTGCAGCCAAACCGAGGGGCCTGGCAAATGCTGCGGCTTGTGCACTCTTCCGTAATTCTGAAGAATATTTGCTTGTAGCCTGAAGGTGTGACTATACAACAGTACACTGAGTGGTTCTTCGTGGTAGTTTGAGGTTTGCTACAACTGTTGCTGTTTGTTGCCCAACAATAATGACAGGAACAGTGAAAAGCAGGTAGAATTCACTCCAAATGACAGTAGGGCCTACACCCATTCACCAGAAAGCCATATAATATTAATCTGAATGTCTGATTTCCACAGAATCCTACTGACACACAACTGGTTAGCACCTCCAGTAACTGCATCTGCAAAGAAAGTTGAGCCAAGCAGAACTGCCACCCATAATGCATGAACTGACTTCTGGATGAGGAGAAAAGATGCATAAAGGTGACGACAGTGGTCCCATCACAGCTTGGGAATGAAACACACTGAAATCCAGCTGCACTTTCAGGCTCCATCGTTCCTGTGCTGAGCTGGCTGGGGTGGACAGCATGGATAAGGTGTGCAGGGCTGGCAGGAGCAAGGCCTCTCTATAGAGGTATTGTCGTGCTTAGAGCAGGAACAAGGCACACCCCTGTGCAGTAGCACTTCATTGACACAGAATCAGAGTCACTCAGCTCGGAAAAGACCTTTAAGACCATCGAGTCTGTTAACCTAGCAGTGCAGAGTTCACCGCTAAACCCTGTCCTCAAATGCCACATCTACACATCTTTTAAATACTTCCAGGGACGGTGACCCCACCACTTCCCTGAAAAGCCTGTTCCAATGCCTGACCAGCCTTTCAGTGAAGAAATTTTTCCTAATATGCAATCTGAACCTCCCCTAATCAAAATCCAACCCTCCATACGCTAAATCTTATTTTCTGGGCTTGCTTTTACATTCCCTTCTTCCTGTATTAGTTCCTTTTAAAGAACAGAGGACCTGATCTAGACAGCTTCGGAAGAGCGAGGCCAGTATTTCCTCTTTCCCAAGGGAGGAACATCAAATGCCACATCTCACACCGCCGAGAGGCAGCCGTCCCTCCCCAGGGACACGCCAACGAGGAGCGGCGCTAACATTAACGCTTTATTAACACCTGCCGCTTCCTGGTTTCAACAAAAGCTTGGGAAATCGGGTGTTCAGGGTTTGAGGTTTGTTGATTGGGGCTTTTGCTTGCTTGTTTGTTTGTTTGTTTAACTAGCAGCAAGCGGCTCTCCGGCCCGCGGCGGGACGCGGCGGCAGGAGGTTCCCCGGCCCGCGCCCCCCCATTCCCGCCGCGGGGCCGCTGCCAGGGGCCGCCCCTCGCTCCCCGCGGCGCCGCCCTCCCGCCGCTCCCCCGGACCCCGTGACGGTGCCGTCCCGCCCCGGCAGCGGTAGCGGCGAGGAGCGCGGGGTCCCCTCGGCCGGAGCAGCCATGGGCTCGGCGGCGGAGCTGCTGCTGCCGCCACCGCCGGCGCCGCTCGGGGAATGTGAGCGGGAAGCGGGGGCGGCCGCCCGGTACCGGCGGCGCCCGGAGGAGCAGGTGGGTGTCGGCCGGCGGGGTGTCTGGGAGGGCGGCCCGTGGNNNTGTCTGGGAGGGCGGCCCGTGGCTCGGGAGCTGCCCCGCCGTCGGGAGGCAGAAAAGCGTAAACGCCTTTTGATGCCGCTCCCGGGTAACGCTCCACTGCAGCGGGGCTTATGCAACCCAGCCCAGCTGCGTGGGGCTGCCCACGCGTGATGCTGGAGTGTCCCCCCGGTGGGGGGGCTGGCTGACCCTCCTTCTTTCCTCCGGGACGCTTAGTCCGGCTGGGAGAAGATGTACAAGAGTGGTCCCTGCACGGCATCCACGTGTATCTCGGTGGAAATAACCGGGGTGCTCTTGCCACCCCCGGAATTACCCAGTAGTTCAGCTCTTGTGTTCGTTCAATTCAGTATTTTAAGCTTCTGGTCTCTGTATTACTTAGGAAATTTAATATACTGTAGTTGGAGGGAACACTCCCAACTCTCTTTTGTTTTGTGGCTTTGTTTTGGGGTTTTTTTGTCTGCTTTTTTCAGCATTTATCTTTTTCTGGCATGGAAGTGGGTTTGTTACTTAGGCAATGGAAGGACCCATTTCCCTATTGTTAATCGTAAACTGGCTTTCCACGCACCCTTTGTTTTGTGGGCAGCATCGTCCCGGTGTTTAGACAAAGGCAGTGCTCTTAATGCACCTTTGTTGATGTTTCATTTAAAGAGAGAAGAACACCACCTTTTTAATACACAATGGTAAAATGTAATGGTCTGCTCTGAAATTGTAGTAGCACTGATTGCACAGGGAAAAAAAGGGCTGCAAGAGCACATCTCAAAGTAATTTCCAGATGGTTTTGGGTTTGTTAATAGTTTTTGTTGAAAATTCTTATAAGGTGCTCTGCACTTAACCATAATTCAGCCCTTTCACAGCTAAAATAGCTTAGTATTTGAAAGTGCCTGGTAGTACTTGCCAGACATTACATCTAGAAACGTGCCACTCTGAAAGATGCTGGTACTCACAAACCATTTACATAAGTCAGTGCATCTTCTTGTCCTTGTGCAGAGCAGGGCATATACCTGAATGTAGCGTGAGGACAGATGCACAAGAGAGGCTCAGCAGGTGCCTTCTTGGGTGTCCGTAAGCCCTCCTGAAGGATATCACAAAAGGAGAGTTGGGAATACTCGCTGGTTCTGGTTGCTGTCTTCCCTGGAAAGACAGGCTAACAAATTGCATCAAATCATCTCATCGGTTACTGCTCTCCAGCTCATTGTAACTCCTCACTAAGGAGGTTGCTCCCTGCAGGTTACCCCTGCTTCTTAGTGATGATTGTGTTGCGGTTTCTAGGAGATGGCGTGTGCTGAAGAACTGCCGTCCAACATCACCTAAACACATTTTAAAATTAACTTGGTAAAGGTAGTGCTTGGGTGGCCACAGGCACATTTGGTTCAGAAACTCTCTTTCCACTGTTCTCAGACACTAGTAGTGATCCTGGCCCTTTCTGACAAGTTGGGTTGTAACAATGGGCTAGCAATGCAGAAATTTTAAATAGGCCACAAGAAGGGAGGAGAAAATCCTTTCTGCTGGAAATGTTTCACTGTCATAGCATGGAATAGTTCTTCTCCATACTGAGGAAGGTGCCAGCAGCTGGGCAAATAATAAACTAGATCTAGAAATATCAGTTGCCTTTATTTACTATATGTAGAAAATGTGAGTATTGTATAAAATAACAGTAAAAAATAATAATTTTATAAATAAATAGGCATATTTTATTTGTATGCATCAGGAAGACAAAAGCTAGATGAAGAGTTGGTGGTACATACACTTGCTGCAAACTTTGACAGAAAGTCACAGATTCTCTTGTTCAAGAGAAGAACAGATACATAGGTTGATTTGGAGGGGCTCCTGTGTCAGCAAGCCTAGTCATGTGCTGTACTGTTTTGCTTTCATGAGTGTGTCCAGATTTCTCCCAAATAATCAATTCCCCCTGCCATTTTTGCTCTCATGGAGGGGCTGTTGCTGAACACTGCCGTTCCAGCCGGCAGGAATCCTGTTTCCAGGCCAGGTCCTTACTGGAGTCCCTTGCCAAGGCCCAACACTGTCGCTGTGTTTGCTGAGAGTGTTTGCACTGTTAACACAGACTCTGGTCCTCAGCTTATGTTTTCCTGTTTCACATTCTCTCCTGAAGAAAAAAATGTGTGTCCTACCTCAGTGGTATGCATGGTGCAAGAGAAAGGAGTCAAAATCTGCTCTGTTGATGGTGTAAATTCTTACTTCTCTCAGCTGGTGTGAATTAAAGCCTGTGTGAGGGCAAATCCTTTGGCTAATATTGAGAGGATTTTTAGATGAGGCTCTAGGGTTGCAAACCTGGGTATAATTTATTTTTTCCCGTTTCCTCCAAAGTAAACTCAGTTTGTGTAAGATCATATCCTGTAACATAATGCTAAAAGAATACCTTCCTGACAAGCAGGACCTAAATAATAATGTATACACCCTAGAATATTTTTAAGAGAGTGTACTCTGTAGGATATAAGTCTGTTTATTTAATGCTAAACCCTCTTGCTTTAATTTTTTATTCAAACTTGTTATTGTATCAGCAAGGACATGCTTAATGAAATTACTGACAGGTACGTATTTTGAAAAATAGAAGGATATGTAACTAAATTTTTACATAGCCTTTGGAATTCATTATTGCAATATTACTTCAGTGACTAGATTTGAAAGCTGAACTGGATAATAATTTGATTAATATTCTTTGTAGGTTTTTTCTGCAAAGATGAAAATAATTACATTTACTTTAGTCTTCAAAGCACTGAAAACCTGGATAGTTTCTCCCACCTCTCCTTTGTTGCACGACTGGGGTTCACAAGTGGTACACAAAGGCACCAAAAGGTTTAGCTGTTCTGAAGCCATGGGAGTAGGTTGCTAGTTTGCCCTGCAAGTTCACATTTTTTTCCTAACTGTTGGTAGTTTTTAGTCAGACACATAAGTTGTCCTGTATTTTCAACATCACTACAGATAAAGATCAAATCTCCTTCCCTAACCCACTTTCTAAAATAGGTTAGCCAGTGTCGCATTACTGCACTTTAAATCTCGTCGACACCTATAAATTAAACCATAAAATAGAAAAGTGCAAGTGTAATAATAAAAGGTGATGCAAAACTCCTGGATTTCTGTTGCCTGCGTCTCACACATGCCATACAGCAGGGCATGAGGTGGTATTCGTGGGAGACACCGCACCTGCTCTGTCCATAGGGAATTTGAAGCCAAGCTTTGTGTCACAGCAGAGTTCCTGAAAGCTGTGGCTTCCTTCTGTACTGAGAGCTGTCTGTCTGGGCAGTAATGGGGTTTAATCTCTCGTAATCTAAGTTGAAGGCAATGGCAAAATTCCCAGTTCAGTGAGACCAGGATCTCCACCTCATACTGGTTTTGGATGCATAGAACCCAAAGTGCCATTAAAGTGTCAAACCAACGCTTCTAGAAAATGTCTAAGTGCAGAGTTAATAGGCAATACATGTATTTGCAAGAACATTAAATTAGTTTAGACAGTCACCTTGTCATTAAGTTGAGCTTGTAGCCCTTTGGGATGTCTTATTGGGTATTTTTAACAAGCAGTTAATCTCTGTAAGTGGAGTTTTGTTTTGGGGTTTTTTTTCTTCTAATAGATGGCTTCAGATTTAGAGGTGCTACAAAAGGGCTTTAATGTTTTCCATTTGAGAATTCTGTTGAGAAGGTTTGGGTGTCTTAACTAAGACAAATCCAAAACTTTTTGTATAAGTTTTCAGTATCACTAGTGTTTCTCCAGCATGGGAAGAATGAGCAGAAACAGAACTAGAGGATAATATCAACAGATTTGTGGTACCTTGTGTGAATGCTTTGTTGTTCATCAGACTGTAGGATGGATGTGCGTTGTGTTGCCTGGAGTGGTATCATTTCAGTCATAAATCAGTAGAGGCCAAGGATTTAAGGTGCACTTGTATATGTGGAAACTGTGGTGCCTAACGCTAGAAATCTATTTCTAATTTATTCCACACTGAGATAATCTGAAAATTGAAGGTTTCTCCTCCTTGCCATCGTTGGGATTTGTTTCCAAAAATAGTCATGCCTGACAGGGAAGGCTTAATCCCAAATTTGTTCTGGCTCTACAAATAATTTAACTCTGCTGCAGAAGTTCATAGCTACAAAATAACAGGTGATAATAACTTTCTAAACAGCATTAGTGGGTTTTCTGAGGCTTGACAACATTCAAAGGGAAAAAAAAACCCTTAAAAAATAACTGTAGCACCTACAATAAATTGGATAACATGCTCTGTTGAATGATGTGAAGATTTCATTTTCTTAAAGAAAAAAGTTATTCTGGAGATAGAAGCAAATAGAAATATCTTCTCTTAAAAGGCAAAATTAACAGCTGTTGCTTTTCAGCAAGCCGGTGCACGTATGCTGAATGTGCAGAGATTGCAAGTCTTTTGCAAGTTGTAGTGGGGGAACCCTGAAAAATATAATCCTATGGAAATTGTGTGTTGCAGAGTAAGGAAAAAAAATGGGTGAGATATTGCATTTGGTCTAGTCTCTCTGTAAAATTGTAGTGTGGATGACATCACTACAGGGAGAGTAGTAGGACCATAAGGAAGTGTGTAAACAGCATCCTAAAATGGGAAAGAGAGGCAGTAGATCTTAACGTGTGTGCAGGCAGGTTTCCTCTCCCACAGACCCTCCTGTTCTGGGTTTCTGTCTTTTACACTTTCTCATCTGATGCTGTATTAGTGAGGAAATTTACTCCTGAAATTATGGGACTCCAACACTTATTTTTCTGTTTATCAAGGGAAGCCTGTCTTCCTTTGAAGCCGTCTCTACTCCTCCCATGCACAAGTTAAGTATCTGGAAAAGCCTTTTCATCTCCTGAACACAAAACCTTTCCTGATAATGTGAAGTTTATTCTAAACTCAAGCTGCTGGAAAAGCTGACTAAAAGGAATGTGGTTCTTTTGCTTTTCTTATGTTATTGCTTGTTTCTATAGAAACATCTTGTCTCAATTTTATAAATGATGTCTAGATTCTTGCTATAAAATGAATGTTAACCCAATCTTTGGTTTGGAATCTTTTATTTAAACTTCTAAGTGTGTCACTTTGATCGGTAGCTGTTGTAAAGTACTTTTGGTATGAAGGTTTTTTTCTAGTTTTCTTGCATTTGCTTCTTTTTCCCAGGGGGGAAAAGACTTAAAAAACTAAACTTAATTGTTTTCTATCTTGTTTTTCATCTGGAAGTGACATATGATTTTTTTTTCTCATTTCTTAAGCTATTAATCTTTCCATACTAAAATATCAGATTAAAATTAGCCTAGAGAAATGAACGTCATTTGTTGGGTTTTTTCCTCCAGACAGTTGAAATTAGTTTTGTTGTCTTAATAGTTTGTTGGCTGAATATCAAGATCTTTTTACTGCTTACACTCCCAAGGTATTAAATACTAATTGTTAGTTTGATGCTAGCAAAGGATACAAAGGGATACCATTCTCTTCCTGCTGTAGTAGAAGAGGAAGAAAATTAGAATAATTTCCAATAAAATTATTTGCCCTTCTTGAGAAAATTTCACTTTCTTTAATTAAAGCATAAGATACCTTTAAAGGATAGGAAAGCAGGGTGAAATCCTGATCACATGCCAGGTGTTACTAGTAACGAAACTGTCTCTTTTGCATATGTGGAGGAGTAGAAGGCAGAAAGCCTGCACCCTCCCAGCCCGTGCACGGGCAGGGTTCTGTGCTGGTGCCCCTGGGTGGGGCTGTGGTTTGGAGAAAGAGGAGGAAGCCACCTGAGAACTCACTGATCGCTGCAAATCTCCAAAGCCTGGCTGTGGAAATCCACCAGGCAGTCAGATGGCTGAGTCCCTGCAAGATTGGGTGATTTGTTCCTCTGGGACTTACATGGCTGGCTGCCCATCTATGAAATATTTGTAGCAGTGTGTTGGCTGGTCTGTGTCTCCATCTGCACCCAGCAGAACTTGGTCCCTTATTTTGGAGGGGAGGGAATTTGGTTTTTTCTGTCCTGGTCTCTGTCATCTGCTCACTTTCTTCTTGTATTTTTCTTAAGATTAGCCCCAAAGTATTTTCAGTTTCAGTTTGCATCCTCTAAAAAGAGATGACTCTGGGACACTCTTTTCTGAACATTAATGCCCTGGCTTTCAAAAATATAAGGGTATTTTTCAGTGAGTAAGTATGTTCTTTAAGTCATATCTCACTGGCTTTTTTAACATCTAAGTATCTGTGGGCTTCAACTAGCAGACACAGCACCTGTTCCCTTGAGTAAAAATAACTACAACTGGAGTAAAATAGATAGTGAACAGTTAAATACTCCAGAGGAAACTTCTCACTTGGAAAAAAAGAAGTGAAATATGCACGTGGGCATGTAAATGTGATATCCCTGTGTTTTCTTTATTGCAATTTTTTTAACATCTCATTTAGTTGTTAAACATGTGTTTGCTACAAAACTCAAAAGGGAGTTCTTTTCTATCTAATGTGGAAATAATTCTCTTAAAAATGACATTCTTAACTGTACATGTGACAAATTGTGATCTGAGGCATGTCAAACAATTTGGAGACGCTGTTGCTTTTTGATGTTGGAGATGGGCATTGTATATCCCTTTATGTCTTCATTCTTTACCTTCTTTGCCCAGCAGCACTTTTTTGACTGTAAAATAACGAGCTTTTACATAGAGAGTAGTTATTTTCCTAGTCCATTGGACTTTCCTCCTCCATTGTTGGAATTCACATTTGTCCAATGCCCTTGCAGGCAGCTGACCAAGGAAAGGCAAAATTGTATACTTGTACTCAGGCTGGTGCTGTTGTTGAGTGTGGAGCAGGAATTTTTCGAGTTATCTGAGCAAGAGAAGACTGTGGAGGTTTCTTCAATTCATTAGTCATGCCAAATAGAAAGAAGAATGCTATTTGATTTGGTTTGATGGATCTCATACCTTCAGAGTAGATGAATGGATTTTTTATTTTCTTTTTCTAACAAAATATCTTGAAACTTCAAGTGGAGCAGATTCCTTATGTTCATCTACTCCCTCCTCCCACAGAACAAAAGCTGTTGAACTTTACCCACTTACTTCACTTGATTCAGTTACTTGGGGTTTTTTTCACACGCACAAAAAAAAAAAATCCCGAAGTAAACATGCCATCACAAGATCCTTAGGGTAAGTGTGCAAAACTGTGGACCATCCACTGCTCGAGCAGATGAAATGCCCAAAAGACTGTAACTATACCCGTTGTCCCCACAGCTAGGACAGTGGGGAGGTTACAGGACTGAGACTCATTGTGGTTATTTTACAGCTGTTCAGTCCTCCCAGCAGAAAAAAATAAATGTAACATCTGTGTTCCTATGCTCTTTTTGATTAGCACAGGAAAATAACTTCCCAAGTGGCTGGGTTCGTGTCCCCTTCAGATCCATTTGTGTTCTTAATCCTCCAAGGGCTTGGCAGACTTGTCTTGATGTGATCTGCAGATGGTCTGGGGCAGGAATTGTGTGCTTGTAGCAATTTGAGAGGAACAGACCTTACACTGGCTGCATTACACTTAGGAGATGCAGACAGGGATCAGTCTTAAGCCATTGTGAAAAGTTCAGTGCTAACTTTATCCTTCTTTCCTACTGAGTAGCATATGACTCATTGCAAAGATGGCTTTTTTCCAGAGGGAGGATGTTCTGATGGCTTCTCATGTTTGCTGCAGGGTCAAAACCCCCTTTGATATAGGAAGGGGGTAAGCAAGAAAAAGATCCTTCAGCAAGGCTGTGTGGAGTGGCCTCTGCTCGTGGTATATCATGTGTTTTCCTGAATTTAGGAAGCAGTGAGTTTGAGTGAATGTGGTGGAAGTTTGCCATAAGCAAGGACAGTTAGTGGTCAGAACACAGGGAATTTTGTGTGTTGTGTTGATGACGAACATAAGTGGTAAAGCCACAAGCGGATGTTAGTTGGGTTCAGTAGGATGAGTTGTCTTTACCTTCTCTGTTGTTTTAAAGCAAGTTGAGGAAAACATTCAATTACATGGGGGATTTTTTCAGAAGCATTTCAGGGATGTAGGAGCATCAGCTGTGCTGGAACCAGACAGAACTTGGGTTTAGTGTCTCCTCATAGAGCTTCATTCTGACCAAAGGTGATTCTACAGCATCCTGCATCGCATCTGAGAGTGCATGTCATTATTCTCCTCAGAGCATCAAAGCCCTTAAAGCCACTGGCCATAGCAGCTGGGAAAATTTAGTTACAATGTTCCTGTGTAAAAGTTTTTCAGAGTTCGGACCTTCCAGGTTCTGACTTTCTGCCAGTAAGCTGTGAGGGACAGTAGATAATGGCTTTGCTGATGCAAATGTGTCATTTTGAATAGAGAGGGAAATTTTATAATACCAAACATCTGAAAAGGCAAGAGGAGATGGGCTGCTTGATGGAAACCTTTGGGTACCAGTGGGCTTGTGGAGGATGCTGTTTGCGTATGCTGAGCAGTGGGGCAGATCAGGTGCTTCTCCTTCTGTTCCATATGATAACTCTGTTTTTAAGTAAAGTAAAAAAATAGAAACCAAATACAAAATCAAGTATGGGACCCCCAGCACCGGAGAGACATGGATCTGCTGGTGTGAGTCCAGAGGAGGACCATGAAGATGCTCAAAGGGCTCGAGCATGTCTCCTGTGAAGACAGACTGAGGGAGCTGGGGCTGTTCCGCCTGCATAAGAAAAGGCTCCAGGGAGACACCTCAGAGCACCTTCCAGTACCCAAAGGAGCCTACAAGATATTTGGAGAGGGACTGAGGGACTTTTTACAAGGGATAGGACAAGGGGGAATGACTTCAAACTAGCAGAGGGTAGATTCAGACTAGGTAATCCCAGTAAGTCTAAAATAAAATCACTTTGATGTCAAATTAATTTGAATTACAGTCAGATGTAATTCATTACAGTCATTTGATAAGAAACATAAGGTTAGGAAACAAATGCAATCAGCATTTCTAATACATTTTGGTTTAGATTTATTCACTCAGGAAAGTCTCATTTTCCTTTATCCTTCAGGAATAATCCCGTATGTGTGTATTTAATATCTTTCAGCCAGTTAGAGGAAAGAGATGGGGAGTGCTGTGCCTCTCTTTCAGATGTTTTCGGTGTCAGTCTATATCCATCTGGCTGCACTTCTGTTCCCCAGTCCCTTAGAATTTCTTCATCACTCCTGTGTTTCAAAGAGTGAGGAAAGGCAAACAAATTAGTGCAGATGAAGTGCCTCTCTTACATTTCCTCCTACATTGTGGCAGACGAAGTCTAGAGCTGTCCCTGGCAAAGCACATGTTAGCTATGAGGAGAAGAGCTGCTGAGAAGGCCTGTAAAGCATGCTTTCTCTGGGGCTAGTTGCAGGTAAAAGAAATTCCCTTACACAAATGATTCTTAAAAGTTGTGAAGCCAAGGGTGGGTTGTTGATTTTAAAACTAGCAACTTTGAAGCAGAAACTCCTTATGCTTCTGAATGAGGAAATTCAATTTTGTAGGGATGGGTGTGCAGGTGCTAAAATGGGAACATTTCTCACTATGCGTTTTTTCTGTTAGGGTAGTGTCTAATGTCAGGCTGATTCAGCAAGATTTAGTATGAAAACAGCCCTATGAAAATAGTTCTGTAAAAATTAAGAGTCAGCTGGGGAACTGCATGTTTGCTCAGGACAGCCAATTTCTAAAAGTGTTTAGAAAAGTAGTTTTGGGGAAAAACAGAGTATTTGGTTTTGAAGGTTTGAGAACTACTGGCACATATATGGGAGCACAAGCCCTATGAGGAGCAGCTGAGGTGGAGCACAAGCTCTGTGAGGAGCGGCTGAGGGAGCTGGGATTGTTCAGCCTGGAGAAGAGGAGGCTCGGGGGTGACCTTATTGCTGTCTATAACTACCTGAAAGGAGGTTGTAGTCAGGCGGGGGTCGGTCTCTTCTCTCAGGCTCCCAGCGACAGGACGAGAGGACACAGTCTTAGGCTGCGTCAGGGGAGGTTTAGGTTGGATGTCAGGAGGAACTTTTTCACAATGAGAGTGATCCCCCTCTGGAATGGGCTTCCCAGGGAGGTGGTGGAGTCACCGTCCCTGCATGTGTTTAAGGATAGGTTGGATGATGAACTTAGTGACATGGTTTAGATGTTAGATTGGTGTTTGATAGGTTGTTAAGCTAGATAAAGGTTGAACTTGACGATCTCTACGGTCTTTTCTAACCTTGTTAATTCTGTGTGTAATTCTGTGTGGGATTCCATGCCATTTTACTGTCACCCTGAAAATTAGCGAGAGAAATTTTAGCTGCAATGTTAAAGCTTGTTTAATATTCTTTAGCAGTTTGGAGAATTGTAGTGTTACTGGCATTTGCCCTAATGGCTCAATTTTAGCTACACCTCAGAAGAAACATATTTGTTCAGCACACTATTATGCAATAGTAAGAAAAATGTGCCATTAATGTTTCATGGCTGATCATCTGTTTTCAGCTTGACTTGCTTTTCGCTGAGTTGCCTGAAGCAAGATATGCTCAGCTTCAATTAACTGAAGCAGACATTGAAGTCTTGAGAGTTTCTATGATCATTTTGAAAGGTTTTGTAGGATATTGAAAATATTTGGAAAAATTTGACACTTCTTCTGTAATTAAAAACACACTTGTCAGTCTCCATGCCTGGGAGCTCCCTTTGCATAGTGTCACTTCAGAAATTCATGAATCTACCCTTGTTTGAGAAGGTGAGGTAAATAAAAAATCGAAGAGACCTGGACTGCCTAAGTGAGGCGGAATTTACTCTTTAGCCTGTGAGAGAGAGTGTGTGCAAATCCTTGCAGTTAGCTTATCAAAGCAGAATGGAGCTGCAAGTGAAATCCCGTGTCCTACGGTTGCCTCATACCAGGAGGGATGTTGTCAGCGTGATCACATATTGTTAATCATGCTTATCCTGGTGATAAGGATCTTGCAGAGCAACTTGCAGACATGTTCCTGCTGGCAGCCTCCAGCCCAGCGCTGCACTGCGTTTGCTCTTTGCAAAGCCTTCCAGGACATTGCTGAGCACCACTAACAATCCAGGGGCAAGACGCATTTGTTTTCCCTCTCCTGGTTGCTCTGGCCGCTGGCTACTTTGCTAGAAAATGTAGTGATTCCTCCTGCAGACTGTTTCTCCCACAAGTGATCTTTGCACCACTTGAGATGAGCTATGCTCTGATCTCCTCTGCTGTCATCCCATAGGCATCTGCTGCCTCTGCATATAGGAAGCAAATAAATGTATTTTCCCTTCCCAGCACATCCTTTCTCTTTTCCCTAGTTGTTGTGATCAATATACCACTTAGGCTAAGAGTCTGTTTGTCTCCCTGTACTCTTTGGGAGTAGACAGAGAGTTCCTGTCTTAACATTGTGTTCCCAGCCCTGCCAAATCTGCAGGGGCTCACAAGAGGCTCTGCCTTTCTGGAAGAGTCTAATCTTGAAACACTGGGATTAACAATGAGTCAATATTTATTTGAATTAAATAAAGTACAGTTAAAGCCAAAATGCTGAGAACCGGAGTTTCCACATCCGGTAAGAAGAAAATGATCTGGGCCTGCGAAGCAGGATGAAGAGAGGCAAGAGGGTGGCTGTCTGTATGCAACCTCCAGTACTGAAGTTGTCCACACTCGGGCTCTTATGTAGAACCTCAGAAAGACTAAGCACAAAATTAGTTATGAATTAGTAATGAACACATTACTATTTAGGCTTCCTGCACCCCTTCCTTTCTGGGATTCTGTACTGAAGCTTAAACCAGATTCTTTATGGATAAGCAAATAAAAAAATATCCAAGCACTCTTAGCTGTGGGACTGTGGGAGTTTTTTTTCGGTAGCAGCTGTGGAACTTTACCCAGCCTTTACTCACCCAGCAGGTTCTGCATCCTGGCCTAAAAAAACAATATTGTCTTCCTTTGGTCTTTGCTGGATGTTCTTCTGTGGGAATGGGAATTCATTTTATTATTTGCACTCTAATGAAGAACCTGGCACTGCCGTAGCAAAGAATTGCTGTTTCTATACCAAGACCATGCCATGTAACAAGGGACACAGAATAGCTTTCATCCTTGAAGATGGAACACAGTTGCTTTGCATCTGGGAGTAGACTAATTGTACATAGAGTTTGCAGGCAATTTGTAGGACCCGTTGATCAGTTGACTGAAATATTGATTAGTACCTGCTGCATGTGTTTTCATTGCTGGCTAATGGAAGCATTAGGAGACTCGTGTTTGTCGTCTTTCAAGTGCATTTGCCCTGTCATACCCCAACACAAGGCAATAAAATTTGGAGGAAAGGATCTCTGGACAGTGGGAAAAGAGAGATCTTAAGCTGTAATCTAGCTGTAATTTACATGTGACATTCACATTTTCTGAAGTGGTATTGGACTGTGACATCTTCGTCTGAAGATGGGCTTCTGCCTTTCTTTGCATATACTCCACCATTTTTCACTTTGCAAAAGGTCTGGAATTATTTCTCCTCTCTTTTTCTTTTTTCTACCACCACTTTACATCTGTGTAGTCCTTGGGTCTGTCTTCTTTTGCCTGACTTTCATGGCGTCCTATGGCAATATCAGGATAGATGTTTGTCACCTTGCTGGCCGAGTCCTGTTCCTTTCTTTCATTAGCAATAGTAGCCCTTCAGTTCACTGTGCTTCAATGTGAAATACTTCATAGTTCATGTTTAATAGTTTTTTGTTGTTCTTGTGGTTCTGAACCTATTCTGGAAATAATTTACAACAAATCGACTTCAATCAATTCTCCTCCCTGAAATTGCGGGCATCTTATTCCACTTTGGTTGTCCTGATAACCAGAGCCAGCTTGCACAGGCAGGTAAGATGTATGACCTGCAGGAGAGCTTTATCCCTCTAGAGTGGCGTCTGGAGAGGAGGCTCTCATAAGTTTGTAGCACTACTTCAATGTCCCAAGTTTGGACAAGTGACATCTTTAACAGCCAAAGTCACAAGCTTTGTAGCATTTTCAATATCTTCATTTAAGGAGTAGATTTATTGCATGCGTATCTTAGTTTTATGCATTCAAATGGAAACAGATGAGACTTGTTAAGAATCATAGTAATAAGACTGTAAAGCATATTTCCTCATTTCGTTTTGTGTCCACAGGTCCAGCAAGAGCAAAGGAACCACACTGCAGAACCTGTAATAGATGACTATAAGAAGATGGGGACTCTCTTTGGTGAACTAAACAAAAGCCTTATCAGAATAGGCTTCACGAGGATGTACTTCGGAGAACGGACAGTAGAACCTGTAATAATTATATTCTTCTGGGTTATGCTCTGGTTTCTTGGCCTACAAGCTCTTGGACTGGTTGCTGTTCTGTGCCTTGTCATTATTTATGTACAACAGTAAAATTTTATAGATACTGTTCACATTAGATATTTCAACAGTGAAATTTTATAGCTACTGTTCAGACTATGTATTTCAACACTGTTTCCATGTCAGTGGATTTATGTGTTTTAAGTAAATGGGTGACATATCAAAAGCTGCAATGCTTCAAATTGCTGAACTTCCACAATTTGGGGTGAAGGGGACTAACATTATGCATTTTAAGCCAAATCAGCAGTGCCCTACTACATCTTTGATGGGGGGAAAAATGGAGATGCTTGTAATATAATGTTGTCAAATGTACTGTTTTCTGCACTCTTGAGGCCTTAGCCTAAGGATTGGCTTTTTGTTCTTCCTTCACCTCTCCCTATGTTCTTGCTTTGTATAGAGAAAATTTCCTGTCTAGTTTTAAGAGGACAATTGATATGAGTGTCCTGTCTCACTGTTGGAGGGCACATGGGTTTCCTGAATCTGCATAAATTTGTTAGTATTCTACTGAAAGGCTAAATCAGCAAGAGGGGTTTAGTAACAAACTACAATGACAAACATTCATAAGATGAATACAAGTTTCTTATACAAAAGCATCTTTGGCTAGTGTAGTTTATAGTAAGCTTTCCCCAGCAAACAAACTATACTAGCAAAATGCTCTTATACAAGTATTAACGACTCCACAAAAGGCTTCAGCTGTTATTTAGAAGAAATTACAGTCCTACATTGGCCAAGTGATCTGATGCAGCCCTGCCTTGTTTTTTGGAAATGTATACTTAGCTCCTGCTGCTATTTTTCTTCCTTTATTTTTTGTACTTGCTCCTTCCCCCAGCCCTCCTTCTTAAAATAAATGTTTGGCTAATTCATGGAGTTTGTAGGTAGTTACAGCTGCAGTGTTGGAGAGTTGCCATTCCAGACTGCAATGCTAGAATGTTGTCTGCTTCCCCTGGGTGGTGTGTGAAGTGTCTAAACAACCAGATATCAGCCCAGATCTCTTAACGCTTCCCTAGTTTGCTGCCGTGTGGGCCCACATGAGCTAAAGCCTCGTGCACGTAAGAAAACCAGATGCGTTTCCTCATGCAAGGCAAGAATGTAGTTGAAACCAGGTGGCCACTTTATTTAGTAGTCTCAACTGATTCATCCCCACCCTAAGCCACAAAAAATGCCTATCTCTAGGGATATGTCACAGGCCACAAAAATCAGAGAATAGGGTATATATGTTCTCCAGGGGCCATGCAGAGGTGTACTGAATATTTCCAAGTTAAATGTGCTCATTTGAAGAAAAATAGTAAAATGAAACAGAGTCTTTACTACTTCTACTTACTACTACTGAAGAGGCTTCCAGTTTAATTGCTGTACATTACTTTTAGCAAGAGAATTGCAAAATTGACTTCATCTACGGTAGAGTGAAATTGCATATTTACTTAAAGAAATGTAATAGGAGATGTGAAATTTACAGAAAATTACTTAACCTTTTGCAGCGACTTTTTTCATAAACAATAAATTAGATCAACAATAAATTATTGGAAAATTCAGAGACTTTTGAAAAGGGAAGTTTCTCTGTGGTTCCAGTTCTGCAACTGGATTCTCAAGGCTGGCTTTATGCCTGCGTGGATCACATTGGCTGCTAGTCTCTATTTCCAGGACTTCTGGCCCCAGGAGTTACGGACTTTCCTGTTAGGGAAATAATTGTTATTCAGGACAGCGAACATGAAGGCCCAGCTCTTTTAAAGTTTTTTTGTACTGAAATGCCATCTGCAGACATGTCTCTGCTTTTCTAATGAACATGTGGTTACCTTCTGAGGAACCCTAAAAAATCTCTGGATCTTTAGATGACCTTAACTGTGGATCTGAGAGGCCTTGCTGAACTGGCAGGACTGCAGGCCAGTGGGACTGAGGTCCCAGCTGTGTGGTTAGATGGCAGCCTGTGTTGATTGGCACCTAGTTAAATAGTTATGCTAGTAGCAGGGAAATGTTGGACAACAGAAGGTGTTTCTGGATACAGGGGTTTGTTGTTCACAGCTGCAAGTCCCAAAGCAAATAGCATACAGGCTGAACTGATTGGCAGGAGCTCTGTACTCAAAAGTGCTTAGGGGTAAACCTCAGGTTTGTTTCAAGTCCCCTAGAAGCAGAACATCTGTTTACACCTTTGCATATTTGTATAGATAGAACGGTGGGTTTATGTATGTTTATTCTCCAGTACTTGGAAAGCATCCTGTCCTTCAAAGTTAAGGGGGGGAAAAAAAAAAGCTTTCTTTCTTCTCATAATCAGTTCTCATCAAATTCCTTTCATCCTGTAGGAAAAAGTGTCTCTGTGATATCCTTGTTGCAGTAGTACTCTTGTATAAATAACACCGTGCTGTGAGATGGCATGTGGTATTTCCTTGAGGTAATAATTTTGTTCTGTATGTAAGAAATGGGGAACAGTGAATCATGGGTGTGACCAACAACTTCAGTGAGGACGTTGTTTGTATATATGTAACCTTTTAGTATGTGCATAACTGTGACTGTTGCACTCACTAATTCATTTCAGTTGTTCATTCAATGTTCATGTTTGTATACATGCACTCTAGGGAAAGGTAGCTTTTGGACTGAGATTGTGTATAAGTGAATGTCTTGTGTGGTTTCTCTTAAGGGTAACTTGCTATGTCTTATCCTTCATAGAAGCTTTTAATTTTAAAAACCTGAAAAAATAGTCCTCCTAAAAGCTTTAGGTTGACTGAAAATGGAAAAAGAGAAATATTGTATTGCATGGAAGATCCTCCTCTCCTGTTTGGTTTCGCGCATTCCCACATACATAAGAACTTGTACCGAATTGTCTGTCCTAATTTTGTGCTATTACTATACTATCTCCCTTTCATATGCAAGAAAGGAAAGAGGAATTAAAGAAAAAGAGGGACTGGGATAGAATCAGACATAAGGAGGGGAAAATGGAATGTGGTGAAATGATGCATGTATGTGTCTAAAGAAATCTGATCATAAATGTGTGCCAAAAGTGAAAGGGAAATGGGTGAACAGTCCTTGCCTTGTGTTCTTCATTCCAGATGTAGCTGCAAGGCAAAGGAAGCACCAAGTGTTCAAAGGATGTTCCTAGCTTAAATGCAGAATTTTAAAAAAAAAACACCACAATTTCACTATTGTCTATATAGTAAAAATTGATAATGTAATTTATACTGTTATATATTATTGTTGTTCTTAATAGAACTGAAAGCACCTTTATGCATCTGTTGGGCTGTATGAAGGAATTATGTCCCTTAATTCTATGTTAAACAACAAACAATGGAATTCCTGTTGGTCAGTGTGACATCCAGAGTTTTACAGCACCTCCATTTTTTTTAAAGGATGGACTCTTCAGTACGATTTCACACCTGCCAAATACATAAATATTTGAACTACTGTGTAAAGAGACGAAACTACATGCAGGAGAATCTTGGAGAACCCTGTTTGCACTGAAAAATCATCACATCAAAACTGTCCATATAAAAAAGAAAAATTGTATTTCTTAAAAACCCTGTATTAAATGAATCCTAGAGAAAGCACTTTGTTACTCTTTCTAATAAAAGGTATTGCCACCAATGAGATCTGTGAATTCTTTATAGTGCTTTGTTCAAGGTTACTTGGCTCCTTCCTTCACATGGCAGACCCAGATGAAATGGGACAGTGTTCAGATAACCACTGAAATCAGTTAACTTGCAGCTAGTGTAGGAAAAAAATGCAGTACATGAGCTGAATAAACTGCATCAGGTCTCAATGGCTGTGTGCAGCAAGTTATGCTGAACTAAAAAAAAATAAATAGTAGAGCTAAATGTTATCAAATAATGGCAACATTATACTGTAAAGTAGATTTTATTTCACAACTTACCTATTTTGCATCCAGAGCAGAGTCTGAAGGAATCAAATGTAGTCAGGGGTATGAAAAGTCCTTTGAAGTGACAATTGTTGTGCCACAGAAAGGTTTGGGGGTTTTCATTTGTTTTTTTAAATATGCATAGAACAGTATATGGTTCAAATCAAATCTACTTCAGGCTGTTGTTTTAAGTTCTTTCTGCAGGTTGGACCCAACAGACACTTAAATGTTGTATCTGTGTTGCTCAGGATGCACGGTGAGTTAAGCAATTTAGGGTTTTTTGAGGTAGCAAAGTTGAATTTTGGTCCTTCGGTGGATGTGCACAAAAGAAGTAAGGCGTATTCCTGAATAAATTCAAGCCTTCAGGTTTTCAGTTAAAGTATCTTTGTCAGGCCTTTTATAGGATGCATGCAAATTCAAAACTAACTTGGCTTTGACTCTGTTTGACTCCATCCTGGGCTTTACTCTAGGTTTTGGGAACTTTATTTCTTAGCCTGACAGCTTCATCCCATTCATACATTCCTCCTTTCACTCCTGTAGCTTTGCCTTCTCTAGAGCTGTTCACTTTGAAGAGTCTCTCCCTGTGCCAGAGGCTCAGGATTTTTCGTCATTCAGCCTTCTTAAAAGCTACCTAGACAGAAAACCTTTTTTCAGATGGGTATTTTGTTTGTTTTACCATGTGCCAGCTTAACAACAGAGGAGGAAATTAGAGGGAGGATTTTTAAAAGGTAGGCACATACTGGTTAGTCAGTTCTTTTTTTTGCAGTGCTTATCTGCTGGTTCAGATGATGGTTACCAAACTGATTTGCACCCGTCAAAGGTCTGAAGGAGCGTTGCAAATGTGTAGGATAAGGAGCTGTTAGTAGGTTGACACCAGGAATCTGAGAATAGATGGGTCAAACAGCATGTGGCTTATGGTTGTTTCAAGCTTAAACAGGCAGGTAGGCTTCTAACTTCCCTTAACTCCTGCCAACACCTCAGTTTTTTCTGAGAATGTCTCCAAATGCATGTAAAATCATCAGTATTCCTTCTACACTCACGCTGAAGAAAACTGAGCTTTCATCAGCTCTGTTTTACACAGAGAAACCAAAGGGGATGAGAATGGGAAAGAGGAATTGGACTTAAAATAGTGTTTTTTAACTTGCATGCAAGCTTGCAGTCTTTCAGATTTTAGTCTTCTGCATTCCAGATAATGTTTCTGTCTTGTATGCAGTTGTCACAAGTCTTTTATCCTTCTCAGTCTGTATATGTATTTTCCAGTTAATACAGAAGTGAAAAAGCTGTGGTAATATTTGTTTTTTTCCCCAACAATTTATTGAAAATTCAGTAACACCTCCTTTTTCCCCCTCAGGTGGCAAGAGGGATGTGACTGGATAAAGCCCCTCTGGTGACAGCAGCTGCTCTTTTTGCAGCCTCAGGGGAACCATCCTTCCCAGGATACAGCAGGCTGCCAGAGAGCAGAGGAAACATCTTGCCCAGCTCCAGGCCCTTTTGAAATATCTGGAGTCCAAGTGGCATGGAAGGGGAAGGTCTGTTACACTACAGTCCAAGGAATCTGATCAGATAGTGTTTCAGACAAAGCTGTTAGAGAGTAGGATGTCTAGATTTTATGTTCATTAAATTTAATTAAGCCCCATTGTTTCTTGGCTCGTCCTGGTGCATCACCTTGTGTTGGGAATGAATGTTGCTTGCAGAAAATGGTTCTGCTTCTGGAACCCATCTGTGTCTAGGCATATTTTAGACGTACCATTTATTCTTAATTGCATTTTGAAGTATTACAAGGCAAAAGGACTCATCTTCTCGTCCTCATTTGGATGAGTGTTTAATTAATATATGTGAGAAGGGAGCCAAATTAATCACTGGCACACTGCTGAGTGCTTCCTTTTAGAGGAAAAAAGCTGGTAACTTGTGTGGGTGACAAATGTACAGGAGACATGTGTTTGTACACTGTCCAGAATGTACAGGAGACGTGTTTGTACACTGTCCAGAATGGAGGGTGGAAAGTGACCATTTTTCTGTCCTAGTTCACTAATCAATTATCTGTTTTTTAATGTAGTGATCTTCCTCAAGCTAGCTGAAACATACTTGCCAGGCACCACAAGTCCGTAGCAAGGAAATTAATTAAGGAAAATCCTTTGTCAATCAAAATCACGATGTGTAACAGGAAATCTCTTTTTGACTTGAACGAAATTTGAATTCTTAAGTGTTTTGCCTTTTAATTCTTTATGTGGAATAGTTTGCCTTGTTAGCGTTTAAATTATTCTTTCATTCATGTTCTTTCTGAAAGTTGTTGATATCAGTCCAAAATTCTTGAAAGTCACTCCACTATCAATAGCTGCTACCAGTAGGGGTGAAGGTAGCCCATTCATATGGAATGGCATGTCACAGGGAGAGACTGGTATGTCTTTAATGATAGCTGGCTGGTGTCACAAAGCCTTAAAGCAGGTTTTCAGCATTTCCTTTGCTGTCGCTTTCTGTATTTATGTATCATGTTAGGTGCTGAGTGAGAGCTTACATTAGCCAAGTACCTGATTTTCTCAGGCATTTCAGCCCTCTGAGCTTGGGACTTTCTGCTTCTGAACAGACTCTGCCCATCTCTACACAGCTGAGCACTCCCATAACTGTCCTTCACTTCCTGCTAAGAGTAGAAATACCATCTGGCATACAGGGGTCATGTCCTCATTCTAATAAAATTAAGAAAAGCGTGATTGGGCTGTTTCCTGAAAACAAACATTTTTATGCCTCTTTCTGTGAATCTCCCTGTTGCAGAGAGGGGAAAAAAAAAAAGTTTTGAGTCTACTGCCAATTTTTGATGTCTGGTAGATAAAAGAACTAAAGGCATGCAAGTGTTCAAATTTTTTTTTTTCATTTTGATTTCTAGTTTCTTGATTCCATCTCTGCTTACAGAGATGAGAGTATTTGTTTGAGCTCTGTTAGCACTGGAATTAACTTGGCTCCTATTTAAATTCTTATCCCAAGGCCTTCAGCAGGTACATACAAATTGCTGTATTTTTTATCTTTCCTTTGCACACTCTGTTTTTTCTTGTTCTAATGTATCAGACTAGATTTTTTAACACACACAAAAAAAAGCTAAACATGTTTTGAGGAGAGTCAGAGGTAATGAGACTGTTGGACAATTTAGTGTGATGATCCTGCACTTAGCAGGGGTTTTATCATAGCTGAGACCTGCCCGCCTTGTCACCTGGGCTTCAGCAGCTGCAGAGTGTGAGGGGTTGTGCTATGAAGCAAGTAGGGTTTAAAGTATAGTTAAGGCTTGAGATTAATACAACTTACTTGTGCAGTGATAGCTTCTCTGAGGTTTCCCAGGAGACAGTTGTGCTTTAAGGACAATGTTTTGCAAGGAAATCTAGAAAATGAGCTAAAGAAAAAAAAAAAAAAAGAATCAGTGCATTTTTATATCAGTCACTTAAATTTTAAGACTGGTAGTACATATCCTTTCTGATGTTACCCTTCTGCCATCTTTTCTGAAAGTTTTCTGATTGCCACCTTTATTTTTGCACTAAAAATTCCTGTGTAATAGAGGCAGTAGACAGGAAAAAAGTGTAGTTTTTCCCAAATAGAATGCACTTACTTCCAGTGAACTGGTAGTGCAGGCTGATTTTTCCTCCCTAAGTGCCTTAGAGTTCTCCTGGGGAAAGTTATTTAACTCAGAATCAGCTCTGCTTCTGTGTCATTACATGTGCTGTTTCTTTTAGCTTGTTTTGAGGAGTAGCACTTGAAAGCAGGGTTCTGACTGAGCTTGAGCCTGCTGCTGCTGAAAATTCCCTTTGAATCTTCACAGTGATTTTGCAGAGAAGGAATTGTAGAGGAATTCTTAAAAAATAGTAAGAGGACAAGACCAGTTAGAGCAGGACCAAGAGCAGTGCTGGGGATGGGATATGGGCTTTCCATTACAACTTGAATTTGACCCCGGGGGCTTTATCTGTGAGCCACAAAATAACTGTGGGGATTGAAAGGGAGTTTTCTGCCTGCAATAATCTTCCCTGTAACACAAAGTCGTGAAGAAGCATGTCAGAAGTAGGATGTTTAACTACCATGGGATCTGGTAAGATGCTAAGAGTTTTTTGGGAGTTTCCTGTAAAACACTGAAGTAGTGAAGTCTTTCATTCTCTTAACTTTCAGCAGTGTTAATGATTTATTTGCTACATGCTTGATGGGTTGGTTGTTTATTTTTTATCACATTTGTAGTCAGTGAGCATTAGAATGAGTTTTTATCTCCTGAGTAGAGTTCTAATATTTTCCATCTTGATATTTTTGTGTTAATATTTTTACTCCCTCCATTGTCATTCACTCCACTGGCATTCATAATGAGCTGTTGTCACGGGATAGGGGGAGTTGTCCTTCCTAGAAAAACGTTCATGTGTCACCCTGTGTCAGCCTAGGGTCCAAGGAGTGTTTCCAGCAAGGCTTATGATGTGGTGAGTCTGAAACAAACCTGTATCCCACCCCAGGGAGAAAGTCATCAGGACTCTTTCATGACAGTGCTGTTCTGAAGGTTAATGTGTTTCATGCCAGAAATCACCTGCATCTCCAGTGACCTTAAAGAGGGCGGGTGCATGCTGCCTCTCCTCTGTCTCTGTGCTGGTGCATGGGCAAGGACAATTCTGGCTCTTTATAAGATTGTAAAGCCTTTGCCTAGATTTCTGGCTGATCGTGTGTTTAGGTGGAACGCTTTGCCAAGTGTGTATTTGCATGGACTAAAATAGAACAGCCTCTGAACTTTAAAAACAAGCTAAGCGTAGGTTTCTGATTTTCTCCTTTGAGGCTTTTTATAAGGAAAACATAAAATAGGTTGTTTCTCAAATAAAGAAGTGGTATTTAACCTATTGTTTTGTAAAATAAAAAACACAGTCAGTCTTTAAATAACACTTCTTGTTTCACCTCCCAGGACATCCTGCAGTTTCCATATGTCCTAGCAGTTGCCTGAAGAGCTGGGCCACAGGCTGTTTCCTTGTGGTAGCTGTGTTTCAGCAGCTACCATGTGATGCCAGCTGAATGCGTGTGGGCGTCTTCTGTGTGTTCCTGAATCAACATTGTTTTGTTGCTGAACTCAAAAGCACTTTATCTTGAGGAAGAAAAAACGGAGCTTGCTGTATCGAAAATGTACACAGGTACAAGGGTCCATGCCATCATTACTGTAAACATGTACTGAAGCACTCCATGGAAAAATTTCACAGTGCCATACATTGGGATGATTATCTTTGTCCATCTCTTCCTGCTTCAATGACTTTAATAACAGCAGAAATTTACAAAACCATTTTAGCATTGCAGTTCACAGATATGTAATATCTGTTATCTTCTCATCAGGAAAATGAGCTGTCACAGTAAAAAAAAAAAATGTTGGATTCATATCTTTCAGGAATGTCCTCTTCATATTCTGCTACTACTACTATAAACACAAATGGAAACTACTGTATTATTTAGAAGGTTGCTGCTACCCAGCTTGAAATGGCCTCACAAAGAATTTTAAAAAAGATACTGCACACAACATCTTGATTTATGTAGGATCTTACTTCTTGAAACATAGGTGTTTCATCTTAAGCATCTTTGAAGGGGCCTCCTCCTTCCTTGAGTTGTGCCTGGCATTTTCCCTGACTTCCATTCTGATCTCCAGCCACACCGTAAGTATGTGGTTGTGCACTTCTCTCTTTATACTGTTCTTGAAAAGTGTCTCACAGACACAAAACTAAAAATCGCATGAAGCTGGGAAGGAATTACCAAACTACTGTAAGGATCACAAAGAGAGGTGTTCAGTAATGAAAGGCATCAACATCAGAAAGCCACTAGATCCAACTTAAATGAGCACTTTAGTTGCCAGTTTGCAACAGAACCAGCTGTAGAGAACTTTAGGTAGAACTGAACTGATTACTGAGTTTCAGGTGGGCTGAAGAGAGCTACTTGTTGTGTCACTAAATTGAGCTTTTATTTGGTTTGTGTTTAGTCTCTCAAAAGACCTCCAGCTCTTTTTGGCAATGTACACCTCGGATGTAGGTGAGCCAAACTTCACATCTGTCCTAGTAGAAAGAGAATCTTTTGTAGCAGTTTTTTATAGTACCCTCTCTGCATCAGTTCTATCATTGTTCTTTTCAAAAATTAACTATTTCAAAGCTTTTTTTTGAATGCTTTTTGAATCTTAAAATGCTAAAGTATGTTCCTGCTTTAGCATGTTATTTCTGTTCCTCACTGGGGCTTCCTGCTTGTTTGTGGTTAAGTGAAAGCAGGAACTGAGTTCTACAGCAGCATTAACTTGTGCAGAGAGGAAAAAACGAATATAAAGGAATATATTTATGTGCCTCATGGCTTACTACTTTTGGGCTGATCTTCAGCAAGCTCAGCTTTCTTTGAGCCTTTGATATTTTCATGGGTGAGCCTTCTCCTTTAAGAAATTAAATAAAAAGAGCTTTAAGCCTTTTCCTGTATTTGGCTTTTTCAGGAAGTTTAGCACATTTGTATCTTTTGCTTGCTCTTCTTATTTTGTCTTTGAAACAGTGGGATTGTTGACGAAGCACCTGAAGCCCAGACTCCTTAGAGTTAGCAGGAAACTGCTGTGCTTATCTAAAATTACTTACTCGAGGCTCAAACCTTTTGAGAAAAATTCTGAAGTAGCATAAATGACAAGAAGAATTGGGAACAGCTCTTAGGATAAAGCTTAATTTTTTCCAAAAGAGATGCTATGGAATGGTTGCCTGCAAGAGGGGAAGATGGGACACTGGCTCTGAAACTGATTTCTTCCAGTTTTGTGGCACAGCTACAACTAAAAGCTGAGCTGAGTTTCTCTCGTGCTCTTCCAGAGACATCAGTGCAAGGGGTCCACTTCTAAGTGGTCTGCAGAGATTGCCTTTTTGCTCATTTCCCCTGTTTTGGTTCTCAACATGTTGCAGTACTGTGGATCACTCACAGAGATTATCTAAGCCCATCTTTGTTCCAACTTCGGCTGGTTTAACAGAAAGATTAATTTCTGAGATAACACAGTTTATATTTGTTTTATACTGTTCTCTGTTTCCAAATATCTGATTTATCCAGCTTGGAGGCAGGAATGGTATTATTTCCTATTGAACAACCAAGCTGATACGATCTATGTTAGCAGGGGCAGAAATAAAGGAGTGAACTGATCAGGCTCTAAAATTGTTGCCAAATTCTACTCTCTTGCATTTGGTTTGCTCAATAAACTGTACATTGTAGCAATGTGCCCCCAGCACCCTGGGTTGGGCATTCAATTACTCGTGGCCCTAAAAGCTGATAATCTCATGGTCAATGTTGTGAGCAACACTTCCCTTTCCAGTTTAACAGAAATTGCTCCACAGTTACAGCACCTTCCTCCTGTTCCACGTGCAGTACAGCAGCACACAGATGCCTTTTGCAAGACTCATGGCATGAGGAAAACCTTTTTCAGCTCTGGCTAATAATTCAGAGCTAACCTAAGCCACCAGGAAAACCACAACAGCCATCACTTTGGGGATTACTGTAAGGCTTCTGCATTTGGACTAAGTTAGTCAAACCCAGTCCGTAAAGCCATAATCCACAAAGCAACCATCCCAGGTGGCATTACTGGTGTTTGTCATCGTCCAATGAGCCAAAAAATAGAGGTTTAGGGAAACGTAGGGCTTGGATTCGGTTTTAAAGGAGGGGTAGCACAAAACTACAATTTTGGTTAAATTTTTCATATAACTTGGATTAATTCCTCCTTACCTCTGTTTAAGGAGACTTTTGTAAAAGTGAAAGGAGGTATGGTATAAATAAAACAGCTAAGTGGGATGACATTGCCTCTTCAGAGGGCAGAGTTCTCTGGAAAACATACCACAGCAATGCAGATCATGCTCCAAGCCTGCTGGTAGGTGTGGTTAAAAAGTTGTGTGCATGCTGTCTTTAAAAATAAACCTTCTCTGTGGGTGAAAAGAACACACTGCAAAGACGTAATTTAAGAAATTTGCATCCAAATAACTTATCAGATAAGCTATCAGATGTCAACATAGGATCAGTGATTTCCCATATGGCAGAGTTCATTACCACAAAGGCAGCATATGGCATTGTTTAGTTTCCATTAGTACCTGAAAACCTCTACGAATCTGATGCCATTAAATTCTGTTGTAAAAAGTAGTATCTGTTTCTAAAGGCTTACATCTAAGGAAATGAAAAAAAGCAGAGTGTTGAAAACAGTAAGTTTCTTAGGGAGATATGGAGTAATTTTATTTGGTAGCTGAGACTTGTCTGAGATCGAGGAGTCTACAGGAGAGCTGGGAACTGAATGTGGCCCTGTGGAGTCCCAGTCTCACTTCCCCATGTTAGTCTCCCAGTCTCACTTTTGCCAGAGGCCCACACTTCAGGCATTCATTTCAGAACCAGTAACCAGTCTGAACTCAACTCAGGAAAAAATTATTTGTCTCAGTTCCAGTAAGGAAAGCAAATTTTTCTACTGGTGCGGGTTTTCCCCAACAATCCCACTAGAAACATCCACTTGGCTGCTGAACCTGCTGGGCACACACAGCCAGAACTCTGTCTGCTTGGGCAGCTGTTGGCAGGATGCTGGGGGATCTGCAGAAAGGTGGTTGCTAGCATCCAAAAGCATTTATATCCCATGCAGTTGTCTGTTTCAGGTGATCCAGTGGGAACATCTAGAAATTATATTCAAGTATTTCAGTGCACTAATGGAAGAGTCATTATCTTTCACATCGGAGCCTCGTTCAAAGACACAGTTCCTGCCCAAAATAACAAGCTTGAATTTCAAGATCCACTATTAGGTAAAGCTATACACCCTCAAAACATCATCCAGTAGGATGTGACTGAAATAAATGAAGAAATGGTGCTGGGGGATATGACATAAAGTAAAAAGAAGTCTGTCACAACCGACTGAAGAGACATACTCTTTGCTACCTGATGAAATACAGCAGCAGTTCATTTGTCACACCTTTGTTAAAAAGTCATTGCAACTGTGGCTGCAACACTGTACACTGTGCTGTGTAACCTTTACAGGGAAGTTCAGATGCTGTGGTAGAAACAGCATAGAGACCTTTCCAGGAGCTTGAGGCCTTCACTTAATTTCACCATTTGTTTGTGTAGAGGTGAAGCTAATGGACACCATCTTTGTAAATCACACCTGCCATCACCAGTGCCTCCCAGCAAATGCTACAAGAGAGACAACTGAGTAATGAATATGGCTAGGAGGATTTCTTTTTGCCTTCAAAGTGAATCAGACAGGACAGAAATGAAACATACCCTCAAATTTGCATTTCTACAGCTTTTTTGAAATGAGACACATTTCCAAGCCATTTCTAACAAAACTTATTAACTTATTTCTTAGTGTTTGCTATTTACTAATTGGAAAAAGTGTTAAGATAAGTAATTTCCTGTTCCACTTAAAAAAACCCCTTTATCTTATTCAGAGTGTTTGTTGATCACAAAAATCCCAGGCACAGAGAACAAGATATTTGTCCTAGCCCAAATTTCATAATGGCTGGGGGGTTTTGTTTGGAGTTTTGTTTGGTTGGTGTTTTTTTTAAATACTCTTTTCTGTCAGGGCTCCACTGCCCAGCGACCTGTCTGTGTGGTATCATCATGCTCCAGGGAGGGAGGCAACACACTGCTTAAAGCCAGAGACTCCCAGTGAGAGAGCAAGTGCCCTGATATGGCAGTGACCCACAGGTCAGGCACCAGCACTTAACCACCAGCCTCTGTGATTCCAATCCAATCTTCAGTGGAGGGGCCAAAAGAAAAATGGAAGCACCCTATGGCCCCACCAGTCTGACAAAGACATGCAGGATATATTCCCAACCACCACCAGCTCCTGAACACCAGCAAGGAATCAGAGCAGTGGATGGGAGTCTACAAAGTACCACATCCCAGGCAATTATCCAGCTGGTCTCTTCACCCAGCTGTGCTTGTTAACAGTATTAAACTGTTAGTAAAACTTCTGGGATATTTTGGGGCCATCAGGATATTTTTGGCCAGTGACCCCCCCAGCTACCAGGCTTCCTCCTCCCACATGGCCCAGAGTGGGGGACAATCATGATGAAAAAACCAAGGAAGGGATGGCAGCCACGGGGGCTCTGATCTGCTCGTGCCTGTCCCAAGCCCCTGCTTTTCCAACCACCAGGAATAGTGCTGGCATCAGGCTGTGTGGAGAATCAGTGTCACAAAACTGGGAAATAAACTCTCCAACCAGTTTGTTTGGTTAGAAAGATAGCTCCACCTAGCATGCACATCCACCTTCAAAACTTATCACTATACATTGTAGCAAACAAAGAAATTAATATTCATTGGCTATAAATTACATAATTCTCTTCATTAATTAATATTCTATCTTCTATTAGTTATTGATTTCTTGCTTCTCATACTAATTAGCCCACATTATCAGTCTTTTTATTATTCCCCAGATGATCTCAGTACAACTGTGGAATTGGCTTTGTTAGGTAGTTCTTTATCTCAGGGTTCTGCAAAATGCCCCTGTGGTCCATAAATTCTGCATTCCTTGTGTCCAGTTTCAGCAGCACCTCTCTCACACAGGCTCTGTTAGCTTCCTTCTAGGTCTGAGATCACTGAAATATAACAGGGCTGATCATTTTAGCAAAACAAAAAAAGTTTCAGTAATTTTCCCAGACTCTGTTCCCACAAGAGTAGCTTATGGCAAACCTTGCTAAATGCTGGCTAGGGTGGCATGTAACAGAGTGGAAAATTACACTGCTTACGATTAATTAAAACCATTACTTAGAAAAGTTATTGGGAAAGTTATATCAAGTTATACCATTTACTGAGCACTATATCATTTACTAAGCATTAGTCACAGACAGGGATCAAACACTATTGTGCTAAGGCTAAAAGAATTTTCCAACATCTTCTCCCACTACTGCATAGACTCCTTTTTAAAGAAATATAACCTACTTGGTAACATCACAAAGCGCTTTTTGACCCTGGACCCCCCAGGGAAAAAGCTGGGGGGGCTTCTGGGCTGAGCCCAGCCATGCAGAGTTGAGGCTGTGCTGCCAGCGCTGTGGCCCCGGTTCCAGGCCCCAAAGCTGGAACCTGGGCTACATTTATGTGTCTGAGCACAACACCGCAGGACTTGGTGTCCTGTGTTCCGAGCCCCAAATTTGACCAAACTATTTTGTTTCAAGCCCCAAAAATGCACTGCTTTGTCCATGTTTCTACATTCTCAGACCACACAATTTAGCCTCAGTTCCTTGGCCTTCGAGTTGGCCAACTGAGCCTAGTTCCAGCCCCCAAAAAAACACATGACTTGGTGTCTGTTTCCAAGCCCAAGAACGCAGGACCTGCCCTCCAATTTGCAAACCGTAAAACTGCCCAAATGAGCCTGTCTCCAAGCCCCAACAATCCAGGGCTTCAGCACTGGTTTTCAAGTAGTGAAACACAGGACTTCATCTCCGTTTTCTAAGCCTTAAACTCTCCAGATAGGCCTGGCTTCAAATTCCCAATGCACAGGACTTCATTTTTGTTTTCAAGCCCCCTCAAGCCGCAGAACTTACTGTTTCTGAGCCCTAAACCTGTGCAGTCTGGAAGGTGGAGAAGCCTTACAAGTTACAATAAAGAGCCTGAAAGGCAGATAACAGGAAATGGTAAATTCAATTAAAACCTCATCTAAGCCAGCTTCATGATTTTGAAAGCAGTGAAGAAAGGTGGGCAGTGTCCTGCTGCTGCTCTGCCACTGGGATTTCAGCTTTCTGCCTCTAACACTGCCCTCAGCTTTGATGACTCTTATTTGACACAGCTCTGGTAGCAGCAAACTTAAGACCGACTTGCACAGCCTGGCTGTACAGGCCCTAACATCACATTATCCGCTCTGTGGGAAACAGAAAAGCCCATGTAAGGTTTGCTTCTTGAAGAGGAAAGAAAAAAGTCGGCACTTTAAAGTACAGCCTCTGCTTTTCACGGATTACTTTTTTTCCAAGCCTCCAAATCATGCTTTCACATATCAGCAGGTTTCCTTTTCCAACAACATTAGGAGTGAAGAGAGATTAGCAGCAATTTTAATAGCAAACATTTTCAGATGTGCATATATTTTTAGTGAGCCGAGTGCTCCTTCCCTCCCTCCTTTCCTTGCTTTCCCATGTAGTTGGGTATTCATCTCCTACTAAATCACCTTTCATTTCTTGCCATTGCCTTCAAATGAACTTTTCCCTGCTACTTACACTCCTTTGGTGACTTGGAAAGTCTGCCAGTATGAAATATGTTTTACTTTGTTTTAGGATACTAATACCAAAATGCCCTTGACTTTTCCCCCAGTTTTCCTGGAGAAAATATTACATGTATTACACACCATACAAATATGGTCACTCACAATCTTTGCAATGTCTCATTTTTCTTTTAGCCATTTAACTACTGGAAGCAATGTGCCTCTGTTTGACAGAGTGTGTTGCCATGTCCTCCCTCCCTCTGTTTTCCTCTCTCATTCCATGTAAATTCTGGTGACAGAGAATACAACATTGGCTGTTTCAGTGTCCCCGTACCACTCCCCAGGGAGTAAATGAGGGACCCTTTTATGCTCCTGTGGCTCTTTTGCCAGGGCTGGTGGGCTGTTGGTAAGAACACAAGCGTGGACACATACCACAGCTCAGCTGACCACCGATAACTGCACTGACTTCAAGTCTTCACAATCAGTGAAAAACAGGGAAGCTGGATGTTTCATGCAGCTTTTGACAGGAAGAACAAGTTGCATTCAGGTTAGAGATACTGAGGGAGGTTAGTGATGGAAGGAGTATAAATCCCTCAGAAATCCTCAACAAGGATCCTTCATGTACCTAAATTAATCCTTTTATATCTCTGACTCCAATCAGACATTTCTGAGCCAAACTCCCCTGCTCCCACATGGCTGGAAGCAATGCCAGGGGGAGGACAGAGGATCTCTTTGGTGTCCCACACAGATGCACACATTTCCACCAACCAGGCACTACCAGCAGGTCTCAGTGGCAGTTTCCCTTCCGGCTGAATTGAGCCGCAATGAAATCAGCATCATCTGTCTGAACAAGTCATGCTGTTCATCAGCTCGTCAAAAAGGTCACTTGGGAGCTACTCGCTTCTGTTAGACGGGACATATACCTCACTCTGTGGTAATCAGAGCCTTTGGCAGACTCTGAAAAGGTTAACCTTTATGTTAGCCTGTTCTAAGAGCCACAAAACCTGCTGAATTCATAGAGCCCCTGTATTCCTAGTGCCCAGTAACCCCAGCCATAGAGCTCTTTCCCACCTAATGTTATGGTGGCATATCAGTAGTTGTCGCTTGCTATTGACAGATTAAAAGGTGGCATTTTATGGAACACCCAGTCTCCTCTATTTAATAGGCTTAAGCTAAAGGATCCGTTTCTTTATCAAGTTCTTTCATTCTGTACCACCTGATGGCAGACTTGCATTAGCACACTACAGGCTGAAGGCAGGACAAATCAACAAGCACGTCCTGTCCAGGGTTGTTCCACATAGTTTCTTCTGCATCATGGATGCTCAATTGATTAAAGGGATCCAATATGAAATATTGTGTAGAAATAAGCAGGGCATACAAAATAATTACACCAAGAAAGCACTGTATTTTGCAATTTTTATCCCAGATAGGACCTGGATAATTCATTACTTTTTAATTTTTTCAGTAAGTTTGGTAAGAAACTTGCCATTTCCTTACTGAGACTTTCTTCCAAGGATGACAAATTTTCCTTGCCCAGTTTTTCCCAATCAGAAGGTTTGTAGCAGATGTCTATTGCATGTGTTACTAAGCTGTAATTGGGAATTAATTTATGTTTTCTAAGTAATATAATTACGTTCCACCTTCATAAAAAAGGAACATTCTCCAGTGGGGTACAAGAGTATATAAATTGTTATCACAGAATGGTTTGGGTTAGAAAGGGCCTTAAAGATCATCCAAATTATGACATTTGCCTCTTACCTCTAGATGGTTATAAATACATCCACAAATGCTGCAGATGGTTACACATCACAGGCAGAAACAACTTGCTGGTCTGCTGGATTTTATGGCGTCATGAAGAATGCATTAAAACATTTATTAGCTCTTTATATGCAGAATATGAATGGAAAATGGAAGCAGCCAGGATCTGAACTTAAAACATTTCAGAGTGGGGGCCTCTCAAACAAGTGTTGTGGGTAGGTAGCACCTGAGAGATTTTGAAGCACATACAGTTCTGACTTCCTCCATTACCCACTGAATTGCTTTGTAAGTGATAATTGTAGCTTCGGGTAAAATAGCTGCTGAACAATGATAGCAGTAAAGCCCTACGGCCCTTTTCTCAATTAAATCCAATGGAAATTTAGCCCTTGAGTACTACTTTTGAAACTGGCTGAGCAGAGTAAGAGCCACCACCCTGGGTGGGTTGGAGGACAGTGAGGGAAGGAGAAAAACTGCTCCCTTGGCTCTGTTACCACCATATTTGCGTCCCCCTACGAAAAGTTAGAGGCCACCTCTGCCCTAGAGCTAATGTTGGCATGAGAGTAAAAGCAACAGATTGCAAGTTGAATCTAGTCTAGCAGAGACCACCTAAAGTGGTGAATTTTGAGGAAGGTCATTAGCATCTCTGTAGCCATCCTTTATTCTTCCGGTCTGGTTTCACATCAGTAGCTAGTGCTTCCCCCCCATTGTTTGTTTGTCTTAGCTGCAACCTCACAATCTCTGAAGGCTATTTTGATATTGTCAGTATGTTCTTTCCTTCATTTATTTCTACCCTTGCTGTTTATCCTGCTACTTGCGTTTTTTATCAACACCATCTGCAAATATCTCAAATTTGTTAACAGGTCTTAAAAATTGGGATTTTTTGCCTCTGTACATTCCTGTGTGAAGGGAAACTGGAGTCATTTTTGGTAACAAAGGAAATATCTTTACACTCATTTGATGTAAATTACCCAAGATGAAAGAATGACACAAATAAGTAAGAACTCTTTGTCATAATACTCAGCAAATCCAGGAGATTTTCTAAAAGCACTTACTTCGGCCTTAATAAAGGAAGGGGAACTCTGCCTTAATTATTTGGGGAAAAGATGGGATAGGAAGAATAGGTTTTTATGGAAGAAAACAGCCTGCAAATTGATAAAGCCTTTCAACCTCTTTCTGCAGTGCTTAGAAACAACTCAAACAAGTAGAAAGTTTTTTAGCCAACCTTTACATAATGTAGAGTTTAAACTGCTGTTTCAAAGATTCTGGGCAGACTTCTGTATCCAAATTGTTCACAGTGGCTAGAAAAAAACTATCTGAAACTTTGGAAAGCAGGGGAATGCAGCCCATGGCTGTGACCTAAGAAATCTGGGTGCATTCACATTTGTCTGCCATTCAAAGCTTTTCCACAGAAATGAATCTGTGTCATTCTCCCCATAAAGTAACCAAGCTCTTCATTGTCCTTGGGTCGAAACCTCAAGCCCCCTTTTCTCCCTTTCATGATGTCTTGTGCCAGTTCCCTATTGCTTTTGGTGTATTTTGAGCAGCACTTGAACCCAGCACTCTGACAGGCACTTTATCAGTGTAACAAAGCATCTCTGGTCTTGTGGGAAACAGAAGTAGTTGTCTGTCAGGAAGCAGCCAAGACTTACTACAGGTCATGCAGAGTCAGAGACTGAGAAGAGAGAACTTGTCAGCTTTACCTTGATAAGCCCATGAGTGTGAAAGACATGTCACATGCAATTTCCATTACAGAGATCACCAGGATTCCACAAGAAGCAAGAATGAGTGGAAGAGTCAGGCATGCAAAAAATTATTCCGACTAGAAACCCTGGGCAGTTCCAGGTGAGCCTGCTTTCCATAGGAATCAAAGGGATTCTCAAAATTGTCTTACAAGACCAAGAGAAGATCATCCATTACAAAGTACACCAAGATAGCAAGGTAGCATTTGCAGATTAATCTTCCTATACATTTCCCTCTTAAGCAATAGAGGGGAAAATTCTCTCACAGTAGGAAAACGGTTTTAGTATCATCCAAAAATGTTTTAGTGCTTTTTTCAGTTAGTTAGGATCATCTTCCTGTTTCACCTAGGAGCAGTGTACTACATCCTCATTGCCCATCCCCAACACCAGCAACTTGATCTTCAGTATCCTCTCCCTTTGTGCTGGAGAAGGACTATGGACTAGTGGAGTCAGCTTCCGGAGGCAGAGAATCCCTGATTACAATGAGAGATCAGAAAGAAGGATACTGTTTTTTGGCAGTAACTCAAATTCTGTAAGCTTCATGAGCCACTCACAGCAAAAGAGCAGGCATGCAACCATGCCATCCTGTGGGAAGATCCAGGCCCGGAGCTGACTGCAATTGCATTGAAGAGGACTGACCATCAGCTGGACACCTATCACTCCTTTTCCTCTTTTTGAAGTACAGCAGTGAATAATTATCTACAGTCAATACGTGCACTGCAGCACCGTTTCCAAGCAGCAGCACATGTCACATCCTTGAATTTAGGGCTTGTCAGATGAGAAGCCAACTTCCAGAAGTTGGATGTTTGGTGTCAGCTGGGATAGATGCAAGGAGCCATGCAACTTCAGGCATTGTTTGTGCTTGGTTTCCAGGCACCAACTTTGTTTGAAAGCTGATTATAGTTAAGGAATGAAACAAGCTTTTGTTATTTGCATTCACCTTCTCACACAAAAAGCTTTTGCACCTTAGTGCTGCCTAAAAGCATATTTGAACAAGTCAAAAATACTGTTTCATTTAGGAAAAACAGTGCCCTTTTGAAAACTGCAATTAGTCAAAAAGTGATGCAATATGCATAGAATCTATCAGACCAGTTCTACCCCTGAACAAAGTACATGCTCACCAATGCATCACTGCAGAAGTTCAGCAGCCTAGTTTTAAGAACTAGTCAGATAATACTTTTGCAAGACAAGTAGAAGCAGTCTGCCTGTATCAATCAGTATGAAAATGTAAAATGTATGAAAATTCAGTGCAACAGTAATAGATTTTTCTCCTAGGATCTAAGAAAATCAAAAATGAAGCTGTATATGTGATATTTAGTTATTTGTACAACTTCACTTGGAAAGAGCAAATTCAAGTTTTTGTTCTGCTTTACTGCTTTGAGAACAGAGGCTTACAAACCCTCACAGTGGCAATAAAATCTTACTCCAATTCAGACTTCTCTTTTGCAACCAGGAGGTGGGATCAATGCTCCATCAAATCCATCAGGCCATATCATTAGTGTAACTAAAGCAAGCTCCACAAAAAGAGGAACACAAAAGCAGAGGTCTTTAAACTTTCCAAAAAAAAAAACCCCAGCAAAACAAACCCATTTTTTTCATCAGTTGCCTTCTCCAGAGAATTAACAGCACAAGACACTCATACAGTCTTCTGCCCTCTAAAAATTTGTATTTGTCCAAGCCATTTTCAGCATCATCTCGCAGTCCCGGGGGGCACCCAGGTCGCCAAGTCTTGGCTAGGAGCTCTCACAGATCAGGTTTCTCTATCACAACCAAACTAAGGGCCCTATGCCTTCATGTTGCCCTGCCCCACAGGCTTCCCAGTTGCATTGTCTGGGCTCTCACACCACATACGGCCCTGGCAAGGAGTATTCAGTGATCAACACTGGAACAAGCCTCAGTACCAGTGGCATGGGCAGACCTCGGGCCTCAAGGGGTGCTCAGCCAGTCTGACCAGCCACTAAAAAACAGGGCACTTACCTTGGAAGTGGGACATCAGCAGTGGGAGAGCACTGCTGCTCTGCTGGGGAGAACAAACCAGGATGCACAGGTTATCATGCCACAGCAACTTCACCAGCAAGAGGCACACTGCCAAGCAGCACAAGCAGAGCAGACTTGGTGCTAGTAAGTCCAAGAATCAGCCCAGCGATCATCAGACATGCAAAGGCAAAGCAAATCCCAGGGCAAGCTAAGAAATCTGGCAGTGGAGTGAAGGCTGGAGGCATCAGGAGAGGTTGATGATGGCAATTAGTATCTATTAGCACCTTCACACACGGCCAAGTGGGTCTCCTCAAGCTGATTTAAGGCAAGGATTTTACCACTTGTCCATGAGCTGCAGTAGTAGTTTTGTGTTCTGAAATTCAGGCTGCATTTCCTCAGCTAACAGTTTTTACTTGTAATAAATATTTTCATCAGGCTTCTGTCTCTTTTGCCTCCTAACCTGTTTCTTGTGCTTACCTTTCCTTCAGCCCCCAGCAGTCTGTGCACATTTCTCCCCATCACACAGCAATGCTGACAGCAAGGTTGATATGCCTGATGACAACCATGAAGTCCTGTGTCCTGCCCAGGAGGGCTGCAGCACTGATGGCCATGAACCCCGGTGGGAAGACTCTGCCAGGGGACAGGGCAGCCTTGCAGAGTGCAAGGCATTCCATGTCTCTGTTAAGGTCCATCAGCATCTACTTTCTAAATGGAGCTAGGTTAAACAAGGCTCTGCTCTGGGGCCCCATTGAGCTCCCATGCTGCTGAAAAAAAAATGCAAACCAGCCACCATTTCTTGAGCTGAAAATAGACCTGTATTTATTTTGATTGCTGCCTGAGTAAAGGGCATTTTAACTGTGCCCATATTTGCTGGGTGTTTCACTAGTTATGTTTCCCCTGCAGTGATTCTGCTTCTCTTGAGTAGCAAAGGACACCTCTGTGATGTGGACAACGTCACTTTGGGTTTTCCATCTCCCTCCAGATTTAAAGGTTATTGTGTTTGGGGCAGGCAGGGATATTTTGGAGATGCTTCCTTACTGCCATTTCCCTCATAACAGTTTTATTTTTAGATGTGTATGCTGACAGACACCCAGCTGCATGTGCTTGGAGATTATCACATACCCCCAGAGCTGGCACAATCCTCTGCATGCTGCCTGAGTCTGGCAGGGCTGCAGCTGGGTCGCTGCTGCTGCAGTAAGAGAAGTCTGGTTTGTCTCTGTAGATAAAACAAGGTGGCGAGCTGGTGGGCCACTGGACAGGCATTTATTTATGCAAGTGCTGAGATAGGGTGAGTCCTTCCACCCTTTTCCACAGGTCCCAAATTGTCTTTGTGCATCTATCGGCTACTCTGGCCACTCAACAGCTGCCCACTGGTCCTACGCACTTACCAGCACTATTTAATACCACAGCTCTAGGGTTTTCAGAGGGGCTGTAAACCAAAAACCATGATACCACAGCAATAGGGATACTTACATAGGACCAGAAAGGAGTGTTAGCGTTAGGGAGGCAGTTGGAGGCACCAAATGCCCACTGAATGCATCTGAAGCAGCCTCCGAGCTCCCAAACCTTGATGGGGAGATGCCTGCGAGCCAAGCCTGGGCAGAGTGAGGGCTGGGCACCAGGGCCCCCCGGACAGAAGGAAGAACAGGGAGGTTTTCTCAGGACTGCACAGAGCATGGTTTCATCCCCACTGACCACAGCAGACAAAGAACAAAAGTCAGCAGATGCCAAGGAGTAGGTTTTAACTGCCCGGGAAGCCTTCCCATTACAGCTGAGTAATGCTCGAAAAACGCAAGAGGCAATTATAGGGGCTGTTTATCTTTTTATTATAAATTTAGTATGAATGACCAATGGAAAAGTCACAATGGAGTACCAAGAACGTTTTATCAAAATTTTAGCAGCATTTAAACAGTAATAGATTCTCAGCCTCCTCCGGGCACCCCTTGCCCTTTGCCTCCCACCCACAAAACAGCAACCTTCACTCAAATGTGCTTTCCAAAGGCACACAGGGGATGTCACTAGTCATTTTCCCCTGAGCTGCCGTGAAGAAAATCTCATCCCAAAAGCTGGTTACCATACAACCTCCATTCATGCAGGGCCAGGCTCCAATCCCCATCCTCGCTGTTGGCAGCACAGCGGGAGGCTGGCTGGCTGTGGCATGGCATGAGACTTTCCAGGGAGGAAGGCAACATCTGCTCACACCCTCCCCGTGTTCCTCACACCAGTCCCTGCATGGATCACCACTCCCTTGGGCGCCCATAACCTTCAACCACAAAACCAGGGCTAAGCCCATTCCCTACCTGCTGCTGCCCTTCCCTTCTGTACACAGGGGTGCCGTGCACCCTACGGTCCCGCTCCTGTACCTGAGAGTGTGTGCTTGTGGCTGGATGGACAGAAAAAGGGGAGACTGACCGTCTGTTCTCCCGCAGGAATTGATAGCAGGGCAACCGGGAGCTGAGACTTGAAAGGGAAGGTGAGCAGTGAGATACTGAAGTGTCAACCCACAAGATGAAGTCAGTCTACTGTCAACTAATGTGGAGAACCATGGTCTGCCTACTAAATCACAAGAGCTAACTTTTTTGTGTGCGCTTCTTTTTTTAAAGTTATATTAAGACATGAGCAGTACTATCCCAGCCTCACTGGCCAGAGCTTGGTGAAAACGTTGAATTAGAGATGGGGAAACACAACACACGCTCACACGTGTAGACAACAACATAATATTGGCAAGCTATTCCCCTGCTTCTTTGGTACTTCCTAAACTTTCTTATCCAAAATATATAAGGGAAATGCACCATTTCAAAGTTACTGTTTGTAAGTATTTACACAGCCATAACCATCACGCTATGATACACAAAGATCAATATGATATGAACAAAGTTATTTTATGAAATGCACTTCTGCACATTTTATTTTGTTCCAGTATCTTAATAGCTTTAAAAAATTCATGTGTTATGCAGTCCTGTACCTCGCTTCTTATATCAAATGGACAAGAAACACTTCCTAATCCATACTCTTCTTCAAAAGATTAAAAAATAGCCACCAAAATGATACACTATGTACAAATTTTACTAAATATTAAATTCTAGGCAATTATTTTCACCCCACTGATAATATAACTTAGGTATTGTTACCTACTATATGCATATATATTTCTTTAATATATAAGAAATGGCACCACATCACCATGTCACCAATATGACACATTGTTATGTACAGTAGATAAGAAATTAGATATGGAAGCTGGATCCTCTACGACTGCTTCTTTCACGGGAACGCTTCTCCCCTTGTAGTAACTTGGCCATTTCCCCTTTTCCCAGCAGAGGAGGCTCTTCAGATGTAAGGCAAAATCCCATACATCAGCAGTGCCATCACCCCAGCGCTGAACAAGCCAGCCACTGGCACAGTCACAAACCATGCCAGGAAGATGTTGCGGAAAAGGCGCCAGTCGACAGCTTTCTTGGAGCGGATCCAGCCAACGGCCACCACGGAGCCAACCTTGGGGGTGTGGGGAAGAGAGTGGGAGATAAGATGTGAGGCGTAGGTCTAAGCGCTTGTAACATGCCCACGGCCACACCAATGCCAGTCAGCTGATACCAAGCAATGCTCGAAGATAAAGGAGTCCCTGAGGATGATGATGGCTCTGTTCAGGTGTGGTGGCAGGAGGGTGACACTTCCAGGGTGCTTTAACCTTAATTTTTCAATGATCTGCTTTTCATGGGTCTTTGAGTAAGCCAAAGGCAAATAAATATGTTTGCTTGGTTTTTTTCTGCCCTGCTAACTCCTGCATCAGTGCAACAGAGGCAGCTCTCCACCTGACTCAGTTCATAGGGCAGAATGTCCACTGAGTGTGACCAGACTACAGTGTAAATCCTGAAAATATCAGGAAAGCTGATTTTAAAGCTCTGCTGTAGAGTGTTGCATGGGGCAGGTCAGGAGAACTAGTATGGTTCCTGTCCCACCTCCTGGATCTCTCACTGGTTTGGGATGTCCTGCCTGTTCATCCAGCAGCTGCTGAACCTCTGCAGCTTACAGCCAAGCATACAGAGCTAACGCAGAACAGCACATCTATATACTGAGGGCTATAAACAGGGCAGCAACAGCAAGGAAAGTGGAAAGCAGCTGAGCCCACCCTGTGACAGCAATGGTCACTTGGCAGGGGGCAAACAGACAGCACAAGGTTAGACCCAGTACATCAAACTCATCAGTTCAAGCCCTCTGAGGAAAACCAGCCCTTTTGGACCAGCTAGCCAAGCAAAGCATCCAGAGCTAAAATCCTCCCTGCAAATAAAGACCTCAGCCTGACGCTATGGGACACGCAAACTGCACGGACACCAAGAGGATGGTGCGGAATAAATAAACCACCAAAATATACTTCAAAGGCACTGCTACCAGGGCAGCTGGGTAGCTCAGTGGTTTTGTAGACAAAAGACACTGTAGCTTGGGCAAAGCTGCAACCTTTTCTTCCTTGGAATGTATTTTCAGGTGATAAGCTTGGGTATAAACCCAGTATATTAGTTCATAAAAAGAATTCAACTGAAAAAAAAAACATTTTCAGTGGAAAGCTATACAAAAACTTCAGAAACTCTGCATTTTTTTTCTGTCCTGGAAGTGGCTTTCCATGCTGTTAGCAAAAACATGTAAATCAGTGCAAGTCTATTCAAAGTGCATGGTAAAGCAGCAAGAAATGTGGAAAGAATATCCTGTTTTGAAGGTAAGGAAACTCCAAGACACAGCTGGGCATGCGCTCCCTGAAGTGCCATCCCTGCCTCTGCTTATTTTCTTAATGGGAGTATCAGTCCCTGCCCGTAGATCAAAGGATGGGTCACTCCCTATGTACAGAGCCAGGAAAATGATAAATGCTAGGAAGATAGGGAATCAGAGAAAGATAGGTTGGAGATATCAAATCCGCATCTTTTATTAACATCAATTTAGCTTATAACTATTGCTTAATGTTTCTTTTTGGAGAAGAATTATTTGTTTTATATACAGGGGAGACCCTGTAACTCTAGGGTGCCTGTGACAGAACAAGGGAAAACTAAATTTGATATTCTATGACTAATAAGGCCACTGTCTAAAGCTTGATCCAATAAGGAAATCTGTTGGATAATATTTCATCTGAATACCCCGAGAGTGGACAATATGCTATTCTGTACTTAGGAGGTGCCCAGTGAAGAGGAACCCCACACTTCTGACTATATCAAATTGTTAATTAGAGGAAACAGTGTTTGGTTTTTCAGCAGCTCAGCTGTTAGGCTCAGCTTTCCATTTTGCATGTACTTAGCATCCGTCTGCCATACTTGCAACAAGAAGCACGGCTCATTGAGCAAGCCTGCAGTCTACGTACACTAGTCTCCGAGTTCTTCCTGAAATTTAAAAGGTATCAGCAATGATGGCATTGGCAATCTGTTTTAAACATTATTAAAGTTTAGTTTATTAATAGTGATTTTAATGGACTAGAGGTTAGGACAGTAGCTAAAACTTGGGTGTAGGCACACTACACCACCTGCAGAATTTCAGATGATATCTACTTTGAGATTGGTTTGAAACCAATGCAGTTTGCCTTCAGTATGCTCTGCTTAAAGCATTACAGAAATGCTTTTGGCTCTCATTCCTGTGCGATGGTGCATCATAAGAACTCACAGAATGTGATAATTCAAGCATAGCAGCACAAAGAATATTTTCAAAACCCCAAAATTGTAATGGCAAAACAGAGCTGACAGTATTGACCTCAACAAAGTCACTTTTGCAGAGGAAAAGCATTTAACTCCTGCACTGTAATTTTATCTGCATGTGAACACACTCAATCTGTTACAGCTGAGAAATGCCTGTTTATTTCTACATCTCAAATCTTAGAATAAATAAAAGGTGCTACGTGTAAGATTCAATATGATCATTTGCCCACATGGGCAGCAGGAAGGCAAGGTACGCATTCATACCACACCTGCTTTTGTGTGCTAAATCCCAAGGGAGGTTGAACAGGTGCAGACAAAACAGTGTGGCTACCGCACTTAGACTCACAAATTCCTTTGGAGGCTCAAAAGATTAGGTCTTTCCTCCTTAGGCCTCTTTGACTTAGAGGCTTTTTGACTTCTGCTGAACATGAAGGTACTGAGCATGAAAAAGCTTGGCTGTAGATTTAGGACAGGCACGTAGGGCAGTGAATACCTCATGTGGACCAAAGCCTGTGATTTAGGACTGAATGCAGCTCCTGATCGGAGAGGGATTGACACATCTTTTTCAGAAGCTAATTTTTTTTTTCCTGCTACCAACCTCCAGTTAACCACCACATCTGCTTCAAGACCTGAAAACTGCTGCTCTGAGCTTTCCTTCATACTTGTTCTCCATTTTTTCATTACAGGTTCTTGTTTCACCTCAAAGAAGTCTCACTCCACCTTATGTGTCTCATGCTGCTCCTTCTCTGCCATCAGTTTTTCTCATTACTGCATGTGCAATTGATTGACGCTCCTCCAGTAGGGCTCCCGCTTTAGCAAATCCTATTTTGCAGTGGAACGAATACTGGGGAAAGGAATAATTTCCACTCCCTGATACTCAGGATTAGGCTAACCTTGAACCTCTTTTCTTTTTCTAGGGCAAAATAACTTTTCTGCTGATTTTTAAGACGGCATTTTTGACTCAATGGTTGATGAGAGGCATTTTCACATGGAGCAAATGATATATAACAGTTCCCTTACTCCTTCCCTGGGCCCTCAAAGAAAACTAGAGATACAGGAATACACCTGTTGTAAGTGTTTGCTTTATCTTGTGTTGGTAACTTATGATCTTTAAACTCAGGATCTCATTTTGCTGAGACACTGAGTCAATTATAATAATGTGACATCCTGGAACAGTCTTATTCTGTTGCAAAGTGGATCTTTCCATTAAGAATGACCCATCTAATGAGATACAGCAAACTACAGGGAGCAGACACAGACTAACCACATTAACTGCTTTTATGGAAGTATTTTTTAAAAAGAACTATTTTGCTCTGCAGTTAGAAATGACCAAGCTTTTAACTGTGTTGAGTGAAAGAATACTCCTCCTGCCATCCTCTCATTAGCTTATGGCTTCAAAGACATTTTCTTTTTAAATTCAGTCTATTTGTCTTCACCAAACTGTGTTTTCTCTTTTACAGTTGGCTAGAAGTGCTTCAGGCATACAACTGGGATAATCAAAGTTGTATTATTCTCTCTGGCAAATTCCTCATCACACATTTGATATACCAGTCAGCTAAAAGGGAGGTGCTTTCAGGCTAGCATTTTTAGAAGTGGATCATGTTATTATTTTTCCCCTCCCTGCTTGATTCAGAGGAACCAAAGTTCTGTCAATGCCAGGAAATCTGAAGAGCCTTTCAGAGCAGCTCAGTCTTGGCTGTTTCTCAAAGAGCAACAGGACAGAAGAAACAAATGATTTTGCAACAGAGGAAGGCTCTCTGAAGAAATGGTTTTCACTAGAAAAAGGCCAATTGAACCAACTTGGGGCGTTTTGCAGGATGTGTGGATTTCATTGACTCTTTCACTGGAAACCAGGTCAATGTCACAAGCAAGGATGCCAGGCTTCTTGCCAGCTTGCCTGCCAGGCCATGGAGCAGTTAGGCCCGGAAACCTGCTTGTCCCAGTCCCAGCCAGGGATGGAAGGGCTCCAAGGTCTCCAGGGTGCAGTAGTGAATCCTACAGGATCTGTCTGTTTTTAGGGCTTGGTCTTGGAGACACATCAAGCCACAGAGAGACTTTGGCCATTCTGGGGTCTCTGATTTTAGGGGGGCTTCCCCACATTTTGCCAAAGGGTGAAAGAAACAAATAGCTCTGCATGTCCAAGAGCTTGGGAGTCTGTGGGGAAGCAAAGGAAAGAAAGATGGGATTTTTGACTCAAGAATTTTCCAGGAAATGAAATTTCAAATTCCCATTATGTTTTTCCAGCAGTGTAAATGTCCACATGCTCCCTGATATCTACAAGCAATATAAATGCTTTTTCACACAGCACATCATATGACATAATTAAATTCTGCTCATTACTTATATCTATACTCCAAAGTAGTTTTCTTTAGAAAAAAAAAAAAGCAAGCTAACAGTCTTGTTCAATGAACTAATTACAAGGGCCAGATTCTGTATTACAATGCACAAAAGTGAGGACAAGTTGTTTTAAAAGAAGAGAGACATTAAAATATTAGCTTAATGATGTAGCAGTGTTTTCCATACAGATGACTCTAAAATACATGTAACCAAGTTCACACAAACTATGAATCTACGTTATTTCAGTATGTCTATATTAGTTCAGTACAGTCATGTAAGGATGAAAGATGGTCCAGACTTTTGTGCAATTAGTTATAACTCTGACTTTGCTTAGCAATACCAGCTTTAAAAGTGGACCTTGTTATTTTGCTGTCACAGTCTGTACAATGCATCACATAGTGAAGGCAATCTGCAACACTCGGTATCTCTTGTATTTTGTTATGGTTTGTCCTAGCAATGTGATTTATTGATAGGATCACTGCAAACTCCAATACCTTGCAATGGGTGGAGCTTATTGGAATACCCACATTTGAGGCTACAAGTACCGTTAGCGCACACATTACTTCAATGCAAAATCCACTGTGAAGAAATAAAAAAAAAAGACAGATGGAAAACCTGTAGTAAAAGAGTTATATGCAGGAAATCCCATGCCATGCACTTATCAAGAAAGTGAAGTATAAATGATGAATGGTGCGCAGCCTCTGAACAAGGGAGAAATGTTACCCGACCAGGTTCAAATGGCACCGTCAGAGGAAACCAGATTCTTCCTTGTAATGGTTTGCTTTAAAATTGAGGTCATGTTTTTGTAAGTGCTGTTTTTCTTTACCAACAGCTATGAGGTTCACTGTTTCCAATTCCAGTGACTTTACTATGACAACTCCACAGCATTTTTTGGATACCGGATTATTTTCCAATGTTGCTGGCACAACCAAGGTGCGCTGATGCACCCGTGCCTAACTGTCCTCCATCAGCGGCTGTTTTCCCCTTGCTGTGCCATTATCCCTGGCTCGAGTGGCACAATTTTAAGATGAATAGTCCAGACTGCCTTGACTGCAGTCGCTGGGCAAAGGCATACCTTGCAGTGTGTAGTACTGACAGGAAGTCCAACATTGGAAGCTACCACAACTGTGAACGCCGAAGCCAACTCAATAGTGAATCCACTGCAGGAAGCATAAGAAAACACTTCACAATCACTCTTTGCATCAGCTGGGACTGATACCATGCAGCGTGCCAAAGTCTTACCCGTTTCTTCTTTTGACTGTTTCATCTCCAAGTGATTTTTGTCATACAAATAAGTTAAGAGAACAAGGAAGGGTTTAATAATGGAGATGGCATAGAATAGACATCTGTAGTAACTCAGCTGCATGGTTCATTGGACCAGGGACTTTTACTACTCGACGCTGTGGTGAATCATGCCTAATTAGTAATTCGGTTAAGAATTAGCAGAGGTTGAGTGTTCATTAAGGATGAAAATTACTGTAATAAATACATATGGTTTTAGTAGTCTGAAGCGCAGAAAGGGAAAAGCCACTGTAATATTGCCATTTTCAAATGCACCTTCTGCCACATTAATTAGGTCAACAGCAAAAGACTGTTCACTCAGACTTCTATGCCTCAAACACATCCAGTATTAGTTTACAGGGTTATTTTTTCCCTTTCTCTCTTTTTCTCTTTCTTTCTTTCTCTCCCTTTCCTTTTATTTCTTTCGCTTTTTTAGAAAGATGGAGAAGTCAGAACCAGGTTATCACAAAAATCAAAGCACAAGAAATCCAGCAAACTGCATTACAAACAAAATACTGGAGCAGCAATTTCTCAGAGTGCTTCCCACACAAAGTTCACACAACCATAATGATACCTGTGGACCTACCTTGATGGTGTGATTGGAGTGAGGTCTTTACCCATGGTCTGGATAACTCTTCTGCCCCAGACCCAGAGACCCACACAGATCCCAACACCTCCATAAAACAGCAGCCAGACAGGAGTTGATGCTTCTTGCATTACGCCACCTTGCTCGTAGATAAGCCAGAGCGCGACGAGGGGACCGATTGCATTGCTGGAGAAACAGAAATGTATCACCTGAGTTATAAAAATGAAGATCATTGCATTGAAAGAAGTCTCTCCATTTCTGTGTGATTTTAATTCATCATGTGTGCAGCACTGCTCTGACTTGACCCTACAGGCAACACCCTTTTTTGCTTGGAAAGGCTACGGCACGTGATTCTTATCATGTTGTTTTTTCAGTTGTCACTTCATCACTGATAACTAGAGAAAATCCTGAAAGGAATTTCTCTTTTACAAATTGTCTCCCGAAATGTCAGTCACTAGTACCTCATTATGTCTGTTCTGTGACAAAAATCAGTACTTTCAGTATTGCACTCAAAATTTACCAATTGAAGAGCTCTGTATCTTTAAAATTCAAGTATCAAATCAGCCCTTTCTGTCAAAGAGGGAAAATAATGAACAAAGTTACCATCGCAGGCAAGAATATAGAAATATAATCTAGTTCGACAGCCTGTAAAATTTTGGATATGATCAGAGTACAGATAGGAAAGTGACTTATTCTTCTTCAAACATGTTGTAGAACTAGTATGACTGGATCAGAGAGGACCCTTAGATGACAACGAGCTGGAGTAAGCCCTTTTTGTTACCCTGCTGCTACTATCTAGAAAAACACTGAAAGTCAGCAACAGTGAAGTTGCAACTCCTAATGCAGGTCATCTGATATTGCTGCCTGGAGTCTCTGGTGCCTAAAATCAGACTTTCGACTGTTTATTCTAGAAAAGCTTCAAGTTTCTAGTCATAAGAGAAGAAAAACTCGAAAGCCGGTATCCAGTTACTTTAGAGGTTTAAATACTAAAAAGCAAATAAGTATTTCAACATCCCTTTTTTTTTTCAGCTTTTTTACTAAACTAAGTAGCTGCTTGTCTGGCTGAGCAGCATTTATCCATTCCCAAAAAAAAGCATACTTAGTGAAGCTGCACTAAAGTTATGTCTAAATATTCACGAAAAGAGCAGAGCAAATCTGGCCAATGTAATTAAAAAAAATTGAAAACCATTAGGAAGCAACCCTCTTTGTAACCCAAAAAGGAAAAGCGGGTCATGGCAAGTGCTGTAGGCTGAACTAATAGCCATGCTCACCCTGGAACCAGGACCAGTTAAATTTAGTTCCTGGTTCCGCTCCAAAATACACAGATGGAGTAAGGGCCAGTGTTAATGTCAAATGTTGTGCAAACCAAGCTACCGTATCGGCCAGTTAACGATTTACTTGAATCCCACCTTTACCAGATACAAAATGTTAGGAGCTAAGTGGCAAATGCCAAGAGACAAGGGTCCTCAGCATTGCAAAGCTCTGGTGCATCTAAGCAACACAAGACCTTTTTTCTTTCATGTAGTCCTTGAGAAACTGAGCTCTGAACCCTAAGAAGTTGTCCTGAAGCAAAGTAATTAGGAAGAAATTTTCCCTTGTAAACACAAATGAAAATGTGGCAAATGAAAATATTTTAAAATGGTCTTTGATACAGAAAACAAATAACTATTCTTACAGATTTTGAGAAAGTTACTGAAAATGAATTAGTGAGCCAACATGGATGATAAGATCCAGTGGGTTTGAAGACACTGAGCAGTACAGTGAAGAACCAAATACACTTTAAAGAAAGAGTGATTTCCACTAGCAAAAATACTTTAAAATTCTGGTCTGATACTGCACCCGAGTAACCATTTGATTTGTTTTGCATGAATGGAAGGACACTGTGTGAAAAGTCCTTAGGGTCAAAATGCGAGAATTATTTTTCCTCCAAGGAAGAAGAGATTATTGATCGAAGCATTTCTAATATTTTTAAGTCAATCTGCAACTTTTTTTCCAGTGTTTTCAGGTGTGGATTAAATTACTTGAACATTTAAATTCCTTCTTGTGCACAGGTAATTCAATGTACCTTTGGCTGATGGGTGCAGAAGGATGGATAAACGTAAATAAAACATTGATCAGATGAACAAGGGGAAGACTGATCAACCCTTTTTACTGTGCTGTATGACATGAAAACAACCTCCTTGTTGAGAATAACAGACACATTTGGAGCGAGCCCAGATACTGCTTCCTGACTGTTCTAAAGAGATTATGGATGGATATTTGTCAGTCCCAATGTAAATGGGAAGACAGAAAAGGCTTCAAAAACTGCAGTGGCAAACTATGCTCTTCTGTATCAAAATCCAGTTTTAATTATTTGCAAATGCTACCTCTCTGTGAATCAACTAAGACTAATCCTTGAAGAAAAGGTTATTTTCTTATTTGTGGCAATAGAAGACAAGGCAAAACTCTGCTGACTTATGCTCAGCCTCAGAGGATCTGAGTGGCTGCTTCTGCCCAACAGAGCAGAAGAGATGACACTGATGCCCACAGACGCAGCATTTCTGATACCTTCCCCATAAGAAATGAATGCAGAAGAGCCCTGGATCCACATATATTTGGAAAGGCAAAAAGATAATTAACTGCATTTTCATTTGTGGGTATCTGCATCACCGGTTATCTGTATCAGAGGGACATTTCTCCCCTCCCTGTAAATCATATTCAGTGTGACTTAAATGTTCACCTCCTAGGGACAGTGGCACCTCCCAGCCTGAGCAAATGGCTACCAACAGCCACCAAACTGGTGGTTTCAATCTAGCACTGTCACAGCTCTCCAAGGGGCTCCTTCAGCTTCTAGGTTTGTTCAGTAGGTCCGATCCCAAGGACTTGTGGGATCAATGCTCCCTATGCAAAAAAGAGAACAACTCTAGATGAAGCCGTTAGGTCTCTTCCACCACAAAACTGCCAAAAGCTCACAGTGAATGGGTCAGACTACAGCTGTGGTTCTGCACAGAAGTAGAAGACAACCAGTTCCAAAAGGACAGTAAGAGATTAAGAGAGAAACAACACAGAGACAAAAAAAAAAAAGCATTGTTAGATAAGAGAACTCACTTTGAGACCTACAGTTAACAGATGTCTCCTATAGCTGAGTGACTGAACACATGAACCACAAGGATGCTAGCTAGACTGGGATGTGGCTTTTACAGTATTTCTCACCAGTTCCATCTCATTTGACTCAAGACATGACTAGAAGGAAAGCAGACCTCAAATATTCCATGCATTTGGCTAAGACATATTTCACAAGTCTATTTTCAAATGATTTTCTCTTATTCTCCCACAGGTTTTCACTTGCCTTAACTAACTCTCCTTTTGTGCTGGAGCTTCAAGTCTTATTTGTGGTAGCTTAGAGGAGAAGAAAAAAGCCTGAGATAGGCACCCAGGGATTCTGAAGCCCTATCCACACATATCTATATATAAAACTGGCCTTGGGTTCCTACAAAACTGAAGAGCTTTAGAGAATATTGCAGTATTATTTGGTTTTGGGTTTAAAAGACAACATAAGCTGCTCCAGTCATGGTATTACTTCAATTTTATATACCTAATACACATTTTTCCACTGAGCACAAGGGGATGGCTATTACAAGCTAAGTTTAGGATGAATTTATGAAACATTATGGCATAAGAAGCCCACCTCCTGAGTCTACCTGGTGCAAAGTGTATTTGCCACATCCAGTACTTTTCACCATCTCTCCTGGGCTCCATCAGCTGCAGTTATTTGCCAGTGCGGCAGGGGCAGTGTGTAGGGGCTGTTTGCCTTCCCCAAAGGTGTAACACAGGATTAAGTGCCATCTACAGTCATCCTTGTACTTTCAGAGGCATGTCACAGTGGTTCAACAAAGTGCTGCTCAGTGTTTCTGAAGTGCTGCCTGAGTCTCACGATGATCTAGCTCTCAACTAACGTGAATTGGCACAACTTCTCTTTTTCTGTTCGCTTGTGCCAGTTGAGAATCTGTCATGCACCATTTATAAAACTGTTGTGAAAGATAACATTTGACAGTGAATCTGAACTATAAATAGAGTTGGCTTCTCCTCTCCCCTGTGAGACAGATAGTATTACCAACAAAAAAAAACCACCCCACATTCAACTATCATGAGACAGCCTTAGAAATGACAGTTTCTCATGCATGCACTCACAAAAGCAGAAATTTTTAGGTACCTTTGGGTCACAAGTCCAAGCCCTTCTCTGGAGGAGCAAGGACTAAAACTTTTTTTTAGAATTTTATTTTTAGTAAAAAATAAGGGGTTTTTTTCCCAGTACTGGAAGGATGCCATCAGCTGAATGCTCTATTGCCAAATCCCATCAAACTTATAACATTTTATGAAGTAGCAACATTACTGCTACCTTGCTGTTGAGGGGAGTAGTGAGTTGCTCAAAGAGAAAATCTAACTGTATTTGAAAGCTATGCTCTGAAGATGCTTTGTGAATAATTTACAGACACTTTGATGACCACATTTAGATGCTCTGTTACCTGAAAGTGGAGATTGAGTTTTAGTCATTTTTTCTAGTGGAGTGAAAGAACCCCAAAACATACATTATTGCCAATTAAAACCGAATGACGAGCAAAACAGCCATCTAAGAAATCTGCCTTAGTTATCCAATATTACAAATGTAATTGCAAAATTCCCAGCCTTTTGTCTATTTCACAAACCAGGATTTCACAAACAAACTTTTCACTGGGAAAATCAGTGGGATATTTCTGAATAGGCAGTAGTTACATCTTGAGACATCACCCAGTTGAGTAAGGGTGCAAGGAAGATACACCCATATGTAGCAACTGGAAAAAACCATGTCCTGATCTCCAGAGATCTCAGATTATCAAGAGAGCTTTATCCTAGTTCCAAGAACCAGACACTTTTGAAATAGTGCATATACCATAGTGCAACAAAAGTGTGTCACAGCTGTGTCCCGTGCAAGTGCACAAAGGGCAAGCTTTAGGTGTGTTAATGAGTCAGGGAGGATATGTTTTTATTTCTGCAGCTCATCTCTGTGTACTGCAAATAATGCCTCTGAAACCCCATGTCCTGGTTGGAGGGTTGATTCCAACCTCCCTCACACCCATCGGCATCAGTTTTTCCCTGGCAAACCCAGTCATGGGCCCTGCTCACATAGGGATAGGGAGGAATTTCCATGCCTACTGGAACCCCTTCACTTGTTGCTCTTGTCTGGCTTGCCTGGATAACACAAAAAAATTGCCATGTACCTGCACAATTAAGGACACAAGTAAAGATTCGTATCTACTCGGGACACAGGATGGACTCACAGGATGGGCTTCTATCAAAAAGGGAAAAAATCAGATATCAGGCTTCTCTCACTAATCATAATAGGCAGAGTAGCTTCCTAAATATTTTAAGTGATCTTGACCACAGCTCTCAGGAAGGAAATAAGAAATACTCGTTTTGTAATCCAACCTTATTATAGCTCCTTTAGACTCCTTATTTAGCCAGGAGGCTGAATCCCACTAAGCTTTCTGTGAGCAGTGAGATACTGGCAATGTTCCAGACCTTCTCTCCTTTAATCTCATTACATTTACTTTAGGAAGAGGGGAAAAAGGTGAATCCTTCTGCTGTTTGTGTGCCCTGACCTAAAACTTCAGTGAAGTCTGTATGAAGGTGAGAGAAGTTTCTTTTCCCTGTATTTTGGCCAAGCAGGTACTTCCTAGTTCCACTTGAATTGCTTCACTTAAACAATTAATTCTATGTCTAATAGCAGTTCAGCTTCCCCAAAACTACTGAGAGAATGTGTAGAGATAAATAAAAATACTAAACATTTTCACTACAGTTCTGAAATGGTTTAAAATCCTGTTGTCAGTAATGTAGTCTATATCATTTGGATAATGAGAGCTATTCTTTGTCAAACTTGTGTCATAAATCCATCTGACATTCCCTGCAGACTTTAACACAAATGACCCCTTTTTCCTAATATCAAAGTATGAATATGCAAGGGTAGTCCCAAGGTCCTCCACAAGAAATTTAATTAGAGCAGACACATTCAAACCATTTATGCAGCAGGAACTCAGAAAACTGAGATCCCCCGTGAAACGTCTGTAGGCAGGACTCTCCTCCCTACCCTATGTACCAGCCAAACCTCAGTACTGCCTGCACCTTGGCACGCACAGACATGGGGGGGTGGCATGGTCCATGGACATCTTGTTCACCTGGAGCATCACACCTCCTGCCACTGTCAGAATAATAAAGCAACCTTCCTCCATAGCCAGAATCCATAAGCATGGACAAGCCAGGGCACGTAGCTCCTGACATTCCCGGGGTTTCTCCTGTGACAGCGGGAATGATGGCCCAAGGTGGAGAAGGTGGGATAGGAAGGGACAGAAGAGACTACCCATTTAAAGGGAAAGGAATCTGCACAAGAAAAGATAAACACATGCACAGACAGGTATGTAGGAGCACAAGGCTAAGGCTTTTTTCATAGCATAAACAGCAGATTTTAATCAGCAGACCTCATACTGACCTACAGCATCTTTCTGTGGGTCATCCTGCTTTGATCTCAAGAATTCAAGGAATAACAAGCTACAGAGATTGCATGAGTCAACAAAAGCATCTTCCCTTTTCCTAGGATGGGGCTGTGGGGGAGACACACCGTTTGCTCATAGCATTCTCATTCCCAGTAGCACAGCAGCCACAGCTACCACTGTGCTGAGTACTGGATATAGCTAGGGGGTTAGAAGTCCTCTCTAGCCATGTCCAAAATAGCCTGCCCAACTGCCCTTGTTTTTGAGAATTAGTTAATTCAGACATACTTCCAGACTTTGAAACACAGCATAAACCCTACAGCTGCTGTGGCTACAGTGCTAAGCCCTGGGCCATCACAGTTCCTGCTGAACCAGCCCATATTTACAAAAAAATAATCTCAGCCCAACTCAACCATAGGTGCATATAATCCCTGCTGGCCAACAAAGCCCAGCCTCCCAGCCCCTCTGGAAAGCTGGCTCTGAACAAGCATTTAGGAAGCTGGCAGTTCTCCTTGTGTCATGCTTCTGGCCCAGGTCTTTTTTCCATCCTGGCCTTTTTATTCTCCCATTGCCCTTGCAATGACCTGACGTGCTCCCTTTGTGCTCGGGTGCTGAGCCAGTGGGACCTGCTCACTTGGTGCTGCTAATTAAGTTCAACAACAACACTTTTTTCAGTGGTTCTGTCTCAACACATTTAGTCGGGATTTTAAATTCTTTAGATTTCATTCAATCCATGTGCAGGATGGTGTCACAAGGCTCTCAGCTCAGCTCAGCTAGTCCCAGCCCTGGAAGAGCTCCAGCTGCCTTGACACAGAGAGTATAAGCTTGGCAGCAGTGGGGCAGGAGGGGATGGTCTGAACAAAACAGTCGCCCAAATAAGGAGTCACCATGACTCCCTGTTTCTTTTAACACACAGCTGCCCCAGCCAGGATTCCTGCTGATGTCAGCCTAAACATGAGCCATGAGTGCTACAGACATCAGCTCCTACAGTAAAGATGGCTGGTATCACTGTGACGCTGAAAAGCATCATCTTAGAAGAAACTGGGGTCTAACTACTGCAGGAGTTAGTTATGAGTTACTTCTACGGTAGAGAACAAAATACTGATTTAACTCTTCCAGGTCCATGGACAATCTTGGACAATGAAACTAAAGTGCTGTCTGAACTATATGGGGTACTTCTGATCCATGAAGTTTGTCTGAGTTGCATCACGGTTCAATCCGTACTGTATGACTCATGCTTAAATATCCTCTAAAGCAGGTCAATTAATTGCCTTACAATTACCTGCAGTTTTTCATATTAGCTTTTGATTTTTCTTTCTTTGCTCCTCATATGTGCTCCTGTCTCCTCAAGGAATAACAAAATCAGCCTGATGGAAAATAAATGGAAAACATGGCCAGAGTAAGCTCCAAGATGGGGAAAGAAAATGTAAGAGACAAGTCCAAAGAAAAATATGCCGACAATGGAGGTGCTGCCCTAAATACAAGTGAGGACCTTAAAACCAAATGCAGAGGAAAACAAGATTTTAACAACAGTATTCAAGGTTGAGGAAAAAAAACAGAGAAGGAGCTCGAAAGCAGCACATAGAATGAACAGAAGGAAAGTGAATGAAGGCAGGACATGCAAAAATAGCAGCCATCAGTGGAAGATGGATGGCTGGGACTTACTTTCTTACAGAAGTGTGAATAGAAAGCTGTGCTACTAGCTGGGTCTACTGCATAATTTTTAAAACAATGTGTTGCTTTTTGAGCTCTGCAGATCTTCATGCAACCTGTGGAGGAGCCAAGAGCCCAGTAAGGAGTCTTCTGCTCTTCTAGACGAAGACTGGAAAAAAATGTCTCTGCTCCACAATCCCCAGAGTATCTTATCCACTAAATCTTTTAGGAATTCAAAGGGGTTTTATTGTTTAGCTGGAACTCAGTACCAGCACAAGGATGGGTTCCTATCTACTTCTACACTCATGACCATCTTCTTGTTTCTCTACCAGCTTTGAAAAAATGAAGCCAACTTGTTCTTTAGGTTTGCAATTATATGAATTCAGTTTAAGAAGAAATTTTGGAATAAATAGCATTTAATAAAAATGCATGTTTTCTGGCAAATTTGATAGGATCACCAACACAAGCAGACATCAGAAAAATACTAAAAAATATTAATTTTCAGGAAAGGATATTGCCAAGGTAACAAGACAGCCCAAATGCAACATTCCAGAGGAATTAGGCTGTAAGATCCAACAAAGCATATTGCACAGTCTGAACTTTGTATTTCATCCTGTCAACACCAAATCTGATTTCTGAACTTACTGCATCCTTACAGACCACTTCTAACAAACTCTACTACCCCTGCCTCCTACAGAACAGGCAAGTGATGCTTGGCCCCCACAGGTCTTTGCTTTTGACCAGCACGCTCAGAGGAGAGGACCTTAACAACAGAGACCATCCAAGAGGAAAGAAAGTTTCAACCCTGATCCAGAGGATGAGAAGACCTTGGACTCCTTCACGAAGCCAGATCCCTGAGGATACACAGGGAGTACAGGAAAGCTCTTCAGAAAACCCTATTCTGAATTCCCAGGACACTGGTTGGATGGGGAAGGAAGAAAAATGTATTTAAGTATTTTCAAGATGAACTGTGAGTTAAATTTGGTGGCTGACAAGAGCATGGAGCAATAACTGTTCTCCTTACTGAGTGGGACAGCATTTGCCCAGATGCCTAAGGAGGGCAAGGAAAATGATGAGTGCTGTAAAGCCCTGCTTCAAGTGCTGAAACCAACACCATCAGGACACAGCTTACACGGCAAGGGTCCAGCAGGAAGGGGACTCAGTGCTGCCTCAGCTACAACCCAAATAAGGACATCCACCTCAACAAGCAGCTTGAGTGAATTTCTCAGGGGACCTTATCATGATACTGGAAAAAGTGCCTACTAAATACCAAATGGATCGCTCCAGGCCTAGGGAAGAGGCAGTCCAGTCAAATCTTAAAAGAAAAAATATGCAATATTCCCAGGGACAGAGCAAAACCACACAAATTACTCTTCAGTCACTCGCCATCAAGATGGTGTGGTACAATAGGGCCCTGCAGATTAAGCAATGTTATAAGCAAATAGGCAATGTGAGTGCAGACAAGGAAGGCATAAAATGCTCCATCCTGAGCCTACATCCTGCAATCAAAAGTCTTGTACTTTGTGGAATAAAGCAAAGCCAAACCTTCAAAAGCAAAGAGGTTGGCAAATGAGCAAATGAAGAAACACTATTTTGCAGGGGTGATGATAGAGGATGACGGATGATGGAGGGCAAAGAGGTGCAGATAAACATTTCTGAGACTAACTTCAAGATAGTAAGCTGCCTGAGTCAATATGAACAGGAGGAAAAGACTACTGAAGGATGATGCTTTTCCTTTATTCATGTGAAATTATGTTAATGCCATGAGATTTAAGGACAGACACACTTAAGCCAAATGACTGAAGGATGAACTCACTGTCTTCTTCCAAACTCAAGGAGCAACTCAGTGGTGGCAGTGGCTCTGGATAAAACTCCTTCCAGGGAACACTGCATACCAGAACTATGTTGGGAGATGCAAAGCCTATTAAATGAGTGTTAAGAGATGAGCCATAGTCCATGTCCCCTCTCCACATGGAGCACAGAAATGTGCCCAGGGCTCCTCGGGGGTAGCTCCCTTTATTTTGGCAAGAGAATTGTGGCAGCTGGAGAAGTTGTATGTGCAGTTTATGAACTTCAGTAGGACTTCAGTGTTAAGGCTTTTTAGATTCTATGGTCTATTTCGTGATACACTGCCTCACATGGTCCTAGACCTCTGGAAAACTCAAAGCAAAAGATTCAGTAAGGGGAAGTCTACAAAGGATGTAGCAATCAAAATGAACACATTATTTACACACCTCCTTTCACAATGTGACAAGAGATGAAATTAATGACAAAAATAGTTTAAAACTTCTTATTTGTTGAAGGTTTTCAATTTTACAGTTAAAATAGACAAAATCTACAGGGCTGGTTCTGTCCTGTTTTCTTTTACAGTCATTGGGGGAAGTCTCAATGTCTTAAAGATTGCCAAAATTAAACCTATATTAAAAAAATCACTAAACAACTATTTAGCAGTGAATAAAAAAGATTTTACCCTTGAGAAGAAAATAAACCATGACCTAAGCAGCCTAACTCCTGGAAGGTACCTGGGATATCGATGTCACATGCTTTGCAAAACACAGCCCTGATGATCATCTACCTGCAGAAAAGGGTAAGCTTTCCAACCAGGCAAGCTGGCAAACCTTGTTCCAAGTATTTAAACCTTAAAATTGCTGAGATCTCATCCTCTTACCTGACATCATTACCTCCATGGGCAAAGGATCCAAAGCAGGCTGTTAAGATCTGGAGGAAGTGGAAAAGTAGATGGACCTGAGACGTGTCTTTCTCTTCCTTATCCTCTTCCACAGGATCAACCGGGGGCCGGTTAGGATCCGCGAGTTCCGAGGCCAACTTCATTTCCACCCCACCTTCCTCTGCCTCGATCTCTGCCTCAGCCACTGCATTGCAGTAGCTGGAGTAGCTGTCATAGCGGACTCGCTTCTTGGAGTAGGAAACAGTGTCTCCCACTAACTTCTCACTGTCCTCTGGAGTTGATGTGTCCGCTGCCTTAAAGGAGGAATGCACGGGCATGCCACAAATAGCAGCAGTGTAACAAGTGTAACTGTTGTTGCGTCGTAACAGTTTGTAGTTGTTTTCTGGAGTTGGCTTCTCGTCATTGGCCCTGTCCAGATGTATTTTGTGGAGCAAGTCTTTGTATAAACCTGAGTCCTTGTGCACAGTGTGATAAACATGGCCATCGCTCCTCACGTGGCCATCGAAGCTGAAGGTGCCATTGGAAACAGGTGATTTCACTGAGGTGTGCGTCACCGAAAATGCCCTTCCTAAAAAGGCAGAGATCCAGAGGGGTTTTTGTACAGAATGCAATGTAAAAGCCCCCTCCCTCCAACTTCACAAGACAATAATGCAGCCATCATCTGAGAATACAGGACAAAGAAGATCAATTTGCACTCCATGCACTGAATAAGCCAAGAATCAATTCAGTTCAAAATAAACTGTCTCATCTTCTGTGCAAAAAGAGGTTTGTTCCAGTGTTGTGTGTCTCCAGACACACTATACAACCTGCAACAAGTCACTTGGGATCAGCTATTCAAATGTGTTACTTGATGGTTAAATCCTCAGGTTCTTGGAAAAAAATAATTTTCATAAAATTCCTTTCTTGTAAAGCAAGCTCTACTTTTTCTGAGGTTTTGTCCACATTGAATAGGAATAAATAGGATTTCTGAAAGTGGTTTACTGCTATTTCATACTGAATACGAGGTCATCTATGTTCAAGAGACATTTACATAGCTCTTAAAAATTAAAAAAAAAAAAACAAAGAAAAAAGTTCATGGTCTGCAGACATATTTTTTCAGCTATTGCAACATTTTCTAAATCTCATTTCTATGAACATGACGATAACTATTCCTACTGCAGACATTTAATGTTAGCATACACTGGAGGACACACATCAAAATGTATCACAGGCAATATTTCTGAAGAAACCATCTTTTTCATTTCCTGTCTTCCTAAATTTCCACTGTGCAATATTCAGAATTGGGTTTACCTATCTTTAAATTTGAGGCATACACACTCAAAGGGCTCCATGTCATGACCTACTTGCTTTTGTAAGAATCAGATGAATATATCAGGCATTTATTAACCAAATTACAGGGCTGTGTAGATGTTAGCAAAGTGATATCAAAGTCAGCAGATCGCTAAGTGGAGAGGGGTGATCCCAGCACAGGGGCGAACAAAAAGACCTTTATGCACACAAGTCTACTTCTTATAAATATATATTCAGAAAACAATGCGTGAGATTTTTCTAGTGGACATGCTCCAAATGGTCATACGTTTGCCAATTAGAGTCCAAATCTTTTCATCTCCTGTTGTAGTATGCTAATCATCTTTATGCTGAATTTAACCTTCATACATCAGCAATCTGTGTTCTCTGTATTTTTCCACTGCTTCAAAGGATGGAAACACCATTAAGGATACAAAGTAAAGCAAAGTAATAAGGCAAGTATTTTTTTCTTCAGCTGTTTCTAAAACTGAAATACAGCCAAACAAAATGTAATTGATTTTAAGTCCTCTCTAGAAAATGTCACTTATAAATGAGCATCTTTCCAAACAAGCGCTGTAAAGGGATTAGAGCTGGAAATCCCAAACACTAACTTACTATTTACAACTGTGACCTACTTGCAGCTAACACTGAAACAGGAAAGAGACAAACCCTCTGTGTTGTCTTAGTTTCTTACCATAAGGTACACGCGGATGGTTTCCATTTGCAATAGTATCTGATGCCCCAGCAGCTTCTGTTACTGAGCCAGTAAGAGGAATCGTGCTCTCATCAGATGCTTTGGCACCAGGAAGCTCTTTAAAGACTGGTGTTTCTTCATCTCGAATTTTATCAAGACTTTCATCTGATATCCTTGACAGTGCAGCATCTTTCTTTAACCGGCCTAAGGAAGTAACAGTACTGTAACTTTAAACCCAACCTATACCACTTTTCACTTAAGTTTGCACTGTTTGCATCAACAGCATCGTTTAGCATGGATACAGTAACGTGGCTCAATTTCATACACATGTTCTTCATTTATTTCTAAGCTTCACGTGAGAAAATTCTGGAGCATCTTGGTTTCTTCCTATAAGATTCGTCAAGTAGGAAACTAAAGTAAAACACTGAGTTGCTCATCTATTAACGAAATCTAAAACTTTTCTCTGCATTTTAAATGCTGCATTTGATAAGACTAGCAAAGCAAACAAGCAAAAGACTGCAAGCTAAAAGCTGTGATCAGCTCAACTTACTGTAAAGTTAAAGAAGTCACTTAAAGATGATAATTCTGCCTGGTTTTTCCTCTTTAACATTTCCTTAATAAAATATAAACCAGATTATATTCTAGGTTTTATTGTCCTGTTTCTGCTTAGACTCTAGAAGAAGTGAGCACCGCATTGTATTGCATTGCCTAACAAGGTTTAGAATTTCTACCACTGCAGATTTTTAAGTAGATTACACAAATACATGAGGAGTAGTTTAAGCACATCCTTCCAGTGGGTAGGAACTGGACTAGGTGCTCTCAAGGACTGGAGTAGACCTCTCAAGGGCACTTCCACCCCTGAAATGTAATTTTCCATTATTTTACATCACTCACAATTCATCAAACAACTACTTACTTTCTATTTTTCTCTTCATCCAGGGACACACAAAAATCCAGACTAAGACAGCAAATACTAAGGACACACCAATTGATATTAGAGCAATGGCCCACATTGGCAGTATCAGTCCCAGTACTGTGAAGACAAAGAAATAAAACCCAAGCAAATCATAAATTAACACAACTTAATTATCCTTATCCCAGGCTGTGGAAAAGCATTCTGTTGAAGAAAAGCTAATGTTCACAATGTATTCAAAACAAGCATGAATGAGCTGATGACATGATGGTTACTGCAGTATTTAAAGGTCTTACCCATTAGGGTAAGTATTTACCTGACCTTTGCTCTGGTCAAGAAAGCCTGATGCTTAGCTTAATCCAAGCCATTATTTACTTATGATATTAGCTTAATGCAGCACTTGAGAGCTGAGGTTTCAGTCCTGCAATGTACAATCATGTCAATAACTCATGTTTCTGAAAATATTCCCCCAAGAGAGCTCCTTGCACTTGTTCAATGAAACAATCTGACTCTTCATGAAGAAAGAGCTTGGACTCTGATCTTTCACACCCATATATAGATCGGCTATCTTGAAACCTCTGTGATTAATTCATCCTTGGGAGTAAACGTCGCCAGGATAGAGGCCTTGGAGAGTAAATACGTATTTTTTAGTATAGAAGTGAAGTCCCATCTTTTTTATTAAGACAATTTAAAGACTGCTAAGCCAAAACAGAAGGGACAGTAAGATTCTTATTTTATTTATTTTGCTTGACGAGTCACTGCAGAGTGCCTGACCTACTTCTGCAGAACAACTAATGAAGAAATATTAGTTATACAGATGATTTACTGTGAAACATCTTGGATACATAGCAAACTGGACTTAAGAAAAAGGAATAGTTATGCTACCCTCAAATTGGGAATTTCAGTAATGCTATGCTATGCAGTAGAGTCAACCAGCTACATTTATCCAGTTGAGCTAGTGTGTCAGGTTTTAAAGAAAACAAATTTCCATTGAAAAGGGTTACTTTCCAAGCCCACTTTCTTAATTTAGGGCCACATTCACTCCTGACCGTGGCCCTAAATGAAGAAAACTCCAATCGCCTGTTTGTTCATGGCTCTGGGGCAATAATCTAAAGATAACATTTAATGACCAGAGCCTTCAACAAAGTAGTTGAGAGCACCGAACATCTTTTTTCTGAACACTCTTGCTACAAATGGTTGTTTAAATGTACACTGCTTAAGTAAACTATGAAAATATAAATGCAAACACATAACCACAAAACATGTGAATATACAAACATAAATATGAAATATACTAATTAAAATAATATAAAAATATGAATTAAATATAAATACAAATAAATACAAACAAGTACACATAAAAATATATAAATATACAAAAATATAAATAGTGTCCTTGAGCTTCATTTCCTTCTACTGAGTTACAATGAAAACACAACGCCAAAGAATGAACATGCATTTAATGCAGAAACAGGTTTAAGAAACAGACTCGAGGTTTCTTATCATTCAATGGAAATGAAGTATATTTAAATAATAATCTCCATGGCAGACCTGCCAGAACAGTGACCTGCTGATGTCAATGAAACAACAGTGTTACACCGAGTGCAAATTACCTGCTCTTATGCCCTGCTCCGAACCTTCCCTTCTTGATACACATGTCCAGAATACCTCTGAGAGCTCAGATTCATGAAGCCAAAGCTGGCAGCTCAGTAATTTCCCTTCCTTTAAAGAGGGGGTTTTTTGTAGCTCTTTTCCCCACTAACCAGAGCGATCAGGAGGGTGTCACAAAAGCACATGAACAAACAGAAGCATGTGGGGAGGTGAAGATTTACTCTCACCCTTGTTAACTCCTAACATAGGAGATAACCCTGTGGTGTTGATGGCTACCTGACAGCACACTGGCAGATCACACACTGCACTCACACACTGCAGGAAGCCTCTCTCCCATGCCTCCTCTCGTGGACAGCACACTCACCTGGTGCCCCTGTGTACATGATGGAAAACACATTAATAGCTATGGTAGCAGCATAGAACACTGGAAGTGCACGGAGACCATTGGGCACAGGGTCTTCCTGCATAGAAATCATGAGAAAAAGGAAACGTTAGTTGGATTTCGCATAAGATTAATGTCAGCATGAACTACCACAAGGAAAACATGTACTCCCAAATCAGTGTTTCTGGGGAAGCTTGACACTGTTAAAGGGAATCAGGGAAACAGCCTGTACTTCCAGGTCAGCTGCAGACCTGCTGAGTGACCTGGTGGCAGGTTTCTCTCTGCAAGTATGTCCTTATCTATGTTGGTCTCCAACAAGAGGAGTCCCTTTCACTCAGGATGACTGAAGAGTGCCGAGCAGGGGAGGGTTTTGATGTTTTGGGGCAAGGCTACAAGCATCAGTGCAATGCATCCATCTCAAAACCTTACTCCTAACCTCTCAGTTTTGACTGAGACAGACTCTCTACCAACTAACAGAAATCTCTGAACCATTAAAAGTCTGTCTGTATTAAACAGGTAGCATACCTAAAGTGAGTGCCAATGTTCAGCATGCCACTGTGCCAGCTGCCCGCTGTGGTCTTGTGCCCTCAGCACTCACAGGGAAAGGCTCAGCTGATGGCCCAGCGGAAATGCACCAAGTGAGCCACGGACAAAGCCTTTGTGAGGAGACGGCTTTGCCCTTCTGAGGGCTCTGCGCGTTTGCCTGGCGAAGCTGAGGGCTGGCTAATGTGGTTTTGTTTCTTGCTGCCATGAGCTATAAAAGAGAGCTGAGAAAAGGCTGCAGCCGCCCTGTGCTATGCCCCAGTCCCAAAGCGTGGTGCAGCAGGGGCTGTATTTGTAGGGCCAACTGCTATTCACGGACAGCCCCAACAAGGGCATGAAGCCCTGGAACAGCCCACGGACTCACGAGCTAGAAAGCTGCTCTTTTTTTATGTGTGCAAACAACACAAGTTGCTACCTGCTTATGGCAGAAGCTCTGCAGATTTTACTACTTTATGAATGGCATAGATGGCAGTAGAAATGAAATTTCCTTATCTTGAAATTTTTCTGCCTGTTGAGTGCTTAAATATGTGGCTTTAATACCAGAGTTCATGTAATTTTGATGACTAGTTTCTTAAGTTGCCAGGTTTTTCTATTTGCTTTCCTCATCCTTTTTGCAACTTGAGTAAATTTTCATTCAAAGCTGAATCAAATCTATCATCTGTTTTTTATCACTGACTTTTATTTAGATCAGAAATAAAGAAGCTGAAGTTACAGGTGGTGCTATTTATAGCAAAAGAATTAATCCCTCATCTATTTAAGTTCTCTGTATAGCTGGTAATATAGTGTCCCTTATTTTAGGTCATTGTCATGTGCTACACTTCCCCATTTTAGCAAGTTGAATGGTGTGAGAGAAATGGAAAAGGCAGATAAAAGTGTTCTGATTTCCAGTTCATGCTGAGGGACAAGCAAATCATCTTTTACACTGGAGATACAGGGACTGATGTTACCTCAGGTCACTAAAACCCGTTGATTCAGGATTCTTGAGAATCTACAAAATATGTATATGCCCACCTTCTAATATCTGATGTGCTAGAAAATCAAAGCTTTAAATTTCACAGCTATAAAATATCAATTAGAGTATCTCCAAGGGAGGACTGTTCTGTTTAAGGAACAGTCAGAACAGCTATCACAAGGCTAAGTCAATGCCAGCAAGCTCGTGTTAACACAGAAGCAATCTCAACATCTCTGACCAAAGAGAAACATACAATATTAATTATCACACAGCACCTTCTAAGCCTCAAATACTTGTCAAATTACCTACTCTGAGCTTTCAGAATTGCTAAAAAACCCACTGGTCTCCTGTCCAAAAAGCAAGCCACAAACTTTCAACACTAGAAATGTTAGCACTCAAATGGGAGGCTAGAACATAATCTTCATACTAAGCACTCATTATAATAGTGAGATTTCTTTACCTTGTTTAAAATGAAGAATCTAATCACCACAAAGAGAACTCCAGACATCAAGCCAGACAACAATGGGGAAATAAACCAGGAGGCAACTGTGTTGAAGAAAAGAATGAAGCTTGAAATAAACAGTATTCTTGCATAATAGTTAAGTAAGTTGTTAATGAGCAACAAATTTTAAACAGTTCTTGTACAACTGGTTCACTTACAACTGGTGCAAGTCAGCATCCAATTTGACTCAAAAAGTCAAATTAATGCTAGGCAACGCTAGAAACATCAGCCAAAGCATTTCCCGATAATTTTGAAAGTTTAGCAATCAGATTCATCATGAAAGTTTCTTGCAGTTTGAATCAGAGTAGACCAAGATAGCCCTGTAATTTCCTAATCATCACGACCATGAATGTTGCAAGCAAGTGGAAAGCAACTGCAACTAGCGGGATGCCATGCTGCTTGCAGGGGAAAAGTCTCAATTCCCAAAATGCTACAGAAGCATCAACTGTAATGTATAATGTTCCTACATTTTTTGCAGGCCAGGGCTGCAAGTGTCCAGGGCTGATTTAGCTGAAGTAGGTGGCAAAACTCCCACTGATTCCAATAAAACCAGATTAGGGCAGCACTCTGGAAATCTCATCTAGAGTGATTTATTGTTTGCAGCATGGTTAACAAATTGATTCTGCTGTCACTGCAAACTTGCTTTTACTTTCAACAGAATTAAAAAAAATACATGCATTGCTAAAGTTCAAATATATTACCATGCTTTCAGCATCAAATCCTTTTAATATAGACTTTGGACTGCACCTTGGGTTACAAGGCTTCCAAAACAATAAAAAAAACTCCATCAAATCCCTGCCTGGATGTAGTGATCTTGGCACTGGGACACTGTGAGTTAAACATTTGCTGTATGCCCAGATTTTGCCTCCATGAAGGTGGTGGGTGGAGAAACACGACTGTGGGCATTCACATGATGGCATTCATATTGTTCAGAGTAAGAACAGGGTAGTATGAGCTGCCACAAAAAGAATTAGAAGAGGAGGAATGTCACCTTGAAGCATGTCTCTGAGGGACAATGTGTCCCCAGCTTACCACTGGGGAAGTGCAACTTCTCTTACCCCTTTCTTCACTGGAGACACGCTGCAGCAATCAATGAACATGACACTAATGTACCTTCTGAATTACATGACTGGGGTGGAAAATAAAATAATGAGGGAGTGCTATCAGCGCAAAGCAGATTTCTTGGAATGTTTCTTGAAGGCAGCGCACACTAGTTCACATACTGTCACACATAAAAGGAGACAGCACTTACCAATCTTGACAAGCTGCATCCACTGGACACCCTGTGTGCCAATTGCCACCAGAGAAAATCCAATCGTAGCACCTACAATGCAATGGGTCCCTGATATTGGGAGTTTCAAGAACGATGCAATTAGCTGCCAAACAGCAGAACCTAGAAAAAACCCAACCATACGGTATAAACAACAACAATAATGTAACAGAAAATTCTTTGCCATCTACCCACATTCTTTCACAAGTGCTGCCTACACTTCACATGCATCACAGAGATCTTCTAAAGAGAGTTTTGTTCCTGTTCTGTCTCTAAAAGCAGATACTAAGACAGTTTAATAGCAGCTTTGAATGTTACGTATTACTTATGACTATTTAACAGCTCTACACTTCACAACAGTTCTGCTTTGCTTTTTTTTTTTTTTTCTGAAGGCTTTCAGTATTTACAGCCTGTCTGATTAAATACACAAACTGCTCCCAGTCTGCATCAAGCTTAGAAAACCTCATTCTAGAGAGCTGGACCTGGAAACTTGCAAGTGATCAGTATGAGGAGGTATTCACCATTTCTCTAGTGGCCTACCCATGCTTCTAAATTTTGATACTACCAGAGAAAGACTAAAATTATGGGGCAGGGAGTTTTTATGGCTCTTCTCAATGATGCACAGCCATCCAGAGTCCTCTACAGGAAAGATGGACTAAGGAGGGAATAAGGACTCTCTCACTGCCTTCGTTTTCAGCTCATTGTTGCACTGGAGAAATTCAGAACTGCAAAAAGGGCTTCTATTAGTCATGGAGTAGCCAAAGATACTTTTGGCATAAAGAAATAACTGAAGAATGGTGGACAATGGTCTTTAAAGTAAATGCGACATGTGATGTTCCAACAGATGTCCAGAAAGCATGCTGGCCAAGAGTGCAGGGGGAAAATAAAGGTTCCCCAAGCACCACTTCCAGCAGCTAGATCAGATCACAGTTGGTCACCATCTTGAGAATGCAGCTACATGCTCTGACTCGTTTTCACTTTGCAAGGACTCAAGCTCCCTGCTCTTCTTGCAGTGGCACTAACCTCAGGACATCAAAATAACTTTGGCAGTGGCACAAGCTTTTTGTGGACTTCACCTAGAGCTAAGAGAATTATTAGAAAGAGCTCTTCTTCATCTAGAGCTAAGAGAATTCTTAGAAAGAGCTCTTCTTCATCGTAAGACTTCATGGCCTTAGGACTGTATCTTCATTAAGATACACCAATGGCAGCAATCAGACAGCCAAAAGAGATCCTGAGTTTTCTAGCTGATGCCACCTCTCTTAACAGATCTGCAGCAGACAGGTGATAAAGCTGTTAACCAAAATCTCAATCTCTATCCTCAATTCCAACATGAGAAGCTGGTTTGAAGGTCATGAAACAGAGCCATCTGCAAAGGGTGATTTGCTGGTATTGTATGTGGCTACATTTGGAAGTCAACCAGTTTGTAAAACTGATCTCTCCCGGGGTACTATCCCAAAACAACTGTTACTTTTCTTGCTAGTGGAAACTCTAGATCAATCAAGGAACACCTGCTCTTTAATTTTTTGGCTTCTTTCCCCTGGTACTAAAATAAAAATAAATACACTTTGAAACCTTTGACATGAACTTAGGCCAGCAAGTGGAAGTGAGTTGAAAGAAAAATCAGATGGTTACATCTGTAAAGAGTCAGATAAACAGACAGGTCAGCCACAGACATGTAATTACAAAATACTTAGTCTAAAAAACAGGGAAAATGCAACCAAGCCACAGCTGCACTGCAAATGTCCAGTAAGGGCTGGATTTTTTTTTTTTTGGTAGAGAAATAGAGGGAGTATGGACCTATTTCTTGTTTAATCAACTTAATAGAATCATAGAATCACAGAATAGTTTGAGTTGGAAGGAACCTTAAAGATCATCTAGTTCCACCCCTGCTTGCCATAGACAGGGACACCTTCCACTAGATCAAGTTGCTCAATTGAAAATAAACAGGAGAATAAGAGGAAAAGTGGTGGAGGACTGATGGATAGTCTGAGAATGACAGTGTTTGATCTAAAGAACTTTAAGGAAGCATATTAAGGAACAGAAGAAAATACAAATCAAGCCAGAGCAGGACTTTCCTCTGGTGTTTGTAGTGTTTTAACTACCTACATCTTTAACTCCTCTTGAACATAAAACGTCTGTTTCCAATTTTTACCTTTGCAAAACTAAACCTAGGAAGCAGGAAGCTAACTAGGCCTGTCAAGGAGTCCCAAGTTCAGACTCTTCATGGCTGCTGACACCGTGGCAGCACACTTTTCCTCCCGGTTAATATTCCCTAAAGACAATGGGCTGGCTGCAAACTGCCCTGACAAGAGTCACCAGCATCAGCTTTTGGCTCGGGATACATTTCATGCTCCACTGCTGCTGAAGGCACCACATCCAGTCTCCTGAGGCTCTGGTGCTGTGTCCCAGCCATAAGCTATACAAATCCATCAGCAGCCATCACCTGCAAAAATACATTAGTACTTTGCTTTGCTAATTCTGGCTGGGATGTCCTCTTCAGTTGCACCAGCTGCTGACTTGTGCTCACACCAGGACCACTAGAACAACACTCGGGCAAATTCTGACAATAACCTGACAACTAGTTAATGCTAGGGAAGTACTACAATTTACTCCCAAGAGCAATTCTCATCTGCCTAATAAACAACATTTTAATATGCTAAGAATTATTACAAAATGCTACATTTCAATATTGTAATCTCATTGCTCCCTGCTTCCTTTTCTCTTAGGAGAGAAGGTTTCCCTGAAAATGACCATCTGCTGTTTGCTGCAAGCATCAAAGGATCTTCCACCAACATCTGGAAAAAAGATACAGTGACTTTTAGTCTCTCCCAGACTGTTGACTCATTTAAACCTCATTGAAATTCAGAAGCTAAATCCATTTGCAAAAACATGATCATGAGGCATGAGAGAACAGGGTTGGGGAAAATGCAGAGCAAAAACAAAAAGAGGAAAAGAAAACATCCAAGAAAGCTCAGAGAAAACACAGGAAAAATATATTCATAGAAAAGCTGGAAATGGATTTGAAAAAAAAAAAAATTGAAATCTGCATTTTGTAACTTGTGATTAATTCTGAGATTTAAAATGTGGAATTTCTCCTTAATGCCCTTACTGGAGGAAGGGAATGCAACTGGTCATGAAGTTCACACAGGCTTATGTAAATATGTATGCAAATAACTTGTTTTCCTTGAGCTTCTGGCCAGTTGCCTCTGCAGGGGGTTTCTGAGACTTAAACCTTTGCCCTGCCAGGATCAGAATGCCAGAAATAGATACAGAAAAGAAAAGGGAGCCTTCCTTCAATGAGAATCATGAGTATCAAGAACATGCAGGTCACATTTCAGATGGTGTACTCTGCTCCTAGGCATATGCCCATGGGAAAAGACATTACTATCTCAGTAAGCAGAAAGCTAAATTATGCAAGTAGAACCCTCAGATTAGCTCAGTTGGTTAGAGAATTTTGTTAATAATGCCAAGGTTGTGGGTTTGATCCCTGTAAGGGACAAGTCACTCAAGAGTAAGACTCGATGATCCTTGTGGGTCCCTTCCAACTCAGAATATTCTGTGATTCTGTAATAAAAAACCACCCTACAGATTGAGGAAAAGACCAGAAACCTGCAGCTGACCTTGCAAGATATCAGGAAAGAAGAACTGATGGTAGGTGCTCGAGAAAATCGGGTGTGGTTTAAGGTGGCAACCTTACAGAGGGACCATCTGGGGAAGCGGCTGCGGTCCCAGAAGTGATTTCTCACCAACCAACCTCTCTTCCTCTTGGGCAAGGAAAGGTGACCAACCTTCAGGGTGCTCAGGAGCAGCCAAAGAACTAAGGGAACTACTTCCCCACAGTCAAGCACACAAAGCCGCCTCTGACAACTCCAGAAACTGTCACTCGATGTCCATTTTGATCCATTAAAATGAAAAAAAACCCAAAACACAAAACCCCACCCCTTTCCCCAAACAAAGAGGAAAATAACCACATGCAGTACACCTCTGCACAGATTCACCTATCTCATTTTCAGATTCACCCTAATAGCTGTGAGGATGTTAGAAGTGGTAGGTGGAAATAATACTGAGATCAGGTTTAAGTAGGATTAAGGAAGAAAATGTTTAAATGAAACATCCATTTCAAACAGAGGCTTGTATAAATCAAGCCACCCTGTCATGGTATGCCATAAACCTGCCAGACTGAGAAAGTGGTGGTGGGATGAGAGGGCTGGCCCTTTGCCTGGACTGCCTCTCCCACAGTGAAAGGGTTTCCTTCCTGCTGTCTCCTGCCCTTTAAAAGCAGGTTTGCGTCTTGAGGGAGCTCTCTAAAAGCTCACAAAGCCTCTTGCATATAAACAAAGAGAAAATACTGTGGCTTAATCTTACTTACCTCAGAATATGCTATTTGTTCTAAATGGAGATTTAGTTAACTACCACCAAAAGAAGGGGAGCAGACTCTAAAGCACGCTGACCTGCTGTCGGTTTGGGTTAGAAAAATTAAGAAGACTTTAAATGTGTGATTATTTATCTTTATTGCTCCCCTAGTTTTGTGATGGGCAAAGGTGAAGTGTAGGACTAATTGCAATCACTCAGCTAGACAATCACTTTAAGCAAATGTATTTGGATTTTCTGTAATTTTTTAAAAACAATTCCTTCTCATGCATACTCATTGCAAACTGCTGTTTCTGTAGGATCTTCTGCCCAGACACAAACATTATGCTTTCATATTTTTCATTTACCATCACAAAAATCTCCAAAATAATTTTTTTCAGCACCCTGTACATATATAGGATCCATTGTATGAAACATTTCATCTATTAGATAAATGGATGAGTCATTGAAAAATGTAAATTATTAGAAGCATTTAAAAAACGTGGGAGACAAACAGGAGTGCAGGCCCTTGCATTCATACAAAACCAGATGTGCAGGTCCAAAAGATAGGAAGACTTAGTTAACAATGTTCACAATGAACAGGATGACAAATACACAACAAATGTTACTTGGAATAGTTAAGTATTACTTACCAACCATTGCACTCACTTCTCCTGCCATCAGCAGTGGGACAGTGTTGTTGTACAGATTAACATCAATGATACCTTTCCGAATTGTTTCTCCTACTTTTGCACCCAGTAATACTGAGCCAGTGGTTTCAAAAACTGAAGCCAAAATGCAAGCCTGGCGTAAAGTAACGACACCAGAGCCCACAGCCGTGCCGAAAGAATTTGCAACATCATTTGCACCAACTGAAAAAGCTAAAATAAAAGCAATGATAAAACCCACAATGACCATCCACAGGTACTCATCCATTGCCATCTTTCCCCAAACTGTAGATTTGCTTCCCCTTTGCAAATAGTTAATAGCCAAGGCTGGAGGGCACTGCAACGGATTTGGAAAGCAGATTTCTTGTAAACAATGAGTTCTCTCTGGAAAGTGCTGGGTAGTGTTAGAATGTGAAGAAACTGCTAACTGCTGATTTTCAAACTACTATAAATACTGTTCATTTGGCTGCCTTCGGTCAGCAGTGAAACACATTCCATATTTTGCTCCCAAACTGGTACAACTGCGATGTTCTGTCCTGCAACAGAGGGAAAAAAAAAAAAAAGAAAAAAGAAAAAGAAATTTTAAAAAAAGGGAATACTCAGCAGAGCCCGTAACAATGTGCTTTTTCAGAAGTAAACAGATGATTTAAACTCACTAATGGGGTCCTACCTCAGCATGTGACTGCTCTAATCATAAAGCAATTCAGAAAAGATTCAAATTAGGTCACCTCCAAAGCAATATGCTTCTTGCAATATCGCTTACCAAGAAAAACTTTTGAGCAATTTAAAAGGATTTAGAAGGTTTGGGAGTTTTGTTTGTGTTGAATTTACCAAGCAAAGCAATAAGACTTCTTTCTAGCAGAAGGATTCTTCTAGGCTTTTTTTGCACCCAGTGAATATAAGATATGTAGAGTATATAGACCATAGCATATAGCCTGATATATCACCTAGCTCCACCGAACTCAGCAAAGCTCTCCACTGATCTCAGCAGAGCTCTCAATGTTTTATTGGCTGCAGCCGTGGATGCACTTGTTTGAAAAATGATTTTATATATATACGCCTGTCTAGGAAACAATGCTGGAAATACTCTGAAGAGCATTAATATTGATCTGTTGCTGTTAACACATCCTATGCAGTAAGAATAAAATTTTGTTGCAGCTTTTCAGTCACTGAAACAGCACAATAATTTCAATATTTCCCTACCAGTTTAGAGAAATCTATAAAAAAATGTAAATAAAACATTGAGATCTCTGCTCTTTCCTATAGTTACCAATTGCTAACAGTTATCACATTAAAACCATCGTCATAGATACCTTTTAGTATTTCTTTTAATAGTTTCAGTTTTATGACCACCTTTTGAATTACATCCTTATTAGTCTAATCTGATAAAAGAGTAAGCTCTTTCACACCAAAATTATTGACAGAAAGAAAGGGAATTTAAAAAATAAAACCTTCACCATCTAAAGACTGTTAAACAGAGCGTTAAGGCCCACAGTGACATCAAAATGGTCAAAAGCTAGAGGCAAATTTTCCCAAACCACTTGCTTCCTCCAAGGGCTAGTTCTCTTCTGTCAGCAGCCACCACAAAGACGTCCAGTGGCAAGGGGTTAAATGAACACTTAGCAGCACATAGGAATCAAACTCCCATGTTTTAAAAAGCACCTCCTGAGATCAGAGGATATCAGATTAAAAGCCCACCTCCTGCTCACGCTCAGTTTCCTCACAGTTGCTTCAATTTCATACAATATTCCCAGATGCAGCATTTCAAGATCATGCTTAATTGTTTTCGATGACCCAAATGCAATACAGGTTCTGCAGTAGCAAGGAGGAAGGGTCTCCTCAAAAAATGGCAAAATTAAAAATTAAAAGGGAATACTCCTGAGATGCTGGATCCTTGAGAAAAACCAACAGGAAAACACATCTACATGTTTCTTAAAAAACTTTTAAACAGATGGTAAGGATTGATGCTTTCTCTGCATACACATATTCAGCAGAAAGGATGTCCCTCTTTCTTTGCCCAGGCTCCAAACTGGCTGAACAACTGTTGCTCCAGTCTTTTCCAGATTTAGAGCAGACATAAATCCTTGAATGCCTTCTGAAATAACATTTCAGAAGGACTTAACAACTAAAAACATTTGTATAAGGATTTTTATGCTATGAGATAACATGAGAAAATGAAGCACCAAAGCACATTTGCTATTTGAAGACTTGTTACCTTTTTATAATTCATGAGCACTCAGCCTTTTGAGTGGAAAATGATTTGAGAGAGACAGAAAAGACTAAAGATATTTGGAAGAAACAATTGTAGTTAGCACTTGTTTGCCTGTGAACTAAAACAAAATCCCACCAAATGCATTAAATAAAAATTTCCTATTATGTATATCGGATTTTTGCTAGGAGATGAAGTGCTGGACTAGGGTCCTTCCTTGATCCTGGAGATTAATGATTAAATTCTTCATCCTGCATGGATTTACACAGTACCTTTGCCAAATTAGCCTTGGTGCCCCAGTTTCTTTTCCTGAAAATGGGCAAAGGTGAGTGAAATTCATGCCTGTATCCACAGACTCTGATTATATGAGACTCGTTTCCTTTGGATGAGCAAGATGGAAGCACACTCATATTCCCAATAGAGATCCGTCTTTTTTCCACTTATCAACCAACATACCAATTTACTGTGGTGACCCAATTTCTGGGATAACGAAGAGCAGAGGGATTGTGATATTCCTCCACAACAGAGTTAATGGGACAATGTTTGCCAAATCTGGCTCCTCCAGCCACAGCGAGTTCCTGCAGCTTCCAAAATAAACCACTAAGTCACAAGGTTGCCTTTATTAGGTTTCCTGTGAGAGGGTGGGGAGAAATCCTCCAGACAGTCCCAAAGAAATTAAGACTACAAGTGTGCGTATGTGTGCTCCTAAAATGCCTTATGAAAGCCAAAGAGTTTCCAAAAGTGTCAGCAAGGATTTTGCTAAATGGCTCAGAGAGGCAGCTACATAAATTCCCTCCCTATGAAATGGGATATATGGCCTTGGGAGAAAATGATGTCTTAAGTATGAAGTGAACCGTCCTGTCACTTTATGCAAGGTAATGGTTCAAAACAGAGCTTCCTCCAAAACTTGGGAGGCTCAACTTGATGTCCATTGCATTGGCACAAGGAACAGCAACAGCAATAGACAAGCCTTGTCTTTAGGAAGATGAAAAACAAAATGAAAAGAGGAATAAACACACATTTAAAAATTAACATGTAGGCTGCCTTTGGATAACTAGATGTTACTACTTTCAACCTTAAAAAACATAAGAGATTTTAAATGCTTACAAAGAAAGAAACACAAAGAAGAAAAAAAAAAAGTTTTCAGAAATGCAAAATATCCTGCAAAGTAGGCCAGTGACTAAATACAGACTAAATCTTGTAGCATGCTTCTTTCTAGAGCCCAAAATACATCTGGCATGCTCAGACACGCTGAGCTGTGCCCCTCATCACCTAATCTAACCGAAGAGTCTGTGGTATTTTGTGTTGTTACTGGGATGAAAAAGAAACTGGGACGGAAAAAACGCCATGCAGTAGGGAATGGCAGATGACCTACTCTGTGTGTGACACCTGGAGGTCACAAGCCTGTTTCTCTCCTGTGCTCATTTATATTTCATCAATGTGTCTCTATGCAGTGCCAATACAATTCAACCCAACCTGCTAGATGCTTGGACATTCTCCCATTTACCTGTGGGACCAATACTGCCTCTGCAGTCAGGTGCACTACTGCAGCTTACTCTGGGTGGAAAAGTTCATTTTCCCATTTAGGCTTCGGATAACTCTTCCTGAACAAGCCCAGCCTGTTCTGCAGTGGCCGTGGTGCAAATTCAGACTTGAATATTAGCAGGGCAGAGGAACTGTGTTAGGACTGTGGAGCTACAGGACCTGAAGCTGCGTCTCTGACGGCTATTAGAATGAAAGGAAAGGCGAAAGAAGACAACATTTCAAGTTGTAAGAAGCTAATTCTGAATTAAGGCAAGATTTTTAGTTTATAATAGAGTTTTCTTATAATCCATAATCAGCATACTACACTTAGGAGCTCTGGGTTGAAGCTTTTCAAGTGGACTTAAAAACTTGGAGAATTTGCATCTCAGTGAGAAAAAGTCAATTTTTGGAAATGCTAAGCACGTCCCTCTGCCTTGCTGGCAGATGATGCAGACACCCCCCTCGGACTGTATTTTATTGCTAATTAAACAGCTTTTTATAAGTTTGTCAACACAGAATGCTATTTCTTCCCCAGGGGAGAGATAAGAACAAAACCTAGGTAAATGAAGCACCTTGATTCATGCACAATGGCAAGTGAATCCTCTGGAAAAAGCTAGGATCTCATGGTAATCACAAGATCATTTTGGGACATGTTTATATATGGACATTTACTAAGATAGCTCTTCTGGAAACTATTAATGGTACACTCCTAAGCCTAGACAAGTTTTTAGTGAAAAAAGTAAGACAAAATTTGAAACCAAAAAGGAAACAAACAAGAGATCCCATAAATGTCTTTTAATCCTCTCTTCACGGAAAATTAGGGAAGAAACCTACTGCACTTGTGACACATTGAAAGGTATGCAGCTCATACCATATATAAATCATGTTGTATGCAGCTCTTCTACTCTCAGAAGTTGCCCCATGCTGCAGCTGAAAATTTTCTTCTGCTCTGGACTGGACAGAGATTCCGTGAGGTCCCAATTTTAACTGATTTGTTGTTGCCCAAGTATGAAGAAAAATCAAAAGACAGAAGCTAGTGTAGCATTTCTCAAGGTAACTCTTACGACTACTCCACTTTGCATTATAGCAAGGCAGACAAGGGAGGACAATTTCTTTTCCCCTGCCATGTTGAAAACAGCAGACGCTTCAAGATTGACAGCGGCACTGAATTTGTACTGACAGGCAGGTTCACTTCGAGTTACCAGTGGCTGAAAAGTCTGTCTAAAATGCTTACCAGACAGCAGCTTCTAGGAGGTTGGTCCATACCTCTTTAATTTCTGTATGTAGTTTTTTTATATAAAACTGATCTGTCAGGCTTCCCACTGACGTACATAAACTCAGACCAGATCTGGCATTCCAGTCTATTGGTACTGAACACAGCACTGCATAGAAACCAAGCATGATTCATAACCAAAGCTACTAACATCGTTCATATGAATAGTCTTTATCATTTCCAGTTTGTTCTTGGGCTACAAATTATTTATTTTGAACTACTAATGCTACATTCATTATATGAAAGGTGGTATTAATTCAAGTGGCTCAAGACTAAGAACATCCCTATATGGCTCTAAATTACATGCACAGAACTTGTCACAAGGCCAAGCATTATGCAAGTTTAATGCTTCAGTACACAAAAAGCACTCTGAACTTACTATAAAAAAAAATCAATTACCACATCTGCAGAAGCAGGGTTTGCATCAATCAGTTCCTATTTTAATACACTCATAATGTGTTTAAGCATACTTCATGCTACTACTTGATATGGAAACAAGACTGAAGTTGATAGCTTTCCAAGGATTCACATCCAGTTTAACATTGCAGAGAGGGACAGTCACTGTCAGTTCCCAAAACTTCCAGAAGATGCTTCCTTTCCTTAGCCCCTATCAACATTTGTTCCCACCACTGAAAGGTCAAAAATGCGTATAAAATATTTAGCATTTTGTTGCTGAAAACATTCAGTAAAAAGACTCACAGCAGTCACTTTAAACAGCAATTCTACAAACAAGTAAGAAAGGAAAAGTATCAACAAGTTCTTGTGCATTTGCAGATAAATATCTTTTTTGCTAACTAAAGGTCAATTTGATCCTTCAGTGACTGAAGAAAGTCTTTTTCTAATAAACAAGTAATTTTTATGATTCAACACTACAGGTTTTCAAGATCCATTCAGAAAAAACAAGTGTCCATGGTTGCAGAAAACATGTTTTATAAAAGAAAACCATGCAGAGAAGTCTTTAAAACTCACCCAGTATTTAAAAGTTGTTTCAAAAGAAAAAGGAGCTAAGTTCTTCCAACAACCTTCCCTCCCGATTGTAAATACAGGTTGAAGTCTAAAATAGGCATCCTATCATTCAGCACAGTCACATCTGAACATGCAAATTTCCAGAGGGTAGAAAGAGGGCTATAACTTACACCAGGCAGTCCGGGGATAAAATTCACTCCGGTACAGGAGACCACACAAGACAACACCGAGAAGCATCAATGCGAGTCCAGAGTCTTATTCAGTAGGTGAAAATCTGCCTCCTCTTAAGCAAAGAATTCTGCTGGGGGTGGGCACTGATAAAACACAACACTGCGTCACAACTGCACTAGTGAGACAAACCAATCCAATGAAGCTCGTATTAAAAGCAACAAAACATTCCCTTTCCTCCCCCCCCAGCCCGAGCACAGACATAGACAAGAAAGGAAATCTCATTTTTGACCATCAGCTGAGCATTTTGGTGAGATCAGGTACTCTCTGAGGAATCCCAGACCCTCTATTTGCAAGCACACTTAAATGCACTTTTAATTCAAGCACATGTGACAGTAGGGTACATACATCCAATTTGGGAATGATGTTGCATGCTTGCTACTTTATCCATGTCAGCAGAGGTCTCACAGGCTATGCAGGCTGCAGAAAGTTAAAGATGTGCACGAGTTTTGACTGGATCAATGCCTAAGCAAGCAACTTCACTTTCAACAGTTCAGCCTAAATTACCCAATCCAGATTCCTTCAACCGCTTTCCTTTAAGTGGGAAACATTTTTGCATGTAAGTCAAGGCAAAGCTAATGTTTGCCTAAAACCACATGGATTAGCTTTATATAAAATATTTGCTTTAAACCTATATAATGCTATCATACTCAACAAAAAGGAATGCAAATCACAACTGCATTGTCACTGTTAAAAATCTGACAGACAAAAATTTATTTGGACACATTTCTGGTTAATAAAGAAATGATGTTTAAAATTTATCTGCTAGGTTTTACTCCATTCTGAGTCACTCAAAGCCATGTAATGACATGCTAATATAATAAAATTAAATCTGTAAATTTTCTGCATCCTGAACATTTCAGAAATCATTGACTTAAATTCATAAACACATACTTAGGAACATAATCCTTTCCTCATCTATTTTTCCAAGTTTGAATAAAGGATATTTCTTAACAAGAAGTCAAGTTTTCTGAATTGGTTAAATTCAGTTGCACATCTGCAGGGATAATTTGGTAAAACTGAAGAGTAGTTTATATTTCTTAAGAAAACTCACAAGAATTAGCAAGCCTACATCACCTTTTAAACGAATTAGGGGAAAACTCCACCTAGAAATCTGCAGTGCAGAAATGACAGTAAAATCATCACTTCCCCCCACCCCCCAGAAAAAAAGAATTATAAGTATCAAGCCATGATTATTTTTAAGAAATGTTGACTCTTTATTTAAGGTCAATACCCAACTACTATTAAGTCTGCAATATAGCTGCTACCTTTGGGAAAAACTACATCTCTTAAGTCCAGTTGCAGTGTCTTTCCTTTTATTTCTGTAATAGCTGGCAAACAGGCCTTCTAGTTTTAGAAAAGAGGCTGATACTTTCACACTGGCTTTCCCTTATGGACAAAAGTAACATATTTTAACAACAAAAACATTAATCTTCCGCTGCAGATCTAAACATATCTTACTATCTTTTTTTACTTTATTTTTTTCACAAGTAGCATCAATCAATCAATTCAATTGTAGACATTAAGTCAGCCTGTATTTATAGATCTGGATTCCATAGTTTTAAGGAAGTGAATAAACAAACAAAAATTTCTTGGAACATTTATTTAACTTTATAAGTAAAAAAAAAATAAAATTGCAAAATATTATTTCATGTTCTCATTATGGTTAACAAGTTGTTGATGTCTGCCTGAAATCCGAACGGTCCAAATAAGCACTAAACCCATCCTAGTTCTCCTTAAAGGTCCGTTCACCCAGCTTAGAGCAACCACCACCAGCGTGCACATGTAGGTAAAAGGACAGACAAGAGGACACATTATTTGAGAGGTATCTACACCAACTTCAAACCCCAGAAGCTGCCAGACTGACCTGTGGGAATCATCTCGGACCCAAACTGGAACCATTTGAGTGCTGCTTCCCACGAGCCAGCCTGGCCACAATGGTGGTTTCTTGTTGACCTAAGCTCCAGAGCTCGGTCTACACGCAAAGCAAAGGATATAATAAACAGCACAGAGAAAAGGAAATATCTTCAAAGTTTTTGTTCTGCTAAGTCAGCATTGTGGACTTCAGGCATGAGAAAATTCAAGCCAAGATAGGTTGACCATTAAAAAGGGGTATAATTTGGGATACCACTAAAGAAGCAAGCAAAGGAAAATTTTTAAGACCACAAAATAAATTACCAGGATCAGGTTTTGGCAATGGTAGCACCGGTTTGGTTCCCATAAAATCAAATATTTGTAGAAATATTATATATTAGAATCTCAATCAGATATCATAATTTGGTTTTAATTGAAAGTTATTCTGGTAAATCCACAATTGATAGATCTCTGCTTGATTCAAAAAATCTGTGCTAGGTAGATTTATATTCTGGCTTAAATAATGTAATAGGACATGCCAATTTAAATAATTAATTGTAACCCCCCTTTGTTTTGTATTTCTGCATCAGCTATTTTCTGAAGGAAGCTCAGGTTCTCATTTCCCAGTGATCACTAAAACAAAATTAATTTGCAACTTAATGTAACTTTTACATTGAATGTAATCATCTTTTTTTTACCATTCAGGTCAGAAGGCTACATATGTAAACACTTACACATATTTTAAAGAACATACACATTTAGTAGAAAATAATTGAAGATGAGTATAATTTTCTAACACAAAAACCTGTAAGAATTAGAACTGGAATACCCATAAACTGCACTTGGTCAGAAAGAGAAATACAATGAAAACATCCAAAATGTGCAGGATGTTATGTCCAGCTGTGTTGTCCCAGCTTAAATAAGGCTACTGACCAGCCACAGGATATTTTGGGCTTTCACATATCTGCTGGTACTCTAAAATTGGGACCTATAAGCAGCTGGAACTGGGGACCCTGACCCTGCCTGAGAACCCTTATTTCCCTTCAATCTACAAAGAAAATAAAGTTAATATGGACGATTGAAAATGGGTAGCAGATGGCCGCACAGGTATCACATAGTCTCTCGAAGAAATCCAGCTCTTGTAATACCCTCTTCTTTCTGGTTTTGAAGGCCCCCATCATCATCTCCACTTGAAGAAGGACACCACATGCCGATCATTACCTAGAAGTCATCTCTGAGGTCCTCGAGGCCAACAGATTTAACACAGCTCTAGCAAACACAGCACCTCTTCTGGCTTCTTTGGTAGCTCCATTACACCTAACAAAATCTAACACAACTCTGCGTATCTGCTCTGCAGAGAGCTGCAAACGCAGTTCAAGTTGTAAAAAGCCAGCTCCAACCGATAAAAGCACATTTGCTTCTGCATATCACGTAGCAAGCTCCAACACATTCTATCAGGATAATCTCCAGAAGAGGTGCATCTGTGTTTCACTGCAAGAAAAAGTCATCTCAGGGACTTTCTGGAAAGTTTAATGGAGCAGACATAAAAATGAAGTCATTTAGCATTCAGGGATGGAACAACTCCTCTGCTCTGAGGAATCAAACCACTTGGATAGGCTTTCCTGATGGCTCTGAACTGTCACCCTGCCATCCATACTTCTTTTTTTTCCAGCAAGCCTGCAGGCTCTCAGAGGACACACCACTCCATCTAGGGGACTTCCACTCCCAGTGGCTGAGGTGAATTAACTGTGCTTGCACGGGCATGCAGGGAGAGCTGCCATGTTACAGCATGTGACTCTGCTTGAGATCACATTTGTCTGTTGAGTGGGTGAGCCCTGGGAAAATGAAAGGGGGGAACCCGCAATTGGAATTGCTGGAGGCCAAGGCTGGCGCAGAGAATGACACAGGCTCCTGGTGTTGTGTGGCCTGGGTGAGCCATGCTGACTCCAAATCCTGCTGCAGCACAAGCCAGGAGGAGTTTGAAGGCAACAAACCAATTCTGAAGGAGCAAGGCTTTGGCCAGTGCTGATTCAAGCACTGCCCTAGTTAATGCAGGGACCTGAACTTGTATGGCCTGTGAGTGTGTCTGATTGACCAGAGATTGAGCATACCTATGTCCACACTAAGCCCAAGGAAAGGGGTGATCTGCTGCTCCGAGCCACACTGTGCCTAATCTGTCACTTCCACTCCCCACCACCATAACCAAAGAAAGCAGTCAGCATGGGCACTGTATTCTAAAAGCCCTGGCTATTGCTGAAAACTCAAGGAAGCATTATCCTGAAATTTTAATGGACCTGGACTGGCTTTGCAGAGAACATAAAAACTGCCCATGAAACGCTCCTGTGGCAATAAAAAAATATGCATTTTGCAAATTCAGAGGCTTATGCAGAGATGCACTTGCAAAAAAAGTCAGAGTGTGGTTGGCAAAAGTCAACAATGCAAATTTTTCAGATAAAGGAAACCTGACACCTCCAGCCCCAAACTGCCTGCCATTTCCATTTCGGTTTGGATTTCAGAGAATAACCACTGTGGAGTCTTGTTTGAGTCAGAAGAGATGGCTGGAGGTCCCCTGGGTCCAGCAACCCCCTCTCTTCAAATAGAGCTGGAGTGAGTGAGTAGCTATCAACATGCCAGACCACACTGGCTGGCTCTTACTGACAACCACCAAAATCGGTGTGGCCAGCAGGACAGAAGCTGAATGTCAAAAGGAAGAAAGGACCCGAGGTATAACCAAAGAGAGGAGGGACGATGACACCCCAAGGTATCAACCAGGGGTATGGGAGTAAGCGGAAGCAGAGGAGGTCAATACACTGTGGCAATGGAAATTTTGCTCCTTTTTTTTTTTTCCTATGAGCATTACAGTAATAAAGATATAAAGAGGGAAACAGCAATGAAAGCTGTGACCTTGGCTTCATTTCCTAGGAATAGAAGACAAATATTATACCAGGAAGCTAGTGACTACACCTAATGCTGCCTGGAGATCATGCAAAGAATGGCACCTACCAGCTAACAGGCCTGTTTCCCCCACAAAGTCCAATAGCTGCTAATCTCCGTTCTCCTGAGTCCATGTAATAGTCCACATCTACCTCCTTGAGCCTCTGCTGCTAGAGACATGAGGAGCATGGTGATGAAGCAAAAACCTTGAGTTCCACCTACAAGGCAGCGTTAACATGCTGGTTGCTTCACCGTAGGTTGACGATACTCCTGAAGCAAAAGTGGCCAACAAACTTGTCACACTGGCATGGAATTAAATCACTGCCAATGCAACATGCCAAAGAATGTCCCATAGTTGGGTATTTGTCTTAAAGAACACATCCAAGAGGACTTAATAAAGGCATATGGTCTTGTGAAGCAGGTCAAGAAAAGTTAGGTTTTATCTCTCATGGAGAGATGGCTTTATGTTTTATTCGGGCTTTTCCAATTTGGGGAGCAAACGCAATGGTCCAATGCTGATGTCCAAGTGGAGCAAAAAGAGTCTTCCTAAAGGTACGGGCAGGATAACCAGACATGTGGACTGATGAGGATATTCAACTGCAGAAAGAGCCTGAACAGCTAGAACTCCTCTGCTTGACACAGAGGCTATAAAGAAGGGCAAGGAAGCAGAATACATTTGAGTACACAACACCAGCAAACAGCACCAGTGGCTAATGTGCCCCATCCTATGAAAAATGTGTTTATAACTAACCTAGAATGATGATAGATGATGATAATGACACATTACAGCAGCCTGATGGCTGCCCAGAGGAGAAAAGATAGAATGGACACTGCTGAGAGGTCAGGGATAGCAAAGAGGATTCCATGAGGAACCTTCCCCTCTTCCCTGTCTTCTGGTGTAAGAATCACAGCCACTCATGCCAGGATCCTGCCATGCCCACCACAGCTCAAACTGGGACTTCTCTAGACCTATGCATCTCCTTTGCAGAAAATGACCAACAACGGGAATGGCCCAGTGCTGACACAGACCCCTCCACTTCACATAAGCACTGAGAGAAGACCCAGACCACTCCAATGAAGAGTGCAAATCCCAGAAGTATGCAAAAAAATTACGCAAAGAAGGAGAAAACTACCTAAAAAAAAATTAAGCCTATGGCAGCCATACATACATGACAACTACACCACGTGAAGAGAGTCCTCTGGAATATGGAATCATATACAGAGCACATTTCTTGCAAGACCTGAAAGGTCTATCTCTGTTGAACTAAAAAGGAAAACTTACTCATTGTTATCCATAAAACAAATGAGCAAGTGGATCATCATGTAAATAAAAAACACTGAAAACTCAGGAAAAAAGTATATAAAATATTTTTTCTTCTAAAGAAGCAATCAAGGAATCTATAATTAATAAACAGCTGGTTGTTTCTGGCCACCAAGACCTTCAGAAGTCATAGGATTTCCTCTTCCATCTCTTCTACACATAAATTAAAAAAGGGAAAAATAATTATGCCATTTCTTCAACTATCAATCAGTTCCTCAGCCTTGAATTAAGCACATATTTAATTAAATCAAATTAATAAAATTATGCGAGGAAAACAGTTGCTCCGAAACAGTGGAATACATTACTCCCAAAATGGGCTTAGTATTTCAATCAACACTGTTTCCAAATGTTTAACCAGCTACCTCCCACAATTTGACTTTTTCTTTAAAACTTCAGCAGACACAAACATCTTTTAATCACTTCATTTAATACAAATAACTAAACAGATTACAATAAATTTGGGCTATATTAGAAGTTTATTTCTTTCAAATCTCAAGTACCAAGATTTTAAAAGAAAAATATTTCTTTTAGTTTTAAAAATTTCTCAATAAAGCAAAAGTGATTTCCATTTTCTAAAGTCATCCAGAACATGGACCATATTGTCCACTACATTCAATCTGGGATATGGCGGCACATTAATCTAATGTGAAATTCAGGGGTGCAGAAGACCATCCTGTATCTAATTTAAACACAATTGTCAGTTACTGACAAACCTGTTTAAAATATGAAATAAATTACAAACTGATCCACTGGCTACTCTTACCCTGTGATTCCATTTTGTCTGAGATTCCCTAGGGTTTATTCAGGAAATAGAGTAACTGCACAAACTTGAAGGCACAGTTCTCTGTCAAGAAAGTCTTCCACAAGAACATGCAAAAAACCCACACTGAGTGTGGCTCGTGGGCAAATATCATGAAAGGAGTAATGCTGAAGGAAACACTAAGTGAACATAGAGGCAGAGGTAACACAAAGAAAACAGAAATGTGCAGATTTACTTGTTCCAGTCAACAACAGTAGCTAAAGTTTATTGATTTCAGTTTCAGCAGCTAAAAATCCATGAAAACATTTTTTATATGATACAGACAATACTCTCCCATATTCAAATCTCTATCAAAGTAATAATATAGGCTAGGATTTTCTCACAGTCATTGCAATTTACTTATCAATTAGTAAATAAAACTTATTTTAAAAAATAAATGTTACTAACTGCAAATAATTTTTGTATCCCATTGTAATTCAGCTGTTCAATTATATGGAAATATCTAAGTAAAATGACTGAAAAAAAATAACTGGTAGCTATAAAAATAGCTGGATACATTCTCAGCCACTGTCTCTCAATTGTTCCCTTTATATCCACTATAAAATTCTTTCCAACACACTAATCACATCTATTCGGAAGAAACTAAAATTATATGATTTCAAACTATTTTCATTAGAAAAACAGTCCTTTAACAACTGCTTTTACCCTTCCATCTAATTATATACTATTAAAGGCCAAATATTCAGTCAGTGTACAAAAATAACCATAGCCTTTTATTAAGGACAAAACACCAGACAGGAGTTTATAAGAAAAATAAAAATGCTCTTTGCCTCTACAAGCAATACTGTTCAATACAGGAAAATATGTATAATTTTAAAATTTTAAATTACTACAATTAAGTTTGTTCACAGCATCATTAGGTTGTTGGACTGCATGGATAGCATTTCCTTGGAGATACTTCACATAACAGACAAGATATTTAAAAAACTACCTCTCAAAAAAAACTCTCCCCTAACTCGACACTAAGTAATCTGCACTTAAAAACCCACAGCTCTGACAAGAAAGCTTATCTGTCTAGAACATTTTTGTGACTGACAATCAAATAAAAAATGTTGAACTGATTAATATTTGATTCTGACATCTAAGGACAGCATAAGAACAATACATTATAAAGTTACCCAAATTACAGGATTAGCACTATCTTTTTTTTCTTTTACCTATGCACCTGTCACACTTTTTATGCAAGCAAAACCACTAACGTACTATTTTGTAATGGTCATGGTCTGATCTTTTCCACATTCAAGGTATGTTTCTACAAAAAACCCCAAACTGATTTCAAGTACAAAGCAGCAGCTATCTAATCCACAAATAAAAACTAGAGTGATGTTCTGCTCTTCCTAAAACAAGCTTGAAGCCATGATTATATTAAAGACACAGATGTGAGGGGATTTTTCAACTTCCAAACAGACATGCAAACAAAGTGTTACAATCCAGGGGTGCAGGCAAATGAATAAGCAAGAAAACTACGTGATGTTTGTGCAGCGTCCTCTCAAATCCTGCAATCCCTTCTAGAAAGTCTGGGTCTACATCTCCCTCTTCTTTACTCATGTTCTTCTCTCATGGCTTGGTCTCAGAAACTTTCCATGCCTGTAACGGAAACTTGAGCCAACTTCTTAAATGTATGATTTCTTCATCTCCACTCATCATCCACTTCTGTTTCTGAGAAGCTCCTCATCATGACACCTGTATCTCAAGAAGCAAAACAGGAAACATCACAGGGATGAAGCAATGAAAGATGAATAATAATATGCCTCTGTGTCTTTAATAAAATCCCAACTTTAATTCAAGTTCCTTTTAGGAAATCAGAGTTCCTCTCACAAATGCAAAGCTTACAAACCTAGTTTGGCAAAACATCGCATGCCAAAATTGGGGTAACCAATAGAATCTCCCAATCTGCACCTCCAATCCTGACAAGCAGGAGAAATCCTGTACCAGCTAGTCTTACATACAGTGGAAAATATTATCGGGTGCCAAGCTTGCAGAACTAGTCTGCAGCAGCCAGATCAACTAAAAGAAACTGCTGACCCATCTGCTGACTTACCCACTACTGAAAACAATGCCAGTTATCTTTACCCAGGACCCATTGGTCCAAGTAAGTAGAGCTCTAGCCCACAACTGAGATGAAAAACAAATATGGAAGTAAGCCTCTCTTCCACTTTTCCAATTGCTCCTTCATCTACACAACTTCCACGGTACAACTGTGTTTCTACACACTTAGCAGGTACCAGAGGAGGTGCTTTTCTGGGCATTACAGCAGCTTAATTATAAGGTCACAAAGGCCTAAGGTATTTTCAACATGTCATAAAAATTGGGGTTGTGGTGGAGGGCACTTGCCTACCTGTTTCGGGCACCCAAAGCAGGCTGAAAGCCAACAGCAGCACTATTTAGAGTCTAACAACAAAAAGGCAGAGGGATGACTCATCCACAAAATGGAGACCCAGCCATCTTGCATCCAAACAGGCAGCCTAAACCATTTGCCTGCCTTACAATTTTGCCTTAATGTTGAATGAGGGGATGCAGGAAAAATTATTTCTGCAGCCGTCAGGGCAGATAAGCAGGCACCGAAACCATTCTGCCAGCCAGCTCTCTGTGAAACAGAAGCATGAAAGCAATTTTCTCTCTCCCTTTTAGGGTTAAGGCCATCTTTAAAAAAACATTAGCATCAAAACCTTCTCATACCAGAAGCAGAGCAGACCCTACATCTTATCAGCTACCATCTAAACTTCTTAGAATTCCACCTCCCATCTAAAATCCTCTTTTCTTCTGCAAAAGCACTTAACAAGAGCAAGCTCCACACACATGAATCAGAAATGAATCAGAAAGACAGCGCAGTCCTTCATCAACTCCTCCTCATGAAACAACAGGTCATTTTGGTTCTCTCACACTAGAAACGAGAGGCAGCTGTAGGGACAAAGTCCCAACAGAGCACAAAAACTCTTGGCTTTGGTTCTTGCATATTGCAACCAAGAAGATAACTGAGCCTCGGACGGCCAAAGCAAGAAACCCTCTGACAGTGCTCTGGGTATTGCAGAAACAATAGCTTTTAAGTAACTGGACAGAAATGTATTTGCTGTGCTGGTATTACATGTCAAAGAAAAATACATATTCCCTCAATTCTGAACTCTTGAATAAGTCCTTATCCTCAAAAGTGCTTAAAAGGCAAACAGTCCTGAAAGCATGTGCCCCTGTGATCATGCCTGTATGGAGACATGCTCCTGCCTATTCAGGAAAGGTAACTTCGCAGATTTCAAGAGCTTACAAGCTTTCAAAAACACAAAAGCTGAGGCAGCCACCCATGTCCTGCTGTCAAGACATCCAGAATGTGTCCATATATCATCCAATTATTTTATACCACAGTGATTCTTAACTTTTTATCATGAAGATCACTGCATACAAGAAACAGAAACCATAATTTTACTGTTGTTCCATAGTCACCACAACTCCATATTCTCTCTGAGCAGTCGAAATTAACTGAGGATAGGTAACTCAATTTATTATTGACACCCTGACTCATTAATCACAAGTCTACATACGCATCATACAGATTACAAAACATCCAGTCTGCTCACTGTTGCATGCAGAAAGAGAACTGCAGAAAAAGGTTAATAATTGTCAAAAAGATCTGATGCCGGCTGCCACCTGAAACAACCAAGGAATTTTCAGTTTTCTTTTGAAGAGACAATTTACTGTCAGGCTGGTACTTCTAACTTTGATCTTCCTAGCAGCCACCACCAGCAGAAGCTCAGTAAAAGAAGCTCTAAAGCTTTGTAGCTCAGTAACAAAACACAGAAACCTCCCAGAATGTTAATTCAATTATAGTATTTTGGCAAGGAAGCCTTCCCCTTATACCTTGGGGAAAGTATTAAATGATTAAACAGTACATGTTTTAAAAGCACACATGCCTCAATTATTTGGTGTAACTGTTTCTGCACCTAACTGCTTTAAGAGAAGAAATATGCTAGGGCAACTTGCTTGTTTGCAAGACTGAAACTTGTTCCTTGTTTCCCAAGGAAACGGTGTTTATATAACCACATTGACTGCCCCATGCAGAGAAATGTAAATCTGAAGGCCAATTTCAACCTAATCTCATGCAAAAGGATAGACGTTTCACAGGTGCTCAATTCCTACAACAGAGTTGCAAAACAAATAACGGAGGCAGCCCCTGAGTAACACGTTTGGTTCACAAACATCGGGGAGACAACATGCTTTCATTAAATATACCAAAAAACTACAAGGCACTGAGAAGCTTCTCAGGCACTGTGCTGTTGGGAAAATCAGGGATGCTAATAGCACTGCTGTGGAATGGAAGGAAAGACTGAAAGAAGGGAAGATGCTTAAGGTAAATACAGACCATGAAAACCAAGAAAGCTACAGGGAAGTCTCATCTTCACTAGTGCAGCTGCTCACAGAGCTACTTTTGAATCTACGAAGCAACACAGCAATGCCTTACGTGCCCATTACACACAGAATTACACATACAGAATTAACAAGGTTGGAAAAGACCGCAGAGATCATCAAGTCCAACCTTTTACCTAACCTAACAACTTATCCAACACCAATTTATCATCTAAACCATCTAGACCATCTAAATCATGTCATTAAGTTCATCATCCAACATCTTTAAATACATCAGGGGATGGTGACTCCACCATTTCCCTGGGAAGCCCATTCCAATGGGAAATCTCTCTCTCTCTGTGAAAAAGTTTCTCCTGATATCCAACCTGAACCTCCCCTGACGCAGCCTGAGACTGTGTCCTCTCGTCCTGTCACTGGTTGCCTGAGAGAAGAGACCGACCCCCGCCTGCCTACAACTTCCTTTCAGGTAGTTATAGACAGTGATAAAGTCACCCCTGAGCCTCCTCTTCTCCAGGCTGAACAACCCCAGCTCCCTCAGCCGTTCCTCATAGGGCTTGTGCTCCAGCCCCTTCACCATCCTCGTTGCCCTTCTCTGGGCATCTGCCACCTCTGAGTGACCTGCTGCTGACATGTTAGCAGACACTTCTCAAGATTCATTAGAGGCACTTGGACAACAGTTGTCATATTTCACCAGTGCACAGGTAGCCTCGGAAAACCCTGAAAAATTACAAGCTTCTCAAACCCTTTCAACAATATCTTGCTCAGGCTGGCTAACCTAAGCACTGCCATGACAGGCTGGCTTCCTGGTCCATCTGTTTGAGAATCCTGCCTCCTGTGATCAGGACCAGATGCTTCAGAAGGTGGAATAGCTCAGGTGGTGAACAATGATGTAATTCACCCAAAAGGGAAATTCCTTCCTGACCTCATCAATTAGCATGAAGGTTTATATGCTTAATTTATTTTTAATCCTATTTTGTGCAACTCTGGACATTGTCATTATATATATAAATACCCAAGTCTGCTTGGAATCCAACTAAACTTTTGCCCTTGGTAATATTGCGTGGTGTAATTATGTCCAGTTTCAAATGTACTGATTTTCAATTTCTTTTAAATATCCCTTTGTTCTTGCACTATGGGAACTAGCAGAACTATTAACCACCTCTGTCCCCCTTCCAAGAGCTCCAGTCCGGCTTGCACCAGAAATTTCCATGCCATACTATGCTCTGTTCCAGAGCAGAAGCATAATATAAGGGCCTTTAAGGCAAAAACTGAACAACTTCTACCAGATATCTAGCAACATTTCTTTAAGCTAAATTTATGGGATCTGCAGGAAAGTGGGCAGTTCCACCAGGATTTCAGCAGGCCCTACCCTCTTCTAGATCTAGCAAGCTCACTTTTCTCATGTTTTCCACTCCAGAACTGCCATCCTTACAAGCAAACTGTTCTGCCCTCTTTGAACCCCGCCCAAGATTCTGATAAATTTAGTTATAAAAGAACAGCCAAGAAGCATACTATGCTGGGTTTTTCAAGGTCTGTACAAGAACCTCTCTCCTTCTAAGCAAAGAATTTCCCTCTCACGTCCATGCCTGAATAAAGAACAGCAAGGTCCAACCACCCAACACCAATGCCATTTTGCTCTTGGTGGATGTTCTGTGGGCTGCAGGTTCCCCTGTGCAATAACCTTAGCCTATGGTGATACTTTTTTTCCTTATTGATGAGCTCATGACATTCCCATTATGCCAAGTACTTACTGAAGCTCCAGTGTTAAAAGTTTCAGCTCACGCAACTTTTGCAGCATGCAACAAAGTATAAAGTCACACCTTCATTCAACAAAGTTTGGTGTAAAAAAAAAATAAAATTATGAATGCAAGAAACACACAGGAAGGGGAGACTCTTAAAGCAAAGTTGAACTTCTGGATCCTCTCATTTCCCTAACACACAATGCTGCTTTCAGTCATTATTTGGCCTGCATTTTCTTCTCCCAGCATACAGAGCTAAAATTTTGGACACAGGGCCGCAAGTTCTTAATCTCAAAGTCTTTAGGAGAGAAAGAGAGAAAGGCTGGTATCTCATGGGAAGATGGTCCCCCCAAGGAGATGACAGTGTTTTAACACCATTTGTGAGAAATACCACACAGCTGTCACTGTTTTACCACAAATGTTGTGATTAAGGGCTTGGAACTGGTGAATTATGGCAAGAGAATACTTCTTTACTTCAACCAAAACGAAAGTCACACCTTTTCATCCCTCTTTAGAATGATCTTCAGGCAAGCAAGAGGTGGAGAGAAAGCACCTGTTCCAGCTTGTGGTCCATAAACAAACGGAGCTCTTTAATGATCAAAACAGCACTAACAGAACTGGCAACAGGCACCACTTTGCCAACAGTTACTTCATTAAGGAATACAAACATGTGACACTTTTCTCTATTTGAGTATCACAGACTGATTAATCAATAAAATGACAAGTCTCATAATGGCAGTTTATTTGTCCCATTACATACCTCTCCAGGACCTCCCCATGCTTTTTAACACTTATAGCAGTCTTAGAAACTCTGTTTCAGAGCAATGACCTTGACTCATTCTAAGAGGCCATAAGCACTCTCCTGTTCTTCTGCCTCATGTGTAAAGACAAAATACTGAGCTGGGTACTTGTACAATGCTCTTAGGCAATGCTCAAACAGCGGTCCAAACCACAAGTTTCAGAGCACTGCCATGCCAGCATCTCTGGTAGCTCTGATCAGCCATCAAGTGGTTTTCCTTTGGCATTTCAGAATGTGCTGAGGTTGAAAGAGAAGACAGTAATGATACAGAACAATTCTCCCATCAGCAGTGGCAAAAGTAATCTTGGAGGCATAGAGTGCAATGTTTTTAGTGCTTTTGGGTTGTTAGTGACTATGAAGTCAAAAAGATGTGAAATTTTCTATTTGTCACACACAGAAACAGAGTTTGGACAAGGACATTTTTTTCACAGACTCAACTAAGGTATTTTTGGTTGCTAGAATTCTCAATCTGTTGTGATAAAATTAGCCTGAAATAAATGTGCAATAAAAGCAGTACATACTTTGCGTAAGAAAAAAATCCACTGGCCACTCACAGATCATGTGAACTCGGTTACTCAGTTGAGCTAAAAACATCAATTATTCCAAGGCTTATCTGTGTAGATTTGGATAAGTTTAACAATGGCACTGCCACATATCAAAATACATGACCAGCCACAGCCATTTACCAAAGCAAAGCAAGGTTCCTGCAAACAATGGCTGCTGCCATTTAACAAGATAGTCAAACAGAAAAGAGGTAAGATGGAAAAAACCTGCACCTCTGCCTCTATCCTTCAGACGTTCTCTCTGAAAAGAAAAAGCCTTCCTCTTCTGTCAGTCCACCCTTACTTCCATACTATAGCATAAAGAAATGGGTTGCCTTCAACTATTACTCCCTGATGTCCACCAACCAAAGCTATGGAAGATTATATTCTTACTTTTTTTAAAGCTTTTCAGAACTAGATTCCCCCAGTTCTGCTTCATTTTTACAACCAGTGTCACAGAAGTTGGTTCTGTATTGCTTATTGGAGTGTACACCACGATCCAAGCAACAGCAAAATAGCCATTCAAGCATACCTAGTGCTCTGTGCTGGGTAAAGTTCATAGCAGCTGTTTGAGTCCCAGAAAGACATCTGAGAGAAGCACCATAAATAACGACATCACATGGAGTCTCCCATTGCACAACCTACATACATCTTTCCTGCTCAGGAATTTATGCCTCACACCCTTCCCTGTCAGTCAAGAGTCAAACTATGTTTCCAAGATGACCCAGAGGATACTTTGGAAAGTAATACAGCCCTCCTGTCGGCCAAGTTTTTTCAAAATACTCCTTCTACTCCATTACGAAAAAGACAAATGTTTCTATAACCTTAGCAAAACCATGGTCTTTTTCAAGAGCAAGCTATAGATCCATGCGTGCTTTTTATACATCATGCATGTCCAAAACCAGTTCCAGCAAGTCTCACAGCCTGGCAAAGCTGAAGGGGACTGTGCCTTCACAGACTAAGGATCTAAGTTCTTCTTTAGACATGCAAATATATTTTCTCAGACTCCAATTTCAATAAATCCCAAATTTGAACAGCCCCTCCTTAATTCATTTTACTGCTAGATTAAAATAAATTCGCCCCTCCAAAAAATCTCATTCCTAGGCCTCTCTAAGGTGAGAATCACTTTTCAAAGCAGTGTCTAGCTGTAATTCAGAAAGAAGCTATTTTATAAAAATGAGATTTTTTTTTTTCCTCTTTCTGGAGTTTTGCCACATATTGCCTTCGAGGGCTTGGTTCAGAAATTCCAAATTGAGTTTATTGTTTTTCTTATTGAGAACTAACTCCTTTCAGCAATTTTGTTAATCTTGGAGTTTGAAGTTATTTTTATTAAAGTAACGCCCAGAGTTTGGATATTCTGCAAAAAGAACAGGAATTATTTATATTAAAGTAACACCCAAAGCTTAGACATTCCTTGCAAAAATGAGGCAAAGTACCTTCATTCTTAAAAAGGTTCTTAGTCTTTTCAATGCAAACACAGATTTCACAGAGACAACTGAGCACTGAGAGGTTTCATCAGCCATTTTTTATCAGAGAATTGGGAAACAAAGTTATTAAGGCAGGATTTTTCTTGCCTAAAAAAATCCTGAGCCTTTTGCTCTTGCCTTCTGTTATGGAAGAAGCAGCACTGATTTCCACTCCCTAATAACAGATTTCTCACGAGACATTTGTGCTGGCTTTGGGGTGTTCTGCCAGCCATCAGGTATAGTCGGTCTCTCTGGTCCTGCTCAGTATCTGTTCCTTAGCCAGCAGGGAGCCCTACGGACACAGGCAGTGCCAGTTTCTGATGGAGCTTCTTAGACTACAAAAAACTGGTTTGTAGCCCTTACCTCTTATGCCACAACAGAAATGGGGCTGCAAAGTAAAGGATCTTACCTCCACTGCTGGGGGCCTGAGGCACTGAAACCTTCTGTTCTTCAGTGGCAGCTCTGTCTCGAGGACAAGGTCAAGTGCTGCCTTTTTGTTTGAGTGACTACATTAATAAACAACACCCAGGTTCCTCACCATGACTAAACCACAGTTTAAGTGTTTGGAGGGGAAAGGGAACGCCTTTTGATCACTACTTCCGATTTGGAGCATAAGCAACCGAGACTGAACTGACTCCACTTTGTCAGCACGCCTCCTCCAAGCACGGTTGCTGTTCAGCCATAGCAGGTCAAAGACATCATGGATTTAATAACACGTTTTCTACCAAGGTGCTGCTTCCCCATTGAAGAAGGCACGTAACGACAATTTTCAATCTCTTTAATGTAGAAATTAGGGCTGGGACAAAATCTTTTCAATTCTTCCAAAAGAGATGTTAGGTTGCAACATACCCACCTTTGTCTCTGTAGCGTGTATAATTTCAGCTTGCTCAATAGCAGCGGCACTCCTGAGTTCAGGAGGACTTTAAAAGGAACGATTATGCTCACGGAAGTAAGCTCACATGAATAAACTGCCCAGGCAACAGGGAGACATTCCAGAGCCCTGTGCTGTCACCAGGCTTTTGGCCAATGCTGCTTGATCATATATGCAAAACATAAATTACAGAAAGAGCCACCATAGATTAGAATATTCCCAATGAATAACTCTGCATTGCACTGAAAGGGCTTCCCTGCAAACTGTCCTCAGACAAAAGCACTGGGATCTTCTCCCCATTTTCAGAGCTTCTACTGACATCAGCAGTACAAGCGGTACTGCAAGGGATTTCTCTGCATGTCCTCTCAATGGATCAGGCACCTTTGGAAGGGAAGTTTGAGTGCAAGTTTAGGACCACTCGAGCACCGCGCTGCTGACATTCCTGACTCTTATGGGTGGCTATAAGGCACCATGGCAGCAGCTGCAGGCTACGTTCTCATCGGGGCTGGGCCGGCACATACCAGTTCATACCATCCGGGTATGTAACACTGGACTGAAACTCAAAATGCTCGTGGCATGGAGGAAAATATTTTCACTACAAGGCCCATAGAGTTTACGACATCTTCAGCTTTAAACACAGACGCACTCATAGCTTAAATATTTAAGACCCACTTGAGACTTGTCACAGAATTTAAACAGCTCTATCCGAAAAGCTTTCATCTCTGCAGCACTGAGTAAAAATCCTAGCCAGCCACATTTTGGTTATGAGGAGAGAGATGACTTCCCCACCACTTAACAGAAGATTATAGTTTTCACGTAAGATTATAGTCATGGTTGTAACTCCATCTGAAGACTGCATTTACAAAGATTTGACTGTTCAGCAGCTCATATGGAGACAACAGAGAGAGATTCTCAAAAATCCCATAGAGTTACAAGTGATAGCAACTTGTTAACACTTTTTTTTGCAGTACCTCATAGATAAAAGGTTGTAACTCCTCAGGAAGTCTTCCCTCACGTGCTTCATGTGATCAGACACCATTAAATCTACACACCATAATAGCTTTTAAAGAGGATTGGGTAAGCTAGAAAGACTTCTGCCTGTACAGCCTTCTCAAAAAAAAAAAACAAAAACAAAAAAAAAAAAACAAACAAAAAAACTAAAGGCAACTTTGGCACAATTTTTTTAAAGGTCACAAACTTTCCCCATCCAAGACATCTAATAGTTCTGTACGAACAAAATTCCATGAGAGAATCTGCTGCTGTGCATGCCTACAAGCCTGGCTACTAAGAACGGATGACCAAACAAAAAAAATCTGTTGTCTCTCTACCCTATCTGCCTCTCTGCTTTTGAGAAATTTCTGGTTTCTGGTTTTTTACTAGACACAGGATCATGACTTAATGGGAAAAATCACTGCAGAAATTTGAGGTAAAATTTCAAAAGCTGACTGCACCTTCCATTTCAACGCATATTTGTACCACAAAACCGAAATATAAACCCCCCTGCAGAACAGCGTATAGTTTCACTGGGACAGAACTTCAATAGCTGCACTTCCCAGGAAAACAAACCACAACCTGCCCTTCGCTCATGGCTCAGGCAGCATTCTTTGAACATCCTAGCACATACAAAAGGGACGGGCGGGCCCTGGAAAAGTTTTCGCTTTTGTTGCATCTCCTTAGAAGCCTTTCATCTGGACGAGGTCTGTGAGATGCTCGTGCATCTTCGGGTCCATGAATACACAGGAAGCCGCACGCTGCTCCAGATTTCTAAGCGTTTGACGGTGCTTCCAGCTCAGCCGAGAGGCAAACTGTGAAATTATTGTCTGCAGCTCGAAAGGCGGCTGGCTGCGGTAAACTGGAAGGCACTGGTTCGTTATGACAAGCTGCTTCATTGAAGCGACCGGAGCCGCACCCGGGAGTGCGCGGCGGGCAGCGGCCCCGGCAGAGATGCGCCATTGGAAAGGCTGCGTTCCCTGCCGGCCCGCTGGGAAGGAGGGAGGCTCAGGCTCAAGCTCAGGCTCAGCTCTCGGCACAGCCCCGAGCCCCGCGCCGGGACATCGCCACGGTGCCCGCGGGGCGGACCCGGGCACCGGACACGCAGCGAGCGCTCCCGCGGAGGATGGAGGGGGCGAGCCCGCCCGGCCCGGCGGCAGCACGCAGCCCGCCCACGGGGATGGAGCCGAAGCCGGACCCGGACACCCCTTCCCCGCCCCCGACCGCGCTTTCTCTCTCCTCTGACGGCCCCTNGAGGGGGCGCGGGGGGCGGCGCGGCCCCACTCACCGCCCGGCGGGCGCCTCCGGCCTCCGAGCAGCAGCGGCGGCAGCACCGGCGGCGGCGGCGGCGGGAGCAGCACCAGAGGCGGCAAAGTCGGCGGCGGCAGCGGCAGCCGGCGCGTCCCGGAGACGGAAGCGCGGGAGGAAGTGAGGTCGCGCGGGGGGAAACGGCGCCGTTTCCGGAGGATGGATGGGGATGGGGGTGCCGAGGGAGCATCTGGAGCATCTCCCCCGCGCCCGGGGAGCTCGGCTGGACGCGGGTGTGTGTGCCTCGTAAACACCGCCGAGCGACGGGGAGGTGGTGCGGAGCCGGGCCTTCACACGGCCAGAGTAACGCGGGACGGACACGGCACCGGCAGCCCCGTGGCCGCCGCCCGCCCGGCCCCGCGCAGTGACGCTGCTGTTCCCCGTGGCCGTACGAGAGGAAGCTGCCACAGGGAGCCATCCGTCATCTGAACGAGCCTTCTCGTGGGGCAGACCCGCTGAGCCTCCTGCCACTGCGAGTTCGGCCCCGTTCGTGTTTTACAGTCCCTACATACACTAAAGTACAGGTTATTTCCATCTGGTAAGATTTGGTGCACAAAGCCAAGTTTCCTCATATCCAAATGGAACCTCAATGCTGCTTACTACTGCTCCAACACATAATATTTATTTCAGCACAGCAGGAAAAAACCCTCTGGACGTACAATCCCAGCTCTGTGCTGTTTGTTCACCACTCCGCCAACTCAAGTCAGGAATTACAGCATCGTACATCTTCAAGCAGTTTTCATGATTAGAGAATTTTATTAAGAAATTTCTGCAGTGTTCTTTAAATTAACTGATTTCGTGATTTACCTAGAAAGAAAAGGTAACTGCAGTGTGAAGTCTTCTGGATAAGCTGTGACCTGTTTATACAGATTTTTATAGACAAACCCATTTTGTTTGCTTTTGTTGAAAGCAATTTCACTAGATTAACCATCTTTGCTGTTAACACTAAAGAAGTGGTTTTAAGTGTTTTCTAGACGCGTAGTTCACTTCTCAAAGTTTCTCCAGGAAAGGTTCACAGTATTGCAGATGCAACCCCCAAATAAACAGAGCAGAACCTTTTTGCACTACTGCCAGCAACTCTGGGCTCTCAAAGCTGCTCCCCTTCACTAGGCAGTAGTGCCACAGTGTCTTCACACTTACTGACTGCATTAATGACTGCATCCATTATCAAGGAACACGAGGGTTTCCAGGCAGATGCATACTACCTTGCTTTCCCTAGGGTGCTGCTGCCAGAGAAGTTAGGAGCCGATTTCCACGGTGCTAACAGAGAGAGAAATAATTTAAAACACTGGTAAGGCTACACTTCTCTACCCTCAGAGGTTTCTCTGAGCAGGTGTGCCCTGTGTTGGGTACTTTATGCTGAATGTTTCAGTAGGTACTCAGTTTACCTCACAAGGGCTTAGAGAAAAGCCTTCAGACTTGTGCCAATTACGAGGCATTGGAAATAGCTCCACACTGACTCTTATAATCAGCACTGGATATCTGTCCTGAGTTCCTACAATTGTGGTCTTCACTCCACTGAGAGCTGTACACTTTCAGTCTGTTTTGGTGGCTGCTGCTGCTGTTCATATTTCCTTGCTGAAAAAAAGAAACACCAATCAACACCAATTATACCATTTATTATATACACATATATGTGTGTGTGTGTGTGCACGTATACACATCTGTAAATATATATGTATAAACATGACAACAATCAAGGAATAGACTTAATATCAGAGGAGATCATTTCAGAACAGCCACAAGTTTCAGTCACCATGTGGGACTTCTCCTTTAGTGCTTGGCCTTGAAAACACTGGGGTCATAGCCAAATGTCAGTAAATCAATGACAGAGAACTATGATTCCATTCAAGTCCTTTCATTAAAAAAAGTAAAATTAAAGGGTATGGCTTCAGAAGTACTATTACAGATGACCTGAATGGCTCATTAGTCACACAGTGGATCTCCACACTGCTCATCTCCTCCACAATATACAGGCCACAAAGTAACAATTACATTGACTTAAAAATTAATCTGGTTAGCAAGGCAAAGGGAGATGAAAAGAGTTGTGTGCAGTGGTACAAACACCATCAGTGAATGCCAGCAGGCATTTCTCCATAGGAAGAATGTTCTATTTTGTTCCTACAGAATGCAACGGCCTGGTGTAAGAATCTTTACATCAAATCTTTGCATTTAAATAGTGGTTTCAGTGCATTAGTATTTTTTCCCATATTCCCTCTAGGTATGCATGAATGGCAGATGTAAAGCAAGGTCACATGTTTCTTTGAATTGGGCCTCTGGAATATGAGGAGCACGGGGCTCTTTCCTGACTCCATCCTGACCTTCAACATTAAGGTTGGAGCAGCAACACTTACTGGTACAGTAATATTCTCAATTATTTTCGATTTGTGTGGTTGAATTACTTGTGATATCACAGTCCTCTCACCATTTATAAATCCATCCACATTTTGACAACATTCTGACATGCCCGGCTCCTTCAAGGTTTACCATGGGATTCATTTCAGCATTTGCTTTAAGAGAACGGCACAGCGGTTCCCTCTCTCCCCGCTTCCTCACGCCTCAGTCCTGCGGCCCTGGCGGCTGCAGAAGCCCTGCTCACACGGTGCCACAGCACCGGGGCTCTGCCCTGGTGTCCGCACCGCCAGCCCTTCAGGCTCGGACCCCGGGAGCTCACAGCCCCGGGCGATCCCCTCTTCCCTCCCACTTACCGATGGAGTACATCTCCAGTTGCTGGCGCAGGCGGATCTTCTTCATGCTGTCGTAGAAGTTGGGCTCGGGTGGCGTCTCTGCGGCCGGGGGCAGGGTGAAGATGCGCATAATCCTCCTCTTGTTCCTGCGGGGGGGAAAGGCGGTCAGAGCGGCGCTTCCCGGAAGGATCCCGCGCCCCGCCCGGGCCTCCCCTCACCGCCGCGCGTAGACGAGGAGGGCGAGGCTGGCGAGCACCACCGGCAGGTACACGTTGGTGGCCTCGTTCCACGCCTCGNGCCGCGGGCCCCGGCTGCCGCTGCTCGTGAACGGTATCACTTGTAGCCGCTGAACGGCAACGCTTCCCACTGCCAAAGTGTAGGGACGGGGAAAAGCTTTAGTAGTCGGAGCGCCTGATCTGTGGGATACCGCGGAGCATCTGGGCTTGTGGTGCTCTGAAATGCATCACAGGATCTCAGAATAGATGAGGTTGGAAAAGACCTCTGAGATCATCGCGTCCGGCCCGTGACCGAGCACCACCACCATGTCAGCCAGAGCATGGCCCTAATACGTCCAGGCTTTCCTTAAACACCTCCAGGGACCGTGACTCCACCACCTATCCCGTTCCAGTATCTAGTCACCCCTTCTATGGATAAATTCTTCCTCATGTCCAACCGAAACCTCCCCTGGTGCAGCTTGAGACTGTGTCCTCTCCTCCTATCACTGGTTTCCTGGGAGAAGAGGCCGACCCTCACCCGGCTACAGCCTCCTGACAGGTAGTTTCGGAAAGAACGATCAATGGATCTCTCGAGTGTGTAATTATTGGCTCGTTCCACACCAGGCATTACACTTTGGTACAACATGCATTTCAGTTTAGAACCTCTTAATGAGGAGCAGGTAAACTTGACTGATTCTAACACACACATAGACACAAACTTTTTTCTTCCGCTACTGCCTAATCTGACATATTTAAGCTACATGGAGGTTAGATATTCTGTTCTCTATGCCCTACTGCCTCTTTCTATCCATCTCTCCCCCTGATACTTCCTTTTACCATACATTCCTTCATACAGTAGAAGTGTTACGATGTAGACATTAGGGATATGCTTCACCTGCCTTTGCTTAACTCATATTTGGGCTATGTGTTTGTGTTGTGATTGTGTTCACTCTCTATAAGAAAATAAGAGGAAAAACACAAGTATTTTTAGAGCATGATTTATCTAACCTATGTCAAACATTCAGAATTACACCTCCTGTGCCCAGGAAATGCTCCGACACCTTACTGAGTAAAAGGAGATTAGACATTTCACTTGGATGGCACTTGCTTGGTAGCCTGGAGAAACTCTGTTCTTTGGGGAGCCATGTTCTCAGTGCAAGATGTCCCAAGTCTTCCTCTTTCCATGGTACAGAACAAATTCATTTTAAGAGGTCTCAGATCAGGAGATAAAAGGATATGAGTGAAAATGACAATATAAAAAATAAAAACCTAAGGCACTGTTGTCATGAGAAAAGCTCCTTGCCCCCCACGTTGTGGGAAAGGAGGATAGAACAGCAATTAGACATAATTCTAGGTCATTAAATTGGGATGGCACCCATGCACAGAACTGTGGAAACCACTAAGAGAGAGAAAAAAAGTCACTTACACAACACAACAAAAGACACTTAATTAAGCATGGTTTCACAGGGATCTTAAACAGTTTCTTATGAAGCTGAGGCTTTTTGTTTATTTGTTGGGTTTTTTTAGTGTGTTGAACTTCTTTGCTAACAGGCCTGACAAGAATGCATTACACATCTCTGGAAAAAAAGTGGAAAGAATACAAAAAACAAATAAAACCATAAGTTGGGTATTCTTTATATTTTACTACTATCTCTAGACCTCAGCTGAGATCAGGTTCCCTTGTATGAGGTGCAGAGAAGCTGCACCTTTAAGCTGTAACTAAAGGCACTTTTTGTATTAACCCTGCACCTTGCTCTGGAAAAAGCAAGGAAGGGGCTGGAACGCCTCAGGACTCTGCACCCGCAACACAACTTCAGGTCCTAGGATTTTCTCTACAGCCTCCAGCAGGCAGAAACAGGCTTTGCCTCACTCAGCAACTGCCCAGTTAATTTTATTTAATGAAATGCTTAATTTAAGACTCAGATAATCCACCCGCCCCCAGCCTAGAAGACAGGCAGATAGATTTTCTTCTCCCACATACCCCTCTGAATTTGTAAATGTTAATCAGGGAGTAAGACAGGGTTAGATTGAAGAGCACTTCTGGTGCTGCACTGAATGTGATAGCCTTGCAAACCTGAGGAAAAAGAGTGATTTTCTACTTACTGGGCCGTAGAAATAGTACTATAGGGAGTGCAGGCCTTCTGCATGATTTCCCTGAGGAATCTGGTTCAAATATTAAAGTTGGTTGACCCTTAAGCCTATAGGTTACCTTAACCTGGTACACGGTTATTTCCTCTTACAGCTTGGGCTTTTGTTTCAGTCTTGGGCTTTTAAAGCACTGTCAGAAATGGGAGTGCAAGCTGCTATTGAACTTGGTCAGAGCATGGTCAGGCCTTGCAGTTGTCATTATGTGTACAAGAAATGGCATGACCTGTCCATGCAGATTATGTAGCATATTTATTTGCAGCTTGGATGTGGTGGGATGGGATAACCAATGTTTGTGTATGGTGTTAATGCAGGAGGACTTAACTAGTTTGATATGTCCTTGTAATGTAGATGCTTGTAAGGGAAAGGACTGTCATTTTGTGCTGTGCTTTCTTAGCATATGACTTCCAGGATCGTGGCCTGTGACCAAAGCAAGTAGGCACCAAACTAATAATATGTAATAATAATATATGGCATCAGCTTAAACTAAATTTAGTTAATGGAGACCAAAGCTTAGTGGCTAGATTTTCAACATTACAGGCAAATAAGCCTGGGGAGTTTCAGCTGTTAGACCAACACCTCCCCACACACACACACACTTCCCTCCTTTAATAAAGTAACACCCAAAGCTTGGACGTTCCTTGCAAAAATGAGGTAAAGCACCTTCATTCTTAAAAAGGTTCTTAGTCTTTTCAATGCAAGCACAGATTCCACAGACAGCTGAGCACTGAGAAGTTTCATCAGCCATTTTTTATAAGGAATGAGCTCTCGGGAAGAAAAACACATAAAAATCCCAACTTTTACAAAAGTGGGAACTTTGCTCATTCCACAAAGAGCTCCCGAGTGTACTTTAAAAATTACTCATAGATTTATCAAGAAAATTGCTGAAAAGGGTCTTCCAGCTCTACAGAGAAAGAATTCACTTTCCAAAAGTCTTGGAATCCAGCAACTACTATAAATTTGACTGAAAGTTACTGAATGTTATGAGTTTTGAAAATCCAGCTATTTCAAATCCAAAATGTGGATGCTTGGTCTTTTGAAAATTATGGCCAAAGAATCTGTGTGCATGTCTGTATATAAATATATTTTTTAATGGATTTTGAGTTACCCAGAGCTAAATAGAATCAGAAATTGCTGAGACGTAAATATCAATGTAATGTAAACATATTCACCAGTTAATGCTGATAAATACTGGATTAGAGACTTCTGAACAGAGACTGACAATTATTGGAAATCATGTGGTCATCTCAAATATACAGCATTTCAATTTAAAAAACCCCACAGAATACTTTTTCCTTTTTAAAAGTACCATCTAACATATAATTTATTTGGTTTGACTCTACAAATATACACATTATATCATGCTAGAAGAACTTGACAACCGCTTTTGTCTTGTTCCCAGGGTCTCTTGACTATTGGTAAGACATTACAGTCGTAATGATAGAATCGGTTTACAGTTGCAAATTCTGCCAAATAGCTCACAAATTATATTTGGCAAACAGCATTGCCTCTGTTTCACAAAGATAATGATCTGATGTTTTGTTTATGTGGCACCAAAGGAAAATATTATTTTAGAGCTTGTGACAGTTTCAAAAGTTTGTGTGGTAGCCTAAACTTCTGATACATTTAAAAGTTACCACTCTATTAAATACAGAGTAGCACAGACTTTCAAAGTATCCTTCAGAAAAGAAAAAAATCAAGCAAATGTTCAATTTAATACATTGTGTCTATTTTATTTCCTTAGTGCTTACCCACACCTATACAGCAGCTGGTGTGGATATGTGCTTTTTACATCTGATGGTGTTGAACATACAGATGAGCTGCCGTGAAGGCTGCTCACTTCTACAGGATTTAGCATTATAGGAGTGCTTTTAGGATGTAGTCTCAAATCCACTGCACAAAATGGGAAATGCTACATCAGACTTGACCCTAGAAGTGTGCAGCCAGCAGGCAGTTTGAAAAGGGAAACAGCATAACCTTGACAGTGCTGTTCTCTGGATGACTCTGAGGAGAAAGAGAAAGGAGCAGTGGGTTTGAACTGAATCCCGGACTCTCCTCTGAGACTGGTGGTTCCCATTCTGTAACCTGTAATCTACCTGGTAGGGGCTAAACTCTCCTGGAAAATCCATTGAGAATTCGTTTCTGACAACAGCATTGGATCAAGGTTAGAACATGCCATAACAGTAGTGGGTCCAGCTGCCTTGACACAGTTGGCACCCAGAGTCCGACTGTCAGCAGGCTCAGCTAGCAGGCCCTAGGTCTCCCTGTCTCCTTCCACTGCTGGCACTGCAGAGTCCAAGAGAAGTCCAATCCAGGAAGCAGATACTACTTCTTGAGTTTGGGAGATGGTTTCTGCTTTGATTCTTTGTCTAGCAGCTGGCTGGGTGGGGGTTGGGCAGGTTGTGCTGTGGGACTGCTGCAGGGACGGCAGCAGAGACTTGCCCAAAAGGGAAAGACGAGGTGGTTACAGACACTGACCTCGGTGAAAGGGTTTTCCTGTCCTTGGAAAGGGGACAGACCTAGAGCCTTCGTCTTAGCGACAGCAGCAAACAAAAGCCCTGGAATGACTGGGATCATATCTACTTTTGCATTGACCACCTAGGGAGTTCTGGGGAACATCTTCTGAAGTTTTCTGAAGGAGATGCGCAACAGTAGCTGTCCTTCTCCTTGTGTGGCCTGCATCTTTGTGCAGCTTCTTTTACTGGACTTTTGGGACAGGAGAACAGGGGTACAATAGGAAACATGGCGATAACCAGCCCTGAAGAAATCTCTTTTATGGGGAAGGACAGGGAATGGGGGATTCTTGATGTGAGCTTGAGATAAGAACCGGTAGCTGTTGAGGTTAGGCAGAGCTGTGGCAGTTGTCTTAGCAGGGGAGGTCATATCCTCTGGTCTAGAGCTGGCTGGGGCGTGGATGAGAAGGGCTTGCAGGCTTCCAGCTGTGAACAGGCCTCTTCCTGCCCTTCTCTTTTGATGTTTTCCACAAGAGCTGCTTGTACTGAGCAGCAAAGTCGTTGAATGTTTATCAAAGGCTATCATTGGTGTAAAAACTGGAATGCCCACAAAAGAGGAGAGATAACAGCATGTAGGGCTGTCCTGCCTTTCTTCCTCTCCATGAAGCTTTGCCTCATCTCTTTAAGGGAAAAGAAGCTGGAAATGTGGGAAGGACTGGATTTGTACAATCTTGAGATTGTGGAAGGAATTAGCAGGGAAGAAAAGAAAGATGCACAGAGTGCAAATGTCTCATTTTACTGAAAGACTGGAAGGAGGTGACATGCAAACCATAAAGTACACAAATACCGTAAGTTAAAGGGGAGGTGGTAACCCCTTCAACTGATGTGTGTGGCTCTTACAACGGCCCTTATATTTGTCTTATTACTTTAGACTCATTAATGCAAACACAATATGATCTTTAAGGGTTTTATGGAAGTTTGCTAGGAAAATACTGGCTCCAAGGTCAGATTCTGGCTATGTTTGGGCATAAGGCTGCAACTGCTAACTAATGCTAAACTGACCTTCGTGCTGCCATCTAGTGTTTCCTCATAGACAGAAACAGCATCCCAAAAAATAAACTGCAGTTCCATAAAAAACTTTGCATCTGTATTGAGAACAAAAGTAATTTATTCCCCATAAAATACAACACTGGACAGCACACAGGCTGAAGGAGAGGGAATGGTGAATGTTTATGGAGACACATTTTCTTAAAATATTTGCAACTATCTCAACCAGGAACAAAGAGAGTCATCATGGCAAGATAATGATTCAGAAGCAGAATTTCTTCTCATTTTTTGTCACTCTGTCAAACTAATATGGGTGTTTGCAAGGTGCAACAGTACACAACAGAGAAGGAATTCCAGCAAAAGCTCGTCTTAACTGAGAGAGATTAGCCTAAGGGGCTTGGCAGGTTCTCTTTGTCTGTCCTTGCTACTCTCATAAAAAACACATGGGATGTTTATTCACAGTCCTAAGATGCTGATTTTCCTTTCAAATGTACATGAGGGCTAACAAAAGGTAAGAAGTTATTGTAGAGGGAACATTTGACTCTTGGCCCTTCAAAGCTTGATCCCTGGCTTCGAGGAGCTGTAACAGACACTTTAACAGGTCTTGCACATCCTGGGTTCATGCTGGAACTCTTGCCTTAATAGCAATATATGAAGAGTTCATGGGCTGGATGATGCCTTCATAGCAGATAGAGAGCATTCTTGTTCCCCAGACTTCTTTTAGGTGTTTTTAGTGAACTAACTAACTCAAAGCATCGACAATCACTGCTCTTTCTTGGAGACCCTGACTTTTGAGCTTTGCCTCCTGACAACCTGAGCAGGAAAAGCGCAAAGAAAGACTGCACAAGTGAAAAATGGCAAGTCAGCTAATTGGAGAAAACCCTGTCCAGAGGGAAAGCCATAATCAGCAGCCTTTAAAGGGCTCCTGGTGGCATTGTGTGATATCAGGTATGAATTTACTAATTTGCAGGAAAGTTTTCCATTTATAATAAAATTTTGGTACCAGGATTTGAGCATATGAACTGTGCAGTCATAACACAGCTTGTTTAGTTGAAGAATAGCAGCACGGAAAATAACAACCAAAATCTTCGGCAGAAGGGACTGTGTACTTTTCTTCTTACAAATCACCTCTCAAGTCAAAATATGAAAGTTGTCTCAGGCCCTTAGGCCTTTCAAAGACTTTGTCCACAGCACAGAAAGTCCTCAAATGTGCAATGGTAGACTCCACGTTTCTCACTCACACTGTCTCTGTTTTTTTGCCAAGAGAATAACTGCACCCTAGACCCCAGTCCTGTCAAACTGAGCCTACTGCTGCATTAAGGCATCATTATTCTTCCTCTCCAGCTGTTGGTACCAGGCTGTAACACCTATGTAGATTCCACAAGCTTTTTCCTAACATACCAACAGGGCTGCTTTTAGCAGCCTTTCTTTCTGCTTGGTGGCCTTTGAATTCAGGCCCGATAGAGTTGTATGCTCTGAATACAGGGCTTTTCTTTTCCAAAGCTCATGTTTAATGCTCATTGCTGTGGAAGGAACTCATGCTCTCTTTCAGTTCTTTGTTCCCCTCGCTTCCATCAAGTCATGATGACACTCAGTGAGGATAACTGAATGGAAAAAAGATACGCTTCATTCAGCTCTCTTCCAAAGTGTTCAAGATTTCTTTGGATTAAAAAAGAGCAAGACAGCTTCATCTCTAAAGAGCCCATCTGAGAATACCACGGGACAAAGGCTTGAAAACCAAGAGCATGTGTCTGTAAGCAGACTCTTCAAGATCTGCACCATCCGCTTGCTTACAAAATTGGCCACATGCTTGCTGGTGTGGGATACAGGAGCCACAGAGCAACAACCATATGGCTCCAAAAACAACCTATTCCCCATCCATCGGGGAGAGACTGTCACTGGGGTCCTGGCTCTGGGGCTCACCAAAATCTGAAGTGAACCGGGATACTCCTTTCTGAGTGACCACTGCTTTTACTCCACGGGGAAGTGGATGAGGGCTTTGTGGATACAACATGGGCCAAAGCCGCAAGAATCAGCACAAAGTTAGTGGGGGGCATGCCATGGTCTCTGCTCTCCAGTTCTCTGCCAGCAAGTTGAGGTGGACCAATATTGGGGGTTTTAACTCTTTTCTGTAATTTTAAAGATATTTCTTATGTAAATGTTGCAAAAGAGTACTTATTCCTTAAGGAAAAATTCCCCTGCACCACACAACTTCATTTCTCTCTCTCCTCTTCCAATGATAGATTAAACACACCAATGGAAGCCCGCAGAGCTCCAGGATTGAGTGGATTTAGTTTTTTTAATCAAAAGGTACAAGTACAGTTGTTCTCTCCTTCTCACTTCTGGGGACAGAAGTTTTGCCCTTCAGGCAAGATACATAAATAGGAAGGACATCAACTTCTGTATGTAGTTTGCCTCATGAGTCACTACAACATTTCCCTAGTACCAGGCATGGCCGCCTCCCGAATAAGAAGAGTTAAAACTTTCCTGTAGGTGTCCAAGACCTCTTGGGCAGAAGGCCGTTCCGCCGGGTCCTTTTTCTTACATTCTGCATGGATGTCAAACAAATGTAGTCGTACAATGTCACTTCCTTTAACATGGCCTAACAAAAAATTGGAGACATCTGGGATTTTCCAGATGTCTGTTTTCTCATCATAGGGAGGCATGAGGTCATCTTCAAATGGCACATCTTCTCCATAGGGCCAACGCTGCTCAGGAGCTACAAACTCACCCCGGAGCTCCCGATGACCACACTTCACCAGCCTGCCAGCACTCCTGTTCACAAGAGGCAAAGCATCCAAATCATTCACCAGGATGTGAAAGTCACTTGTTAGGAGATACTGTGAGAGGACCTTGTCCAGGTCATTTGAGTCACACATCACTAAGGTGCCCAGAGGGCTGCTGTGCAAGTAACGAATGACACTCACGTAGTCTATAGCAAGCATCAACCTGTGATGCCAGGTGTTCATGCCCTTGTATTTGGGAATGTGTAGAGTTTCATTCAGGCCCCTTAGGGAGCCAAGAGGATGGTACTCAGTGAGGATTGTGAACTGCTGCTCACAGTAGCCAAGCAGCCGGACAACATGCTTGCTCTGAAGTGCTTTCAGCATCTTCAGTCCATGAAGAAAGTCTTCCTTCAGCTCCGAGTTGGTGAGCTGTGAAAGGACCACTTTGTTTTCCTTCCACTCAGAAAGAAAGACCTGAGAACACACAAGAGACACGTAAAACATGTGGAGAGCCTTCTTCTGTGAACTGCTACCATCTGCCGTTGACCTCTGACTGTAACACATATTGCAGTCACCAGGCACAGTCAAGCCTTAAATAGGGCCATGTACCTGCCACAGCAAGCCCTTACCGATGTCATAATTACATCATGATTTCCTAAGTTTTCTTCGGAATGGGCAATGCAGGTAAGTTATTTCCTACCACTCAAACAGCCAATCTTACTCTGCCACGATTGAACCATGCTCCACAAGCACTTCACTGATCTCTTTAACTTTGCTTGTGTGGTTGGATGTCATTTGGTGTCAGAGAGGTGGCCCAGGTCATGCTCTTCTGTCTGTTCTGTTCACTTCATCAGTAGCCACATGTTCCTGGATGTCTACAGTAATTAGCTGCTGCAGAGATAGTCGTAACAGCAGTATGGGCGCTAATTAGCCAGCAAAATGTGAAAGCCCTTTTTAGAAAAAAAAAAGGAAAACTAAACTCACCTTTTTCACAGCACCTTCACCAACACACTTGAGTTTCCTGACTTCCCTATTTATGGCCTCGCAGGAAAGCCACGGGGAACAATTTTTCGCTGCCCCCAGTTTGAAGTGCCCGAAAGGGCAGAGGCCAGGGTCCGTTTCGGTGCCTCCTAAAGAGCTGTAGAACTTGTTGAGGTAAAAGTATAGAAGGGCATTAAGGAGCAGGACGACCACAAGCAGTAACGCCAGCGAAATGGACGACACTTCTCTGGGAAGAAACTCCCTCCTAGCGAAGTGAGGTTTCTTTTCCATGGCCGTGCCCTCTGCATTCTCCGTGAAAGACGGAGGCTAAGCAGGAGGCCCCTCTTCCCATCCCGGGGATGATTCCCCGCCAGTGGAGCTTTCTCAGTCGCGGCCGCCCCGCCGCCCCGCAGGCACGGCCGTCCCGAGCCCGCAGCCTACGGACAGAGCCCACGCGTGGCGGCGGGACGGGCTAACGGCGCCTTCGAACTCCACGCTCTCCTTACTCTCCATCCTTCCGGGTTTCCAGGCGGGCGGGCCCCAGCCGCCGGCCGCCCCGGGGTGGGACGCTTGACCCCGGAAAACACAGGGAACACCGGCGTGCCGGGCGGCGGCGGCGGCGGCACCGCCCCGGGGCGGAGCGCAGCGCAGCGCA
>VXBA01004006.1:404597-496546 GCA_013399895.1 Serilophus lunatus
GGCGGAGCGGCGGCCGTCGGGCCGGATGGACCAGGCTGTGCTGCTCGTCCGCAATGAGCTGCCCGCTCCGGGCCTGCTCCTCGCCGCCCGCTCCGGCGCCTGCCACCAGGTGAGGGGCTGTGCCGTGCGTGGGTCACCCCCCGGCCTCCGCTTCTGACGGCCCGGCCCTCGGCTCGGCTTCTCCGGCGTCTCCCCCTGGCTGCGTTAGGTTGCTTCGCTTCTGTTTTACCTTCGAGCAGCAATCAGGGAATTCCCGCGGCTGGAGCTGCTCCAGCCCCGTAGCATCTTCCCTCGTCTTTGCCACCGTGCGAGGCAGGACCCCCTTTCACTCTCCTTTGGCATTAATGAGCTCCCTTCACCCTCTTCTTCCACAGTGCTTGTATCAGTTCCTGGCGTTTATCCCACCAAGCAACGAGAGCCTGAGAAAACCAGGCACGGAGTCGGTAATGGTTGATACCCAGCATCCACTCACCCTGCTGCTCAACAGCTCTGTGGGTGACACAGAGCTCTGCAAGTACGTGGCCCAGCCCCAGGGAACACATGGATAACTCTATCCTTTATTTTCTATTGGTTTTGGTTTTTTGTTTCCCTTGGAGCCATGTACCTGTTCTTTGCCTGCTCAGACCACCGTTTTCCCAACTGTTTAGGCCTGTAGTACATTGTAATTGTGCTGAAAGGATCTAGGTGCAAGCAGGAGCCAAAACAGTGTTCACTGAGGCAGCATGTGCGAGCACCTGGTTTCTCTTGCAGGAAATCTGTAGTTCAAGAAGACAAATGATGGCAGTGCATGTGTGGTAAAGAATTGGTGTTGGGATATGGGAGGGTAATGCTTGGCAATGACAAGCTCCTTGCTAGATCACGCTGTCAGTCCAAGTTTTTCTCTTGCCTTTCCTGAAGCATTCAGGCTTACAGCCCCTCTAAATGCTGCTGTGGTATCTGCATGTAGCAGTGGTGGCTCAGCAAGTTTCATTTCCTTTATACTTTGCAGGATTCAGTATCATTTTGGAGAGTTTGGCAATTATTCCCTTGTGGTAAAGACTCTAAGTGCAAGCACCAAAACTGTTTCTTGTGACCTAATCATCAATGAAGGCCCTATCAACAGCTACCTCCGTATGTAATGCTCAGTTTTTCCCTTTCATTCCACAACTTGCATGTCTCCCAGCGGAACCAGCTTCCTAAGAAGCCTATGCAGCCACTTGTGCTGCTGTATTGAAGAGTGGTCATGGGCTTGCCTCTCTTCTTTCTCAACATCTTGCCTCCTTAAGTTTTACAACCCCATCTTAAGGCCCTGACCAGAATCAGGCCTCTTCATGTGATACACTGTATACCCACAACCTTTTTTGGTGCAGGGATTAGTCCAGAAAAATCAGTGGGTATGTGTCCAGAGGGAGATATTTTCATAGCTAGTTTCTGTTTCCCTGCATGTTTATGTATGTACACAGAATCCTCCCTCTTCTCTCTGTCTTGCTTCTCTCACAAAATTGGCAACAGTTTCTGCAGTGTTTGGATTTTTGTTTGTTGTTGCACTTTGAATTTTAAAGCTGACATTTTCTTTTTTAGTTCATCTCTTTTCCAGGACTGTTTCAAACTCTTGACTACATTTCTTCCATTTTTTTTCCTTTACATTACATTATCCTTCAGTCCTTCGAGTTTCCCAACCAAAACGAAAAAGTCTCCATGCCTCCAAGCTTGGTGCATTGCCCTCTCCCCTGTGTCCTTCATGTTGAGGCCATCTCTGGTTTTATTCTTTGGAACATAGCACATCAATTCTCTCACTGTTGTCTTGTGATGCAGTGCAGTTTTGTTTTTGCCTTTTTATGCTGATGTGTAGTCACTGAGCTGCACTTTGAAACTATCCTGCTTCTGTTGGGTTGTTTTGGGGGTTTGTTATGGTATTTTTTTTCCCTGGAACTCGGGCTGGAGATATGTATTGCATGGAGAAGGTGTGATGATTGGTGGGTTGGGATTTTTGCCATGTTTGTGTCACACTTGGCCAAGCCCAGGTTGCTGAATGATTTTGTGAGTTGTGTTCTTCTCTTTCCATGTAGCTATTCTCTTTGCTTTCTTGGTTTACATGGGGATCCTTGCTGTCCTGATTGTCGGGCGCCTTTTTATGAAGTAAGTAGACAGTAATTCCTCCTCCCACGTGACATGGGACTGCCAGTTAAAAACACACGAGATAGTGTGGTAATGCTTCAGAGTCCCCCTTGTAGCCCTGCTGGCAGATCAGATCCTCTTACCAGGTTGCCATGTGCATGTCGTACCTGGCTGAGTGATAATAAATACACAGTGGTGCAATTTTGCTTGTGCTTTGTAGGGTATCTTGCAGCCTAGCTTGTGTGAGGATATGCCGCTGGTGTGCAGAGCAGGTACTGCAGAGCAGGTACTGCAGAGCAGCTGATGTCCACTGTAAGCTCACACACGCTCTGCCTTACCCTCCTGTGACTTGTTCCTGGGTCTGTGCCTGAATCAGTAATTCAAGTCAGTGGGACCTAAGTGTGTGTAGCATATGCAACCTTCCACCTTGTGTACTCAGTAGCCTGAGTCATCCTTGCCTGTAAGCAACCCAAGAATAAAACCTCCAAACCTGAGCTTGTGTAATTACACAGCTGAACTTAACTAGGGACTGGCTGAATCTCAGTGTCATCTATGTGAACTGTAAAAAAAATAGGGACTGTTCCAACTTTTGATTTATGCTGCTAAATAGTTGCTGTTAAGATGAAATTGACTATGAAGTGCTTCTTGTTTTGTTTTGTGTTTTAAACTGTTGCTAACTTTCAGAATTGATCCAGTCAGAAATTGGGTTTACAAGAAACTGAACCCCAGAGAAACTGATCGTCTGATTAACTCTGTGAGTCACTGCAGTATCTTTAGTTTGCATTCTGTAGTGTTTTCATCACTGAAGAACACACACTCCCTAGAAGTCTGAGGGCTCGTTTATTACTAATCATCTTACCCTTCTGTGTGTTCCCCTTATCAAATCTTATATCAATGTCAGATAGGCAATTCTGTGTCAATGAAGAATGTTAGAATGGGTTTCCGTGCAAGTTTAGTGGATTCCCTGTAGTTTTGAATAGACAGCATTGTGCTCTCTGTAGTTCCCTTGAAGCAAATGCGTTGGTGCAAGTACTGTCCCCTTCCAGCATAGACAGAGTAAGGGAAGGGAAGAAATTAACACCTTCATGTCTGTTTCCAGCACAGCAGGAATTCTAGCAAAAAATGAAGCCAAAATTTCTCCGGTACCCCTAAAGCTGGCATTTCTTTGTCAGTGTCATTTTGGACTAGAATGTAGATAGTTCATCGTAGTCTGGACTTCACATCTAGAAGGTCCAAACCTGCCTAGAACAAAAAGACTTGGAAGCAGAGCTCTGCAGCCATTCTTGTAATTTTTCATCTCTCTAGCTGTGATAGTGATGTCTGCTTCTTTGTGCTGTCACTGGGGCTGATCAGAGTGGTTTAGGGAACTCAATTAAAAAGAAGCCACTCCTGAATTTAAAAGGATTCGTTTTCTGCTGGTTTAGCTCTTAAAACAGTTTCACTGTGGTGTCAGACAAGTGCTAATGGGATGGGATGGATCCTGTTTGAGGGTCGGCAACTGGATCTGCTCAGATCTGTTGTAAAGCGGTACTCACAGTGAAGGCAAGTCTCTGGCTGACTTGGACTGGACCCAACTCATGAGTCTCAAGCACAGGCTCTTTTCACTGCATTGTTGTTTGCCTGGTCAAAGCGGGGAGTGTGGAGCATCTGCAAACATTATTGCAATATGGTGTAGCCAGGAAGAGGTTACAAGTAGCAAGTGGGGAGAAAAAAGGAAAATGGAGAGAATAAAGACAAACAGAGTATGTCAAAGTTTGTTCTTTGCTGACCTGTGTTCCCTAGGCAGCTGGTGCAGCTGCTGACTTGCCCTTTATGTGTCTGGTTTGTTCCTGAAGGAGCTCGGATCCCCAAACACCACCGAATCGATTAACTGTGATCCTACCCCACACCTGTGGAACACAGCCTCTCGGCACCGGCTGCATTCCCTGGACACATTCCGAGGGTGAGCTTGCTCAAAAGCAACTCTTCCGAGGGGAATGAGATTTTTCCAATGTTGACTTGATAGTGTATGGAAATATATAGCAAATGGACAGTTCAAGGTGGCCCATTTTACTTGGAAGCTAATCAAGGTTTTAATTCTCAGATTTTCCAAAACACTCTGCAGTTGATCTAGTTTGAGGAAACATTAAAATTGTGGCAGAGTGTAGAAAAGAACAACATGTGTTCTGTGTGAAAATGCTATGTGAAGGAGATTACTTTGCTGGGCCACCACCCATGGTCTTTGAAACACTGCTTCCTGTTTTGTAAAGCTGGAAACCTTGTTGGAAACCTTAGACTCTAACTTTAAAATAAAAACGCACCAGATATCACAGTTAGAATTGTTATAGTGTGGTTAAACATTATGTTTACATGTGTGTATTTCATTGACATGTGATACCTTGTGGTTTTGTTGTCTTTTTAGGTTCTCTCTTGTGATTATGGTGTTTGTTAACTATGGAGGAGGAAAATACTGGTTCTTCAAACATGAGAGTTGGAATGGTAAAATATAATTAAGACAGTTAGTCCGATTTTTACCTGCAGCAATACCTAGATATGGTTAGCATTGCAGCTGCTGAAGTGAGCTGTTGCTTAACTGAAGGCTGGGACACTGTGCCAGTTTACCTCTGCAGGATATCTGGCCATTACATTAAGGGCCAAAGCAGTGTATAGTCCTGTTTGTCACACCGGGACGGGATGGTTTCACATCACAATCTCTGTGTAACCTTTTCATTTGTGACACATGTTCCTATCTTTAACTTTCCTGTGTTATTTATTGACCACAGTCGAGATGGTGTTGTTCAGTGCTGTAAAAATGTAATGCTTGTTTGGCCAGCTGATGCCACCCTAGTGGAGAATAGCAAGGATCCATTCCATCCCTGAAATCTTTCCCAAGGCATGGAAATCAGTTGTGACCCTATTCTTGAAGAGTGGTAAAAGCAGTGAAGCAAGATGATTAGCTCTTCATAAGTTTTGTTTATAACATGGTTTAGATTTTGGGACATCAAACAATTGCAAGCAGCCTGGAATTTCTTTAGAAACTCAGCAATAATATTGTTAAAATTTAGGGAGGGTTCAAGGTAAATAATATGCTCCTTCATATTTCTCTGTAGGATTAACTGTGGCAGATCTGGTGTTTCCATGGTAAGTTTTCAGAAGAATAGTTCTTGTATCAAGTCATTCTTTATATTAAGTGTTGCAAGGAGAACATTGTATGTACCTTGCCTCCAAATAGAAATGTATTTGGAGGGTTGAATTTGTGTTAAATGCTTAATAGGAATCTGCCCCTCAAGATAACAACATAATCTTTATGAACCAGTAGAAGAGCTAAGTGTTTTTGGTGCCCCACATCCTCCTTCCTCACACACACAATGTCATTGGGAGGCCCAGAGTTACCATGCCAGTGGAAGTTGTTGCAGAATCCCTGAGAAGCTCATTGCCATGCTGCTGTGTTGAAGGTGGTAAATCTGGCAAGGTTCAAAGCTCGACTGATGTGCGTCTGTAGAAAAGGTAGACAAGTACATTTTGGGTTAAGCTAATATTTATATAATCAGAACATGGTGTTATGGGGAAGCAGTTATCCCATCTGCCCCTAGTATGCTTCTCCACACCAATTGTGGTTACTCTTGGAGGTAGGAGCCAGACTTGGACTGTGAACCCAATCTAGAAGGATGGATTGGATCAGTTCTGAATTTGAATAATAGATTTGCAGCTTGTGTTTTACTGCTCTGAAGATGCTAATTTAATTGTGACTGATGGAATTTTTAGGTAGCATATGAACTGCTGGAAAAGGACCAGAATGAAATTACAAATCTGCCTCAAATGACCACTGAAAAAGGTGGAAGGGTCCCATAATTCAAGCTAAGTAGTCTGGGAACAGAGGAGAAATAAATTTGTCCAATTTCACTCAGTGCATGCATTTTGTTGGGGCAATACAGGCTGCTTTGTTAGTTTTAATGTTTGCTGTCACACATGTGTTGTGAGACATTGTCAGCTCCATTTCCCATCTGCTTTGTTCTCCAGGTTTGTGTTCATCATGGGGACATCAATAGCATTGTCACTGAGCTCCATGCTGAGGTGGGGAAGTTCCAAGTTGAAGGTGCTCAGGAAAATCCTCTGGAGGAGTTTTCTGCTAATCCTGCTGGGAATCATAGTTGTGAATCCCAATTACTGCCTTGGACCCTGTGAGTAGAACTTGCTGTCTTTTCTTGCATTTCTGCAACTGCTGTTCCTGCCTTCTTGGCTGGGCTGTTGCAAAAACAGTGTTAGCCTTGCTGTACTGACCAGTTTGATGGTATCCCGTGCTGTTCAGTCCTGCACTGGTGCAATTCTCTCTGTTAGACTTCTGTGCCCATCACTGTTTGATGTCTTAGTAGCGGCTTTCCCAGGATTATGATTTACAGGCAGTTGGGGTGGCAGAGTGGGGGTATCCCTTGTCACCTGCATGTGCAGTGGGTCTCAGCTCTCCCTGGAGAAGGGTAGCTTTCATATTTACAAAAGTGCCTGTGTCTGCTCCTCTTTCACATTGCTTGCATGTTTTCCAGTGTCCTGGGATAATCTGCGTATTCCTGGGGTGCTTCAGAGGCTGGGATTCACATACCTGGTGGTCGCTGCTCTTGAACTCCTGTTTACAAGAGCTGAAAGTGGGACGTGGGTGAGTTATGTGGGGAGATAACGACTTATACTGAAGTAGGGTTTAGGAGCCTTTGCTCTTGTTTGAGCACAAAGAACACATGAGAAATGATGAGAAAACTTGCAGCATCTTACCTGATGTGTAGTGCAGTGTGACCTGGTAAAAATGCTGGGTAAAAATCCTTCAGTGTCCCAGTCTGCATTTTATCACATCTACCTTTGCTGTATTTGAGGATTTCACCGATGCATTCAGATGGTACTTAGAAGCTGGCATTCCAAGGCACTTTTGATGAATTTCCATTGCCAAAGGGAGCTAGGGACAGGTATCTCTGTGCTGAATCCTGTGGTCTGTTTTGTCCAGTTAATTTTGGCAATGTTTTTTCACAGCAGAGGAAAGTACTACTGCTTCTTGGTCCTTCTAGAGCCTCTTTTGCCAAAAGACTTGTGTTCTACTCGTGAACCAAAGTTCTTTTTGACATTTTTCAAGTTAAAAAAACATTAAGGGCTTTTGTTTTGGTGTGTTTCTCCCATCCTTTCCCCCCTCCCCAAGTAACTAAGTGTCTGGAAATTGTCTGTGAAAATGAAAGATCTATTGATAGAACCCAATTTTCTAATGACAACAGCTCCCTCTTGTATCTGGGGGACTGCCTGCCAGGAAGTGCAGGTTGTCCCCAAGGGCATGGTTTTTACTTGCCAGCTAATAACCCCTTTCCTGCATCTCATGCAGGAAACACTGTATCCTGCACTGCAGGATATTCTACCCTACTGGCCACAATGGATTTTCATTCTAATGTTAGAAGTGACTTGGCTCTGCCTGACCTTCTTGTTACCAGTGCCAGATTGTCCCAGGTAAGACTATGCACTTGTACTACTTTCTGTGCGGCAACAGATTGTTTTTCTTCTCTTGAGTAGAAAGTACACTTTTTTACTCATAGGGAAAGAATGAAAAGAAGAACTTTAAGTCTAGCAGGGTTAAAGAAAGCATTCATCATGTGAGAAAACTTTCTTTACTTTGGTACTAAAGTAACAGCTGTTATAAAGGTGATGTCATTTTTCCTTTCTATCTAAAGAAAATCTCCCCTAGGTGTGTTTACAGCAATATATGTCATCAATGTGTGCTTCTAGCCAGGAAAAACATTGAGCATTTGGGGTGCTGGGCCAGTGGACCAGCTGCTATACAGCTGGAGTGTACCAGTGCTTTGTGCTACGCCCTGTTTGGCTCTGTCCTAGGGGCTATCTTGGTCCTGGGGGCATTGGAGACTTTGGAAACTATCCCAACTGCACTGGAGGAGCAGCTGGTTACATTGATCGTTTGCTTCTTGGAGAAAAGCATATTTATCAGCATCCCTCTTCAAGTGTAAGTAGCTTCTGGTTTGCAACATGAAGCCACAGGCAAGCCCTGAACATACCTGTCAGGAGGGGCTTGGATACATCCATTTTAAAGAAAGGAGATTGGCTGCTTAGGTGCCTGTAACAACTTTTTCTGTCTAAGGTGACTTACCAAACAACGATGCCATATGATCCTGAAGGAATCCTGGGAACCATAAATAGCATTGTTACAGCATTTTTGGGACTGCAGGTACCTCTTTTCTTTCTCACTGTGTGCAATAATGGGACAATTTGAAGGAAGCTTGGAAGTGGGGAAGCACCCTGGTTTCTTTACTTAAGGCTGAGAACTGGTTCTAACAAAACCTTTTCCAGAGCTTTCAGGACGATTTAGCCTGAGGTAAGTATCAGAGAAGTGGAACATAACATGGCAGTAACTTGCATTAGATACACCTAGATTTTTCTCAGTTTTTATAAAGGATGGACACAAGAAGTTTGCAAAATACTCTCCTGGAAACTTCACTTGCTTTATGGTTGGCCTTATGCTGGGATTAGGCTGGCTCTGCATGTTGGAAAACAAGACCAAGAGCTGCATAGATTTCACAGCTTCATTTTAAGGGTTTTAAAGGTTGCAGCTAATTTTCTGCTTGATGTGCAATGTTAGCCATCTTGCATGTGCTGTGAGTGTGCTCAGCTTTCCTGACATGAGGGAGGCAGGAGTTCACATTGGTGTTACCCACACCAAAAGCTCACAGCCCACCGCAGTGTTTAAAACGTGGTGTCACAATGCTTTTTGATGCCATTCTAGTAAGTCATTGCTGGCTTTTCTGACTGCAGCAGCTGTGAACCAAACTGAAACTCTTGTGCTGGGAATGTTACCACATGTAGCACTGGATAAAAATTGATAGGGAGTATCTGTGGGGCAGAGCTTGGAACAGAAGTGTGAAACAGGAATGAGCCACGAGAACATATTTCTTAGTGATGTTTAAAAAGGAGCACGTGTTCTGAGCAGGTCAGGGTCTGATGTGGTGCTGTGGAGAAGCTGTTTGGGCTGGCTCTGGTGTTGTTCTTTCATGCAATCCTTAGTGAGGGAGATGGAGCTCAAGTTACATTGTGTTGACCTAATGAAGTTGCTTGTCCCTTTTCTCAGTGTTAACATAGTAGGGAAGGGAGAAAAGGTTGCTGATTGGGTTGCATTTATGTGTTTTTCCCCTTCCTTGTGTCCATTGTTTGCAAAGAGTCCTCATTCTGAGCGTTTCAGCCCCTTGGCTGACATAAATCCTATGCTTAGCACAGATAGCTGATGGCAAATATATCTGGCTCTTGAAGTGTAGTTACATTAATGGGCATGAACTATTTTTTTGTATTCTTTTTGTAAGGCAGGAAAAATTACCTTGCTCTACAAAGATCAGCACAAACAAATTATGAGTCGGTTCGTCATATGGAGCATAATAATGGTAAGTCTGATAGTTATGTAGCCCTTTAATATACATGCATTTTAATGCAGTGCAAAGTTGGTATTTCTAAAACATGTTGCAGTGGTTATATAAACTTTAGCAACTTTCTATTTCAGGGAATTATTTCTGCCATCTTAACAAAATGTTCTAAAGAAGAAGGGTTTATTCCCATAAACAAGAACTTATGGTAAGCAGAGATACAACTTTTAGTATGGTTTTGTTAAAGAACTATTTTACCTCAGAGAATGTTTTACCTTTTGTATATTGGGATCTGTATCACATAGTTCTCTAAATAGTAATCTTTCTACTGAAAATATTTGCAGGTCAATATCGTATGTAACAACCACAAGCTGCTTTGCTTTCATCCTCTTATTGCTGATATATTACCTTGTGGATGTCAAGAAATTGTGGTCGGGTGCTCCATTTCTCTACCCAGGTCAGTAACATCACAGCAAGAAATACATTCCTTCCAATTCCTTCTGCATTGATACTATCCTTTTGTTTTCTGTGCTTCCTTTGTCTTAAAAAGTGTAGGGATTTAGAATGAGGCAGCCTGAAGGATTCCAGAATGATTAACTTCAAAGTGGAACCTTTGCATACAACTCGGATACTTAAGACCAGATATTTAGGAGAGAGGGACAGTCAATTCTTTCATAAGGGCTGGAGGCTGCTATTGCCTAATGACTGTTCTCAGTTTGGTCTTGAGTTAAGGTCCCAGTGAACAGCTGCCTAGTACCAAGCAAAATACCACAACTGTTCATAGCTGGTTTTGGAAAGGACTGCTGAGACTTGTGTAACCTAATGGGAAACTCAAAGGTCTGTCAACAGAGTAATACCACTTCTGAAGATGTGGAAGATGAAATCCCCTGGGCAGCTGTGTAGGTTCTGTCTCTGTGATTTTAGATAAGCATGTCTCCCACAGTATCCCACTGTGGTTTTAACCACACTGGGCACGCAACAAACGTGGGTACGGAATGCAAGCCCACAGCAGAGGGGACCTTTCAGCAGCTTTGGTGTCTGGACAGGAAAATGGGTAGAGTTGACAGCCCAGTAATGTACCTCATACCAGAAATCCCAGAGTTTTGAAGGGCAGTGAGTATTTGTTTGTAAAGGCAACATCTCTGACCAGATAGGTTATTAATACAATTCCAGGATACTGATTTGGTTGTACTTTCAATTTAGTACAAAGGTTGTTTGTATTTCTTTTCAATAAATATTTTGGGGAGAGAACTCTTCAGACTGTATTTGAAAATTCATGTATGTAGCATCTTTGAGGCAAGTAACATTAGCTGTTGTTTCCATGCCACTTTGTTTTATAAGCCTGGCATGCCTCTGCCTGCTTGCTCTGAAACAAGCTCATATCTGCTCTTTCAGATGGTATATGGTCTATTCTTCCTTTCAGGAATGAACTCAATCCTGGTCTACATTGGACATGAAGTGTTTGAAAACTATTTCCCTTTTAAGTGGAAGATGCAAGATAGTCAATCCCATGCAGAGCATCTGACTCAAAACCTTGCTGCGACAACTCTTTGGGTCATAATATCATATTTACTTTACAGGAGAAGAATATTCTGGAAAATCTGATGAAGGCAGTCAAAGTGTAGCAGGCCTAGATTCTGATGAGTCAAGTGGATTAGCCTGAAATATGGTGGATTAGCCTGAAATATTGCCACTCGTGCTAGGCTGTAAAACAAAAAAGGGATACTAGTTCAAGTTTACAGTGCCATGGAGTCATCATCAAGACTTTTATGTGACTAAAGGGACACTATTCTCTTATTTAGCAGAACCTTACTAGTCTGCAGTTGCTCTCTGTTTTCTGTCTTTTGTAAATATTTTACTGATTTCTCTCCTTCATGTAGACAAACTGAATATACAGTCAGGCAGTCTAAGACAGCCTCATGAAAGGAACTACAAGGGACCTGGGTGGTGACTCAGGGGGTTATCAGAAAGGGCCTGTGGTAACAGTCCTCGTATCTGACACAGAACCTCCCAAGTCAGGTGGGCTGGGGTTTGTATATATCCTTGGCACCTGTCATATGCCTGTGCCCCTCTGGCTACTAATACACATCTAACCTGGCCATTGGCTCCACTCAGGAGCACTGGCAGCATCCTCAGCCCTGCACTTGGGTTGGTGGTGCAGTTACTGTCTGGAAAAGCTCAGGGACACCTCCGTGTCACAGTATGTTGTGGAAAGTGGTTCCCTCAGCTCATTCTTCTTCCCTCATTGTATTCTTCCAATTTGGTCTTGGACCAAACCTGAGGTTTAGGATCCTGCTGAAGCGTGCTGCCAAAAATCTTCTATTGGCTTTTTAATCAGCAGGCTGCTCCTACAGGTTTAGCAGCCCATTTGTGCATGCTCTGGGCCTTTGTGTTACATATTTCTAGCATGGAGAAGGTCTGAGTTTCATGTGCTACACTCTAGAGTGCAGAAAGGCCAGTTCCTATTGACTTTATATCATCACTTGGATATTACCAAATTTCATTCAAAGCAATTCTCTTTCTACATGGTTTTACTTAAGGGACCTGAATCTGAAAACCAGCAATAGAGGTAGAACTCTGCCAAAAAGGAAGAGTGAACAGACCAATTCAATGTAAGATATTAGTTTTTGGAAACTCAGGAAATTCACTCATCCTTTGATTTCCAAACTAGTGCTAATAAAAAACCTGAAATACCTTGATATGTTCTCTGTGTATATATAAAGACGGAAAAAACTAAGACACACACCTTAGTATTATGCTATGGATAAAACCACAAAACAAATAGGGTATTACAGAAGTCTTCTTAAACAAAGTTTTATTTATAAAGTTTGATCTACTCACATAAGAAAACTATGCAGTGAACAAACACTGAGTAGTGTTTATGTGCTGCAGAACCTATAACTCATAGGGAACTTCTTTGATTTGCTGAACAAGTTATTTTCCGCTGCCATGCTGCTTGTTCATACAATTAAGAGTCTTCCCCTCTCTCCATAAAAGACATGGCATGGTGATCCAGTCCAATCAAGCGAGAGTCTGAAGCAGCAGTATTTTTTCATTAATGCAGAACCTATGCAAGACCACCATGAGGTTTTCCCCACAGCGCGAGACCTGGCGCTCCATGGCCAGGCGGAAATCTTCCTTCACTCCTTTAGTTATACCCCGGGTAACTGTATGATGCCTTAAGCCATGAAGGAAAGAGAGACAGACAAAATCAATGGTTATTTAGTGAACTACAGTACTTTAAAAGGTGTACTGCATGTCACTTACTGCATATTTACTGTCCATATCTGAGTTTATATAACAAGAGTCAAATAGCCCGTGGTATGCTATTTTTAAAAAAATCAAGTGTTTAGTAGCTTACAATTCTTTCAACAGTTAGAAGTTCCATAAAAGTTTATGTTCTCACTGCTTTGACTATCACTGTTGGGGAGGAAATAATGTTGCTCCTTTGCCTAACAAGAAAATCTGTTCTCTTAACTGAGCAAGTACAGAGTTCTCCTTGTTGGGGAAAGGAGGTGTTTTTTTTCCTCTACCTTTGCTGCCCAGGCCACTTCTTCCTTATAATCACTTCTACAAAGGGTTGGGATTGAAAGAAGAGATGAACTTGCTTTCTCTGGAGAAAAGGTGTCACCATAAAGAGCAGAGGGCATCTTCTACAGTATTAAAGTGCAGGAAGGAGCTATATAGTCCTGTGGGCACTGCTAATGCTTCAGCTAATGAAAGGCATAGTGAACGCTTCACAAAACCCAAATGAAGACAGGCTGTGAGTCTGCATCAGTAGAAGCCAGCTCTTATGGAGATAACTAGACACCAGGCAGAGATTACATTTATTCTGAGCAGAAATTCAGGACTTGTTTCAAACAAAATAAAGATCCAGCTACTGAGCAAGCTAAAGCAATGCTAGCTGGAGAAATTGGGATAATGCCCTGTTAAAGGCTGTTCTTGCGAACAGCTCTTTGTCCTCACACTGTCCTGTAGCACTCGACACCTAAATCTTGTCCTTAAAACAACATTCTGTAGCACCAAAACACTATACTTTACTTGCTCTGGTCCAGAACTGGGTAGATAAGATCAAGACTTTGTAACATCTACCTGCAACCTCTACTCAGGAAGGGGAGAAAAAGATACAACCTGAAAAGAGAGCCCCAACACTACTAAAGGATAAGCATAAATTAATTTAAGAGAGAAAAGCATAATGCTAATGCTGAGACAAATCCTGAGCCATGGGTAAGAAGGGAAGAGCTGGTCTGGACCCAGCAAGCACACTGAAAGACAAAAGAAAATAAAAAATAAAGGGTGAGGACATCTATGACAATCTGGAGATGCTAGAAATGAGAAAGGGAAATATTTCAGAATTACCCTCACCAACAATACCACCCAACTTCCACATAAATAAGCAAGTCTGGCATCTGAGAAGAGACTTCTCTGCCAAAACATTAGGGACCTCTGCAACACATGAAAAAGGCAAAGAGGAGATTAGCCTGGAGCCTGCTGAGCAATTCCTTGATAAGCTAGGCTAAGTGAAGCAAAGCTGCACTCTAGCATATTCAGAGGTTATGGGATAAGTCCTGTTGTCAGTCTTTACTGTTTTAGACATTGCTGGCAGCCAAGTGCTCTGGTCAGTTACAACCTAAAGGAGAATATGCAACCTACAGCTACTGGGCGAGCCAGTGGCGCTTTGGAAGATGTGTGTCATGTTACAGCTGGAAAACAGAATTCAGAAAAACCTAAATGAGGAAAAGTAGCTACAAATGGACCCAGTAACCAGTATCTTGAAATGAAAGGGTTATACTCTTGCTAATATGTGATTGAACATCAGCATCATTTTGGAGGATTTCTACATTATTGTTTAAATTCAGTAGTGATTATTAAATTGAAAGGACACAGATACTGGCAACTTATGGGAAAAAGAAAAATAAATGTTATAATAGAACAACATGGTTTGCCAGGCAATGTAGGCACAAATGAAGGAAAAAACAAAAAGAAAAATATTTAAGTAACAAATTGCTGAAAACCATGGGCAGTAAAACAAGTTGACAAAACACAGCACACTATGAGTGGGGTTTTTCCACTTGGTACCTGTCAGCAGTCTGTATGCTGGGCTGTAGCACAGGTATGAATTCCTGCTGCAGTAACCCCATGGGAGGGCTAGAAGTCCTTTAAAAAACAGCAAATAGCAGCATTCAAACACCCACACACCAACTCCCCCTCGGTGCAAAACAACTCTCCAGAAAAAGGAGCAACAAAAAACTAGGGTGAGCTCACATAGCAATATGACCACCGAGCAGCCAAAGGGGTGCAGGACCCTAACAGCATCAAACATGCAAACATCCCCAGTTTTCATTGCAAGGCTGTTCTGCATCTGTGATCTAAATACATACACATATCTTTGGGCAGTTATACTAGGAGAAAGGAGAGCAGCAGGTGCAAAAGCAATACACAGTTGTACTACGATGAACTGTCATAGCTCTTCCCAGGAAGTGTGTCAGTCAGAAAAGATTTAATCAGAGGAGCACTGCAGATACCACAGCTTCCCTCCAGAGCTGGCAAGAGCACGTCAGCAGTCTGGGAGAGCTCACAACTTGGGAGTTAAGGGATTTGCTGCTGAGCCCAAGCTGAGTGCATGCACAGCGGGTACCGGCCAAGTTGAGTACATGACGGTGTTTGTTAAAGGTTGCCTAAGTATCTTTCACTAGCCCACGGATGGCCTTTTTTACCTTTACAAATTCAAACCGCACCAAAAAATGGTTGTTAGAGCATGCCACGGTGTCAGAGCACAAATGCCTGCTCAGACCAATCTCCTGTCTAGCACCAGGGCTCCATGAACTAAGCACCAAAAGGTGTCTCAGCTGAAAGGCATCTGTCTTCTCCCTGAAGTTAAGTTCTTATGTCTGTGGACTATCTGTGACAAGAGAATAAGCCAACATATCCATCCTACAGCAAATCCTATGCCCCATCTAAGGAAAAGAAAAACTTGGTATAGAGTGAAGAGGCCTAGTTTCTTAACCTAAGCCTTTCAAAATGTCACCTAAATCTTATTAGGCACTGAAGCGCATCACTCAATCCAACAGATGCTAAGAAGGGAGCAGAAAAGCAAAACTCACACTTAGATACCTGCAATACTGAGGTACGTGCTTACCTTCAGATCTCACAGTTAGTATCAATAATTTATATATCTAATGTAAACAGATGGAGAGCAATGCTTATAAAAGTCAAATAAAGATGGAACATTTAACACTCTAATATGGCTTCAATAACCTGAAATAAAATATTCACTCAAATGAGATATCTTTTTTCAAGAGTTCTTGGTATGAATGAGTCCAGTACTTGCAAAAATGGACATGGGTAACAGAAAATACAAAGGACCAGCAAGATGTTATTGTGCCAGAGTGGCAGATGTTTGCAAAAGGGATTCTGTGCAACTGTGTCTTCACTACTGTTTGCAAGGTCTGCAGACAGGACTAGACATTCCCATGTGCACAGTCAGAATAAAAATTACACTTTCACGATACTTTGTTTCACTTCACCAAGGGAGCTTTTCCTTCTCTGTTCCCAAAGAGAGATGTGCTGGGAATGGAGCAGAGGCAGAACACTCAGCTTTCTGATCTAGTTTATGCAGTTTGATAGACTACAATTAGATTAATTAAAGTAAGACTTATCAAAGAGAGAAGGAAGGTATTAAGCAGCAATTTCTTGTACATTGTTCTTTTCCTCTTTAACCTCATCAGCTAACATTGCCACTGACATGTAAAACTATGAAACTTGGTTTGTCTAGAAGGGAATTCAAAAGCACTTAGTGGAGTTGAATTCAAAGCTCATTGAACAAATCTTTTTGACACTGCAAACAAAATGAGCTGGCTATATCACCAGTTTAAATGAAAACCAAGGACCTTCCTACTCCCACAGTGGATACGAGCAAAGAAAAACTTTTATATCTACAAGCTAAGTCTGCAGGCTACCAACAACTTACTGCAGCTTTTGAAAACCACACTGCAGTTTGTTTTACTGGGTTCAGAAAAATTAATACAATTTCCTACATATAAGTACTTGTATGAGGTACTTAGAAAACAGTTCTGGAAGAAGAATGTGGAATTCACCTGGGGAGAAAACATCCTGTAAGTCATTAAACAAAAGCAGTCCGTCCTTACAAAAGACATATAATATCTGAAGTACATTTCCTATCAATTAAGATACTGAGGGAAGACAAAAGAACAACTACTTCATCTTTGGCCTGCAGTGGCAAACTCAGTCCTTCTGGACATGACTGAACAGCATCTGAGCTGCCTCTGCTAATTCTTGGGAAGATGGTGCAGCAGCTGATCCAACCAGAAATGGTGATAGTTTTGAAAGATGTAAGCAGTCTGCAGATACTGAGCCTACCCGCCACTGTCCCAGGAAAAAAGGACTACGCTGGCACACTTTATGCAAAGCCCCAGGTGGGGGAGGCTGTGAGCTAACCAGGGCTGCCGAGGTAAACACCATTGGGTGACACCATCCCTGGGTCTCACAGCCAGTCCAGCTGAAAAAATATCTGTGGTACCAGGGGAGTAGACATCATCTCTGATCAGTGTCCTATGCCCTGAACTATCCCTTCCACCAGCTCTCCAATGAAATGCTTCCAGTCCTACACATCTTAGCCATATAAAAGACACCGTACACTGCTTTTCCAACTGGACAGGATATTTGACTGTTTTGGCTCAAAAAGCACAAAGAAATGGACATCTCTTCCTCAAGCATTTCCATCATTCAGGAAATGTAACACTGATCAAAAGAAAGTCAAAAAGAGATTCTGTTGTGCTAGAAACTTCTTGCTACCTACTTCCTGACTGGTGGGATCAGAACAGAAAGTAACAGCTACCACGCCAATCAAAACAGAGCTGAGAGAAACAGTGCCGAACTATCGCCATGGAATTCAGACAGCAGGTGAGAAGTTGCCAGGCGCAGTCTTCAGTACTAAGCCCTCGTGCTGACAAAGCTTATTGCTTAAGATGATAGTGGCATGGTAGTGCAGCATGTCCTGAGGCTTGTTTTCATACAGCTGGTTACAAGCAGTGAGATATAGCAAGGGTTAAGAGTTTGAGAATCTAGAGCTTAAAAGAGAAAATTTTCTGTCATGTAAGTAAGCATTTGAATTCCTACTTTTTCTTTAATTATGCCTAGTACCTCATTTTTTTGTTGGTTAACTAGAACTTTGGAAAATGTATTTACTAGTGCAAATTTGGACCCCATAGTCTGGTGTTAGGCTCCACTTTGAAAAATTCAGCCCATTTCTAGTTAGTGAATAGCCAGAATACACTGACCCAAAGTGGAATTTCAAACTTTAAGCAGTCCCTCTCTTACAAAGCAAAATATCACAAGTTCTTATAAACAACCAGAATATTCCAAAACATTCTGCCTCTAAAACCCTGCAGCAGATAGTTTTAAGTCAAGACTGAACAAGTAAAAACACCTAGGAAATTAATCCGAATATTAATTTCCTTCAGCATCTTGTAATAAGCTAAACAGAATAAGCTTGTTCAGTACACGGTAAGAGATGACCTGTTCATTCTAACAGAGAGGTTATTAGAGTGTAGCTGGAGTTTGTAAGTTAATTTATATTTTATACCAAAGTTTTTCATCATTCAGTGGTCTTCCATGACTTTGTTTACAACGAACAGTGCTTTCCGTTCAGCATTACTGTTCAGCCAAATTAGTAACAACACCTTGCACTCAGCCCTAATTATTTAAAGAACTCCTGTAAAGTGCAAGCGTCTGTAATCACTTTAATATGAATCATTCTAAAGCAAATGCCACATTCAGTAATAAAGTTCGGTAAAAGTAGGAGTTTAAAGAACCCCCAAAAAGAATTCACAGACCAGCAGGAGAGTCAGAAAAACAAACTAAGGGCCTTATTTGAACTCCTTAAATTTAAGTTCAAAGACATGACAAACTATCCAGAAGATAACATAAAAGCAAAGACAATCAGAACATACTCCCTTTTTTTTTTGCCAAAGAAAACGGTAAATGCTTTTTTATCCTTACTTGATCAACATTGCTTGATTTGGCAGCAGTTCCAGATGAATTTTCCCTCCTTCCTGTGTTCTTAAATAAGCAAATTCCTCCAACATATCAATATCTGAAGAAAATGTTAAAGATTTGAGTAAAGAAACAATGATAGAGAACATTCTTTCTTACTCTCACATCTGAAGCCACATTGCTGAAAGTTCAGTCCAACTGAACAGCTTTGAAGTATCTCATTCTTAAAAGTAGATCACAGCATATATTCCAAATACTCCAAAAATTTAGGAGAAATGGCTTTTTAAAGTGAAAAATGCATCAGTTGATTTCTTTCATTTCTTCATATGTACAATCAGTCAGAGGTAACGAAAGTTCATCTCTTCAAATTCCAAGGTTATTTTTGCATCCTTTTTCTGCACTGCAGGTTATGAAAGCAGTGCAAACTGAGGCTGGGACTGAAGGAAATGGCACCACAGCGGCACATACCATCCTTTTTAGTTTTCTATTTTGGTCCCTTATTTAGCTGCTTGGTTTGGGTTTTTTCCCTTCCCTTTTAACACCAGAGCTTATTTAGTTGTCTGAGGTATCAGTTAGACCCCCTTGCTTCCTGGGAACCACATCTGGATTAATTTGGCTTAACACTAAACTGTCCATTTGTGTGTATGTCGAACAAGATTTATCTCAGATATCTGTATAAAGAAATAAGACACGCTTTGCATGCACTTTGACACAGCACATTATCTTAATCCAAATATTTTAGCCACACAAAGCATTTCACAAACAATAGCCAAATCATTCAACTCTGAAGCACAGGTACCAGTTTATTGTTTTTGTTAACCTTGTCTATAATGCCTTATATTTCTTACTGAAAAGATTGCTATCACTTGCTTGAGCAGCCTGAGCTGCTGCTGTTTTTCTGAATGGAAATGCAATGGCAATTCACTTAAGGGTACTCTCAAGTGCCAGAAAAGGTGACAGAAAGCATATTTACAGCCCATTGTGCACTGCTGCCTACTGCAAAAGGCTTTGATGGTATGGAAATAAATACAGAATATGAATCAGGGAAAGAGCTGCTCCTGAAACTAAGAGCTTTTTCAACACTACAGCACAGGATGTGAAAGACATTCTTGGTTAGACAAAGGATACTCGTGACATAGTTGAAAAAATTCTCATACTGGAAGTTTCCTTGTTGGCAGATTTTGTTGATGGCTTTCAGGAACAAATTCTCACCCCTCGGCCACTCGTGCTGAAGCAGAACAACTACGTGGCCCAGTGCCATATCATCTCTGCTGTCTGTGAAAGCTCTGAGCTTCAAGGAAAAAATTGCATTGAGACAATCAGGAAACACATGCTGCTTTTATAAATGTATGGAATTCATCTCACCTATGTCTGTGCCAATACACAAGTTCTATAAAAGTATATATTAAACCAGAAACAAATATGCTTCTAAAGTAGATTGGAAATTTCCAACTAAAATACCAAATCCTCTCCACTGACCTATAAGGGAAGTCTGAACAGAGACAAAAATTTTGAGATCAGTTCTATCTCCTCTGCTCAAAACCAATATAAACAGCAGAGAAGAGAAAACAAGCCTTCCTCCATCAACACTCCACTCCTCCAAAAAAAGACTATTCCCCAACCCATTTAGGTGAGAAGGACTTGAGGCACCCCCACTCACACCTAGTCACAGCACTGGGATGTGGCCATGCAGTTTCAGGAACCCAGATACATAAACTGGGCCTTAGAGACAGGAAAGAACTTGGAAGCCCCCAGTTGACACTATCTTACCTTGAAACAAGCTAACAGCAGATGAAGGCAGTAAGGCATGATAGCTCTGCTGGTACATGGCCAAAGCTTCAAATCAGACCCTGCAACAGAACCGTTCTTTAGCGGTCTCATGATTATCTTGAGTTTCAAAGAAAACAGAATGGATCAAAACAAATCTACAATTGCCAATCTCAGGTCAGGAGGAAAGCTTTGAAGGTAAATTAAGGATGATTCAAAACATGAAGTTAAAAGTTTAATTTTCTTCTCTTCATTTCTCTTTTCCTGTGGTAGGACTTTGGAACTGATATGCTTCAAGAGGTACTGGCATGAAAACCACAATGCAAAACCAAGGAGGGATAAAAAAGTTCCTCTGTTTTCATAATACAGAATGAAAATAATCACATACTCAACCAGAACACATGAACTAAAATTCAGCTGACACTGATTTTAGGGTACTAGCAACTCCTTACCTTTCCTGAATTTAGACTTGACTTTAGGTTGTTCTTCTTGCACTTTACCTCCTTCTTGTATTGGAAGTAAAATATAGCACATGAGGTCAAGCACTTTTTCACACGTTTGCTATAAAAAGAAGGGGCATGATAATGCTAAACTTAAAGTTACTAAAATTCATTTATATAATAGTAATGATTAAAAATTTTGGACACCACAAAAGAAAAAAAAATCACAGCATTCTTTTCTAGAACTTGAGTGAACTTAATACACAGCATAGTTTTTGGCTAAGCAAAATGACTTAACTGTCATTTAACAATCTCTGAGATCCTGCACATGTCATTTTAATAGTGAAAAAATATCTACTGGCATTCTTAATTTCAAGACCAAAAACTGCAATCAAAAACTATTTTATTTTGAAGGATTACGTTTTCAACTAAATTCATAGAATAGTTTTGTAAAGCTTGTTCTCTTCATGATAAAAATAGAATGGCAAATGATAATCTGACGGCATGACAGAAATTCAATGCATTTTTAATGCTATTTCCTAGAGACAGTAAGAGGGGATATATGACCACATTTCCAGTGAAAAAAGGATGATGTTAGATCCTAAGAGACACAGCCTTTATTATCATTGCTGTCACTGACTGACCTCAGACCACCATAAATATGTATTGCAGAAGTAAAGCAAGTTCAGAGGTCAGGCCAGAAAATATTACTCTGGAGTCTCTTATACTGTCAGTATAAGATAACTAACGCTTTTCTAAGATGATCACAAAAGTTTCTTTACTTTTCTTTCTACATGAAACCTATACCTAAGAGTTTTCCCTCAATTTTAATAACTGATTCAGTAAAGTTAAATAACTCAAACTTAAGGTTATGTTTACAGACAAGTCAAACACTTGTACCTATGAAAAATAGTAACTAAACCTCCAAATCTTAACTACCAAACAGACTATATAGATACAGATATGAGAGTTGCTAATGGGCAGTCAGTTAATATGGCAGGGAGAGTAATTTTCCCTGTGAAGCACGGATTTTTCAGTAGATCCTGACTTATGTTCAATACCCTGTTGAAAGTAGGCTAACAGGAAAACGCCAGAGGAAGACAACAAATGGGAAACACAGGGCCAGATGATGAAGGACCAGTGTGTGGAACACTGTACATACCCGATATTCTCCGAGGGCAAAGTGGCATGATGCTAACTGGATTAATGCTCTCTGATTTTCTAGAGATCCTTGTCCTGTAATTTGCTGTGGAGAATGAGAGCCCTGAAGAGCTGCCAAGTGATGTAGGCTGCTAATTGCTTTTTTGTACTGTCCCTATAAAAAAGGGGATAAAACAGGATATAAGGATATAAAACAGCACTGTTAGGGTCTTCTCTATACAATAGGTAGAAAGACAGAAACAAAAATTCCCTTACAGGAAGCTTTCAAAACAATGAGTGTCCAAGTAACAAGCCTTCAAAACTTTAATCTAGCCCAACGCTCTCCAGTGATGGGCTGTGTACAGGAATATGGATCAATCATTTGCAAGGCAGTGAGAAGACATAGAGAATGTCATTTTAAAAAGGCAGTTTACAAAATCATACTTGTAATTGAATCAAATAATCATACTCTGGTGTTGTTACTTCATTTAAAATAATGGAATCTAAATAGCTTGTGTTCAGGTACAAGTACAGGCAAAAATAAAAGACCCCCATAGGAAAAGATGTAGATGTATTGGAATGAGCACACTCAGCCTGATTTTTGAGGAAAATGATAAATATTAACCGTGATTTTAAAATCTTTTGCCGTTTTAAAATTGTTCTGATTGTTTCCAATATAATGCAGAGACAGACTAATAAAATGCCCTTTTCTTCCACAACACTATATAAATATTCAGTGGTCAAAATGCCAACATAGAGATCTTTTCCATATGCCAAAGCTAGCTGGACTCAAACAACAGCTATTGGGACAGGAATATCCCAAGTAGGGTCCCTGGCTTGTGGTACAAACAGTAGAGGTCCATCCCAAAAAGGGTAATTCTTTATGGCATAAAACCAGTAGACACTATGAGCAGTCAAACTCACTAATCAGAACAGCTATTTGCTAGAAGGAAGAACAACATAATGGTGTTATTCTTAGTTTATACTGTATTGTTTTACCTGGTAGATGATCATGTCTGTAAGAAAGATTCTTAACCAAAGCCAGGTCTCTGTCTTCCATGATAAACAAATTCTGGTGAACTCTGCATAATTGATTAGAGAAGAAAAAGTAAAAGAGAAAATGAAGTATTTAATGGCTTTGGGTCACAAATCAACTTATCTATATATAAAAAAGCTGAATTTAAAATGAAAAAAGCACACAAAAAAATAATAGTATGAAATCCTTCAAATATAGAATATTCTCTTCCTCTACTCTCATATTTTGATTACACTTCTCCTCACAGTATCCAACAAACCTGAAAGAAGCTAGGTGGTACTATTTGCCTGCATTTTAGAAGAGTTTTTTTTCAAGATTTTCACATCAGGGAAAGGGCGAGACACAGTAAACACACATTTTCTTATGAATGAATTAAGGCAGCCATTAGTAGCACATCCTCACTAAGCATTATCAGCACTGCTATGGACCAACTGCTCCAAGAGAAGTGGGGTGAATAAGCAAAGATGCATCAAGAATGAAACTAAATACAGGAACAAAATATTCAGAAACACAACAACTGATAAAGCTTCTTACTGGAACTTACATCAAAAATACTCAGAACACAAAGCAATTTTGATTTTAGGGATCCATAATTAAAGAAATTCCATTTTTAGTAAAACGCCTTCTGCAATAAAGCCTAAGCTCTGCCTGCAGTTAGCCTTACCTTTGTCAAGTGATTCCAGAGAATAGAGCAGCTCCCAGCTCTCTCTTGCCAGTTTGAAGCTCTCTAAAACTTCAATGGAATTTGCAAGATCTGCCTTGTTCACTGTAATATGGCGACTTCGTGCCTTCCCAGAAGGATCCTCATCATCTGAGCTCTGCTTAAAAGTAGGTATAAAACAGAAAGATTAAATTTCTTAATTTATACTTATTTCAAAGGACTCTAAGGCCACTTAAGTTCCACTGAACACAAGAAAACAGTTATGAATTAGAGATGCCAAGGTCCCCATTTAAGTGCCTTTAAGTGATTTTTCACTCAGCTGCTTTAATAATAGACCAATCTGTTTTGCTACCAGGAAACTCAGTGGTAAAGTGTGATAAACAGTATCCAAAGTGAATTTATTCTCTTAAACGTGGTGTATCACCACTGAGCTTCAGGCAGATTATCTGTTAATACATACACACTTTATCACTCAGTTTAAGCCTACAGTGGCATAATGCAAAGGAAATTCTTGTTAAGTGTGTACTTCTACCAGCAGAGAAATTCTGTAAAATAGTGGTTTTCTACCACTAAAGCAGTAGATATATTGACAGTATCAATCACAGAAAGTCTTTGGAATTTTAGCTGTAGAATATCCGACTTCTATAGCTACCCTTTTAACAGTTTCTTCAGCCCCTGCTGAACTCCTTCAAGATAAAGCATTCACAGCAGTACATAGGTTAGCAACTGCTGAAAAAATTGCTTTACTCTTGCTGGCTTTAGAAAAAAAATCTGTTTGAAAATTATGGTCATGAACAGCTACTCCAGGGTAGCTCTAAGTCTATTACATCTGTGTCAAAACCACTACTGTCTAAATGCCAGTACCAGCACCGTTCTTGTTACGAATTGAAAAGTCTAGAAAAGTTACCATTGTTTTTTCTCTTCCTTCAGCAAGTTTCCTCTTTTTGTGTATATGTTTGTTACGATCAATATCTGTATCACCATAGATGTTGGATACATCCTCGAGAAGAACCAGTGGGGTTTGGTTTGGAGCATTTGGACCTGGATTTAAAGACAAATTAATTCACAATTGCTCTAAACTGATCTATAAGTTCTCATGCTTACAGCAAGCTAGTTTACAATGTTAGAGAAAACAATCTGAAATAAAGTCACTGAAGTTGTGTAAACTAATCTGGTAATGCTGTGGTTTTCTCAAGGCAGCCCTATGGTAAAGGCCAGAATATATTTACCAGACATCACAAGAGTTTGCTTGAGAGCTTCAGAATATTCTCGAATCCTTTTCTTACAGAACAGTCACAAGAAATACTCAGGCAGCAGGTGTTTTCTCCCTGAGCATTATTTCCTTTGATATAAGTACAATTATTTAACAGATGAACGGCACAAATGGCTCTGAAGTTAACAGCCACAAATACAGCAAAGCACAGCAATATTCTCAAACATTCTCACGAGAAACCAAAGCAATATGCTGAGAGGTACTGATGCCTCAAGAAATGAATGTATTTATGACAAGATTTCCCTAGTAGGATCACTCAGTGTCAGCTTGGACCCCAGTGATTTCAGTAAACAGAATTAAATCTTCAGTTGACTGCCAGAGCTCATCTTCACTCTCCCAAGTCTCTAGAGAAGCCGTATTTTGGAATACAGAAGACAATTTCTACTTTCTCTGGTGTCACAGAGCATCCAGTGGGATTTGGTACCTGTTATTTCAGACTGCAGTGCTTAAGTTTCATTAGATATAAAATAGGAACAATACTTCTCAATCTCAAACAATGATATGTGATTGCTACTGAGACAGCTTTCTTTCCAAAAACGTTTCTTCCTTCTGCACAGTCAAGTTGTATATGCATGTGCAAAGTTCAACAAAGAGAAACATAAAGCAAAGGGGAAATCCATTAATCTGTTCTCTCTTTTTGAAATCTCCACCAGATAAGGCAGTAGTGTGCAGACAAGTATTTTCTTTTTCTGCATTTCTTCTGTTTCGACTTGCAGAAAGATGTGGGGCTAAGGCCTCATTCATAATTGCAAAGAACTGATTTGAGAGTTTAGTAGAAGGACAATCCATTTCATCTGCTGACTTAAAGGAACCTATATTAAGCTTTTCCCATCTACTCAAATCAAAAGTGATGTGTAAGGACTCCACAACAATAGAAGTTAATGTCACAAGAAACAACCAACCTGGCACACCTAATAAATAAGGTTATCTCCACTGAGTAAGTTGAAACTAAATACTACCACTGAAATCTCCCCTACACAAAGCCTACAACACATTGAAATCACCTCTCCTGTACCATCATGTATTCCACTGTGTTGGAATCTAACCTGTGTGAACTGCAAATAGATTCAAGCCATAATGCAGGAGGTAGCATCCTGGTGTAGTGAGAAACACATAAGAAAGTACAACTGCAATGCTGGAAGAGTTTTATCACTAGAACCTCAAGAACTGCCTCGTTCTAACGTCTGAGAAGAAAAGAACGGGTTTTTCTTTTATTCATACTAATTTAAATTAATGCCAGCTAAGTGCTCTGCTTTCTAAAGAAGTGTTCTCAGTATCCCAAATGCACTGTAGCCTTTATTCCAAAACCTCCAATCCTAAACTTAAACAAAACCTATCCTCACAGTTGACTGGAGCCGCAGACCTTCTCTTACAGAACTGAAAGTTCCACAGCCAAACAAAGAGCAGCATTGTGTTTTTTCTGTCTAATCAGGCTCTAGAATCTAAGGTTACAGTTTTTGGTTTTTTGTTTGCAAGCAGAGAGCGTTATAAATAAATCCCTAAAAGCATCAGGCCAAACAGCAACTCCTGCCAAGCCTGCAGGCAGCCTGAAAGTTATGAGAGGTGTGAATCGCCTCATTCATTTACTCAAGTCTCCAGCAAAGCAGATATGAATTATGTAAGAGAAATACATGGAAAAGTTTTCCCTCAAGAGGTATCTTGCATATCCAGGAACGTGAGGAGAAAGCCACAGATCTAATCACAGATCTACAGATTAAGGAGGAGACAGCACTTTTCTCCACCTCTATGCTTCCAAAATACGTAGCATTCTACATTTCTACAGTAAGCCCTCCAAAGACAAGGAGAAAAAAACCTTAATGATAGAAAGGCTATGAAAGGCATTGAATATCACTGGACTTTAATGCTGAGGCAGAAATGAGTAAGTGAAATACTTTCCTGATGTCAGGAAATGACAGAAGGTACCAACACGCTGCACCCAAGGGACTGTACTTTGCTATTTCAGAATAAGTTTTTTTTTTTGGTGCTTCAGTCTGAAAATGTGAGCCTTGAAGTACTCTGTTTTACAATGTAGAAAAGAATATTTTCACTAGTTTTTTACTTCCTTTCTTCCTCAACTCAGAATCAAGCACCTAAAACTACATGCACAGCTGAAGTATCTCCCTGCCCCACCATAACTCTTCTTTGGACAGAACAAAAAACTGAACTCCATTAGCTGCTGTATTTGTTGAAGTGAGTACATGCTCTTTGCACACAACTTCCATTTGCCTTCTGAGTTTAGCCTTCTACTGACACTGTTCAGCTGATTACCCAACATTCCGTACCATTGTTTAAAACCCGTAATTTTTATTGACTGTTTCCTCACTCAAATGATCATTTGAAAAAAAATAAAACAAAATCAGAGGAGAAAATGAAACAAACATGATGCTGATGAAAGAGTAAGAATCAACACTAGAATACTTCTCATTCTGTCTGGTCTGTTACTTTTCTCATTGCTAGACAACTGCCTGCTGTTGGCCACGACTGAAACCACAGTAGTTAAATTGGTCTTTGGTTTGGTCCACTACAGCAGTTGTTATGAACTACTTCTGATGGTAAGATCACTGGCTTCAGAGGATTATAATAAGACCCATGTCAAGGTCACTTTTTAAGATAATAGTTTCAAAAGACTAACAAGAAAAGATCTTTCAGACATAAGCAATGAAATTACACAGCATTCCTTAGGGAATTTGAAATAACAGAAACTAACCTTGAAACAGTGATGGCTGGATGTTGCTGACATACTGAAATGCATTTTTAAAGAACACCAACATCGTGGAATACACTACTTGATTCTTGTATTTAATGTGGGTCTCACTATCAAAGTTACTGATGTATCTGCAGAGATCTTTCATTCGATGCAAAATATCACCCAAACTTCTGGGGGGAAGAGAGACAAAAAGAACTCAGGATGCTACACAGACTCTGAAACTAGAGAAAAGAATGCACAGTGAAAATGAAAATCTTAATGCTTCTGCTGAGGATATCCCCCAGCCTCCAGTGAGTGTTTCACATGCTAGTGAAACTTCACTACACATTTACCATGTTTCCTTTGCTGAGGCACAGAGGGAAGAATATCTTACAGTACTATAGTTGTTCTGCACAATTTTCATTACCAAAAATTGAGTTTAGAAACGAATTTGAAAGTGCTCTCTGGGGCCTGTTTCTGCTTTACATTGTATAGTCTTGAAAGAAAAGCTGCTGTGAACTTACACAAAATTCTGGTGTTAAAATCCTTCTTTAAACCATCTCCTTAAGAATTAAAAAGCAAAACACTCCTTAAGAAATACCTGGAAAAGTACACTTTTCTTACCTTCTTCCCTTATCCATTTGCCATTCACACCTCATTCCCACCACAGAGAGGATTTTAAATAGCCTCTCCCAAGGATCTGTAATCTGGGATGACTTCTCTGTGAGACCATCTATCACATATTTCTGAGAGCTGCGCTTGCTTGGAGACATAATATCAGAGGAATCTTGTGAACCTAAGAAAACCAGCACATTTTTCTCTTTATGAAGATATCAAACAAATCGATAAGTTTTCAAGAAGAAGACGTGTACGAATTCTGTCAGAGCTTTCAGGGTAACTGTTCTTTACTGAAAAGGCTCATGGGGACCAGTAGGCATTTCTGCCTCATTGTACAAGAGAGCTGACAGGCTGGATAAGGATGTCTTGGACACTTTGAAACTAATGCATCTTTTATTTATGGATGTCACTTCAGTAACACTAAAATACATTCTAAGAAAGTTTAATTTTGTAAAAATATTCTTACCTTGATATTGGCTTTCTATCTGTGTAGATCTAGTTACATAGTTGATATAAAATTCTGCTGCTTTATTCAGGTATTTATATAACAAGCTGGCGGGAAGCCGTACATCAGGATTGTTAATTATCAGAGGAAGAACATCACAAACTAAAACAGAAAACAAACAAAAAAATCCTTTAGGTTTGTGGGAGGTTTTGTTCTGTTTGTCCTAGGGAAGGTTTCTCAATCAGCAATGTAAGCCTCCCTCTCTGGCTGCCCATACACCACAAAGAACCTCACACAGATGGCTGTAACATCAATTTGAACTGTATGGTCGGCCTGGACTATATGGCCTGAGCCTCCTCTGACTAACACGGTTTTCTAGTTGCAATATCTTGAAAGTAGTTTTATTCATCTCAGAATCTTTCCACACTAAAAAGTAAAACAAGAACATCAGCATTTTCTTACCAAATAATTTTCTAAAACAATTCACTGGAGATTCTTGGTCTTCGATACTTTCAGCGTCTAATAAAGTTTCTCCAAGGCCCACCTGTGTGAGCAGAGGTGAAAATCAAACACTGGACCCGTGGCTTTAGAAACTTTCTGAACTGCAAATCAATGGGGTTGGACAGTAATTCGGTGGATGCACTAGTAGTAATTCATCCTATGGCAACAGCATGTGCAAGTCTCCAAATGCATAATTAAACTGTCCATACTTAATAACAGGTGAAAAGCAATGCCAGAAAAACATCAAGAACAACATCAAGAGAAAAACTGGGCATGTGACTGTATCAGTAAAGAGATGCACAGGCAAGTGGAAGCCACAAATGACTGATATTCCTTCATTTGCAAAACAAAGGATTGTTATACTTGCTTCCATTTGTTTTCTGCCTAATCCACTCCTGGCAGTAACCTCACGATTACTTAGTCCACAGCAGTCTGAACTATCAGCCACAATTAAACATGAGTAAAAAAAGATTCGCTCTCTTACTAGGCAAAGGAAAACACATTTCAGGAAAATCTCAGGCAGCAGAGTGCCAGTATCCTGAATAGTTACTACGAGCTTCTCTCCTCTTACCCCGTGTTGCACCACAGTCTCTGGGAAACGTCGCAGAAGCAGCAGCAGCATTTCTGCCCTTTCTAATGTGTTAAAACACTGCTCTGTTGCCTTCAGTAGCATTTCACACTGGACCCGACCAGGAAGGGTTTCAAATAATCCTTTAAAAAAAAAAAATTAAAAACTTTTAGCTTGCAGTGTCTTGTCTGTAAAGGTGAATGGCAAAGGGTAAAACACAAGTCAACATCGCTGTGCTATGCAGAGCAAAAGGGATTTCCTTACGCCTTTTTTTTCAGTCATGAATCTTAAAAGCAGAAAAAAGTCTGTTTCTTTCAGAAACAAGTATTTATCTGGGTTCATTCAGGGGCAGAGAACTACAATTAACAACTAAGACTACTAATGAGCGAACTACTCAAAATCCTACTAATTAAGTATTTTACATTTCAAGATGCTTTTTCAAAACTGTTCATCCACTCTACAATTAATGGTTTAATGATTAAAAGTTAGTTTTTCCCAATTTAAACTTCCAGTGAGGCACTAAAGACAACTAACATATTCTCTCTGTAAGTTTTATGCATTCACTCTGAAAAATAAATACACCCCATGAAAAATTAAATGTTTTCTTAAGTAGAATAGCCTGTATGCAGAGCTACTGCTTATCACTAAAGCTTCTGACACATGTATTAGAAGATCAGATTTGTCAGGTGTAAATCTCTCTTTCAAAACTGCCTGTAGTTGCCAGCAGCAAATGTCAAGCCCTTCTGGTCACTGTTCATTTTCATAATCCTCACTTCATACATATGAATTCACCCCATTTTCATGATCATTCCTTGTTCTCTGCAATCTGTGCAATAATGATTTTTAAGTCCCATTCCACTTACTCCCTATTCAACCTCTTTTCCAAGTGCTTGCTGTTCTGGAAGACTAAATCCACCCATATGTGAGACAAAGCCATGGGAATCAGCTTGTCATATCTCTTTATTTTGCGTAAACCTAACTCCCTAAATGAAGTCTCTAAAGCAGAGTTAAGAAAAAAAACCCCCAAACAACACAACCCTGATGCTCACAAGGAAAGTCAAAAGACTCACATTTACATGCCACACCAGATATGTAATGGGAGGGCTTATTTTTAGGTTCCTTCAGGATTGAATCCTTACCTCTTAAAAACTGTGTCTGCTTATCCTGTGAGTCATTTCTTAATGCTGATGTAATAACACTGATCTCCCTCCATACAGCAGGTTGGTCTGGAAAATTCACAAACCTGTAATAGAGTTTGAAGCAAGGAATGCACAGTGATCTCAAAACCTACTTCCGAGGCAAAACCTTCCCGTGAAAGTATGTGCATGGACAAAACAGAAAATAAACCCTTCCTTTTTACTGTTCAATTTTAATTCATTTCCTGCTTACTTTATCCATACGGGTTTTCAGGAACACTCACACTGTACTTTTGGGAAGTGTAACATTCACAGAAATGAGCACCTGGAATAACTGTAGAGCTGCAGCTCTGATTACTCACATGTCGTAGAGCAGCCTGCCCGCAGACGCTGTCCTTTCAGCATTCCTCTCTATAGTGTACATCTCATACTGCAGGATGCAAGAACAGAACATTGCCTTTACTAGACACTCCCTGAACCACGTTACTCCTTCCACTCTCAAAAACTGTCCTCAATTTGCCATTGGCATCTGAATAACAGACAATTAAAGGACTCCAACATTTGTTGGGGAAATCTGGAGGTGAGTTTAGACTGTAAAATCACACACTAATTTAGGCATAATCTTCTGTATGTTAACATACTTAATATTAAAATTACTAATCTTAAGAGTCTTCCAATATCCAAAAGAGTCCTACAGGGAAGCCAGAGTAATAGGAACCATAGTGACAGCACAAGGAATAACTGGCACAAATTGAAAGAGGACAAACTTCGGTTAGATATTAGGAAGAAATTCTTTGCTGCGAGGGTGGTGAGGCACTGGAACAGGTTGCCCAGAGAAGCTGTGGATGCCCCAGCCTTGGAAGTGTTCAAGGCCAGGTTGGACGGGGCTCGGAGCAACCTGGTCTAGTGGGAGGTGTCCCTGCCCACGGCAGGGGGGTTGGGGGCAGATGATCTGTGCGGTTCCTTCCAGCCTCTAACAGCCCGTGCATCTATGAACACGCTGCCTTAACCCTTACACGAACAGAAAACCCAGAAAACAAGGAGTTCTGTGGCCAAAGTTTGTACCCAGTCAAATGCACTACAAGGACCCCAAGCTGTTACAGAAGCCATAAGGAGATAATTTGAACTATAATCTCATTAAGACTACTTTTATTATCATCATTATTAACCACTACGTCACCCGGCGGCCCCGCCCCTCGGCCCCCATTGGCCGGCGCGCCTGTCAATCAAACAGCGCCCGCAGCGCGGCCGCGCGGGGGGCGTCCCGGTACCGAGCGGGTGCGACACCGGCGGCGCGCACCTGGATGTTGAAGTCGGCGGGGTAGAGGCTCCGCGCCGTGATGAGCCAGGCCTTGGCCGCCCACAGGTCCCCTGGCACCAGCTCCCGGGCCCGCTTCACCAGGAACTCGCAGTCCCCCTGCGCCGACATCTTGCACTCGGCCCGTCCCGCCCCCTCCGGTCGCCGGGTGGCGCGCATGCGCTGTGCTGCGCCCCGAGGCGAGGTCGCCCTCTGTTCCGCCCTTCCTTGGCGCGGCGCGCCACTAACGGCGGCTCGCCCGTCCGTCGCCATGTTAGAAGCGGGCAGGCAGTGTCCTGGTCCGCTGGGCCGGGGGGGAATGGGAGAGAGGCGTGAGGGGCTGAGCACGGCGTGTGCAGCGGGATGTCTGGGAGCCGGGAGGCCTCGTTTAGGCTAGAGCCATTTTGTGTAGCGCGGGGGAATAGTTTGGGTTCCAAAGCTTGCACGTAACCGTTAGGAATTTTGGCGTCAAAGGTGAAAGGAGCCTCTCCCGCCGTTCGGCCTTTGGCATCCGGTGGTGGGAGGCTGACCAGGCTCCCTCCGGGAGACCTGAAGTTTGGCGCTGTGGCGTGTCCGTGCGGAGCAAGGCGCGCAGTCCCTGGTGCCAGCTGCCCGCCTGAGGCTGGTGCTGGCGGCGGTGCGAGTCCAGGCCCCCTGCAAGCACTGCCGCCTCGGCCCGCCCTTCTTTCGCAAACGTTCTTACAGTCCAGTACCAAGGCCACCACCCGCAGATGCCAAGGAAAGCAACACCTTTCACCGCAGGAATGCACCTAGCTTTCAACAGCTCGGAACTGGGTCTTGCTCTTTTCCGTTCGTTTTCAGTGTAAGGATGCTTGATTGCAAACTTAACCCTTTATTTACTTAGTTGACGTGTCAATTGCTCTGTTTCTTATTGCTTGCTTTGTTTGCTCCTCTGAAGTAGGTTCTTCTGATGTCACAACAGACCTTAGGGACTTTGCACTTGGGAACTTCCACTGATCAAATCTATAAATCCACAAATCTAAGAGTTAGTGTAATAATCAATCAGCAAATAGTTTTAACAGACTCGTAACCTCTGGTACAGGTAAGAGGTGAGGTCCCTCCCTGTTTTCCTGCTGAGGTGACTGTGCCATATTTTTGCCTTGTTCTTTCTCAGTTATGGCACAAGGCTCACGTGTGCCTCTCACTCCACTGCAGGTGAAAACGTGTCCTCGCAGTGCTAGCCTGCCACAGATTTCAGCTGTAGAGTCCCTGTGAGGGCTGGGAATTTGGCTTCTCAGCTCCTCTTCACCACCCTGTCAATTCTCCTCTTTCCAGGCTCTTTTGGTAGGAACCTGATTTGATTTCACCCTGTGGCCACAATGTTGGCTGTGCCGGGGTAGAGCTATATGAAAATAGATTTCAGCAAGAAATGTGCTCTGCCCTCTGAGGGAGGGGGGCTGAGTCCAAACTAACCTTGAACTGTCAGGATTCCTTGCCTTCTTTTGACTTTGAACTGGTGTACCAACAATTACTAACCAGGGATCCTTGACAAAGGATGGCAGTAACAAGTACCACACGAGCACCTTCCTGAACGGGGCTGACCCCATCTGTTGGTAGCCAGCAGGGCACCCTGGCTGCTGTTCACTGCCTGCTTTCTCAGGGCTCTCACCATACACTGCTCAGTTGCACTTAGAAGGAGCACAAAGTATATGATTGCTTTGTCATTCAGGCAGGTGACAAAGCCATAGCAGAAAGTCAGCTGTCACTCATAAAACAGGTGCCTTCTTCCTCTCCTGCCCTTGCTACTGAACCTACAAACTGCTGTAGGATGACACAGGTCTTTAAAAATGGCTTCACAGCCCTGCCATCCCTTGCAAGTGCACCAATGTTCATCCCTGCCTGGTGTGTAAGTCTGTTCAGAGCTCTTCCCTATGTACTTGTGCAGATGCATAATGCCAAGTTTGATTAAAAAAAACCAACACAACTATTTAAGAGTTTTACATTGTGGGGATGCATATGGTAACAAAGCTGTGTATTCTGTCTCTTGAGAAACTGCTCAGCAAGGATTGGTGGGTTGACTGGGGTTCCCCATATGCTGCCTATGATCAGGATGCTACAGGAGTGAAATGGATGGCAGGGGGTTGCCAAAAGTTACTTTTGAAAATGAATGAATGTGTGAGGAGACCCCTGAAAAATTACTCGTGCAGAATCATCCGTAAGACACCAGCTAGGCAAAGAACAGTTTCTGAACCAGCTTCACAAGCTGTCCTGAAAGCAAGATGTAGCTGTATTTAATCCACTAGGCAAAGGGGAATAGCTCCACTGAATTAGGAACATCCTTTTTTGGTTTTGTTTTGGTTTTTTTAACTTGTATATGTGACTGTGTGTGAGCTGGACACTTCATTTTTTTTCTTTATTTCTTTTACGACTGTGAATAATTCTGTTTTTTCTCAAACAAAGTGAGGGCAGAATTCTGAAGGGGGCATAGATGAAGGTAGGAACTACCTGAGGAGTGTTCAGGCTTGGAAGAGTTTAGACCTAACTTACATTAAGGGTGCCCAACCACTGGACTGAGGAAGTGGAACTGTTTGCTCTGTGATCCTCTCTTACATACAAGACGGGTAGCAGGATCAGAATTGCAGGGGATTGAGGCAAGTGATCCCAATGAGCAAGCAGGGAACGCCAGTGATGTTTCATTTGAGGAAATTTCCTTCATTTCCTTCATGGGAGGAAGGGGAGCAGTGTGGGTTGTGAGAATATGGGCACTGTGTCTCTATTAGGTGATGTAGGAGTAGTATTTGAAGGTGCTTGGAACATAGTTTTTAGCCGAGCCAAGTTTAGAGCCATTGCTGAACTAAACCCGAGGCACTGAAGTGCCAATGGCACTGCATGCTCATCTCCCATTCCAGGAGCCAGTGTGTAGGTGGTGGTGGGGCTGGGCTAGTTCTCTCGAGGTCTGAAGCTTCCTCTCCACTTAAAGTGGCTTTCCTGAGTTCGTGCTGTTTTGAATTCCACAGTGCAAGGCATGCTGAAGGTCTCAACGTTTTAGCCAGACAACTGGAAGTGCACACAGCCTCTTTCCTGCAGGAATACAGGACTCAGCTGAAATGCCTGCATGAGCCTTGTTTTTCAGGAAGAGGCTTTGTAGCCTTCTGTAGCAGGAAATAGGCAGCATTGACCTCAAGGCAGTTGAGTCATCCGACCCTGTGAAGGTTGATTTTCTCCGTGGGAAGGTTGTCCTGTTTCTTGAGGAAGGCCTGCGAGTGACAGCGATGACGCAGGCGGTGGATTCAGGCAGTGTGGCTGACACAGCACAGGGACAGAGGTACATGAGATGTGCAAAGGCTGAACCGCAGACTTTGATGGTCGTGCTCCAAAATGCTTCCGCACCACAGCTGAGGGGCTCCATGGGCCAAGAGAACGTTCAGAAAGCATTAATTTGGCACTTAACAGTGGCGGAGGGTTTTGAATATCATTCACTACCTTCTAAATTTCTGGATCAGTATAATCCCAGTAGACAGCATCCATTCTTTGTTGGCTTTCCTGACCTGGTCGAATAGGCTGTAGAACCTTACAAAGGACTAGTGCGTTACAACAAGCCCTAGGGGCAGGTAAATTGGGTTTGTGGTAGGGGATGAAGTGGTCTATTATACGAAGGAGCAAAGGTTAGGATAACTGCAGTGCTGCATGGTGTAGGCTTGAATTGATAGCCATTCCTTCAGCCGGGGGACAAGGAGCTGCTCTCTGGCGTGGGTAGCAAGGAAGCTGCTCCCTTTTCTAAAGCTTTGTGTACTACTGAAGAGAATCAATCTCCTTAATATCTTATGAGTAAGGCCTTGGAGAAGAGAGTCTGTGTTGAGCTAGCAGTGTGGTGGAGTCTACACGAAAACTAGTGATCATGTGGAAGGGTTTGTTGTTTCGTAGATTTTAATTTTTTTTACCAATTCTGTGCCCTTTGCTTTGTGCAGAGCTATTTCTACAACTGAGATCCGAGATGAATCATCTGGGCTGTCAGTCACTGAGAATTTGAGTCTGAGACCAAGTGTCTTCTTTGTCCCTTGCAGCTGAAAGACAGTAGATTGAGATTGGATAATTGGGTGACAGATAGGAAGGGAAAAACAAAAGGAGAGTGGGAATCCAAGAGTGGAACAGTAGGGGATGTCTGGAACCTATACAGCCCTCTCCACAGAGTGACATCTGTTAATGACCTCATAGATGGCAATGTCAGTACAAATGCTTATGTTTCAGCAGATCTGGTAGCTTCTCATGAAATAACAGAATGGAGATCTTTAACTCTGGGGTCGTCTATAGTCTTTACAGTTGAATCCAAATTCTGCCTTCAAGACACTAGAGTTGGCCACCATCCACTTAATTTCTGTAATAGCTGAAGGTAGCTTTTAATAATTGACCTCAAATGTTACCAGTTTCCCTCAGCCTGCAGTTTGACAAGGATGAGTGGAGGGGAATCAGGATTTATGGGGGAAACAGTTAGGTAGTCTTATGATCAGGTATGATTATTATGAGAAGTGTTAAAACACTTGCCTAGCTTTTAGATCTGGGAAACTGAACCAGATTGTAATTATCTTCCACAGAGCACAGACAGAATTATTAATCACTGTACTGTAATGTGGCCAAAGCTATGCTTAAATCACTCCACTCCACTCCAGCTGAGGCTTTGGACACAGTGAGTGTCTAGTGTTGTGAGAGCATAATGGAGCAGCACACTGCTTGGTGCAAAATAAGACTTTGCATTAATTTTACAGGGCTAAAAACTTAGAAAATGCTGTATTTCATTCCTAAGATGAAGGTAATTTTTGCAGAAACTTACTCTGCCATTTATGAAAATACTTTTTAGGAGAGAAATTCATTTTCACTTGGAAGGATTTAAAGAGAAGCTATTAAAGAAGTAATTTTTCCATATAGAAGTTTGCTAAGTAGAGAAAGAACATGAATAGGGATAATTTAACTCCTGGATATACTTCCTTTCCTTCTGCTGCCTTCCCACATATTCAGGCTTATAATGTCCCCGTGGCAACTCTGAAAGTTGTATAAATAGAAAAGAAATTCTAAAATAACCAGCTGCATATGTTTGTCCCTGCTTTTAATTCTGCAGCCACATTGAAAAGTGCATTCCACGGTTTGTATTTTCCCTTTTTGATTCCTGTGTTTTACCAATCCCATTCTTCCTTGCAAGTTCTTTCTGCACACATCTCACAGGCATTCGTCGCCTTGTCACTTGGAGCGACACTCATCTCAAAAAATGTTGCTGTCTGCAACCGCCTTTTGTGAAAGCCATCTTAGGTTCCCTTTGTAGGCAGTGAAGCCCAGAAGGCAGTTTAGCGAACCAGGTACAGTTTGGAGTAGGTTGAACTGTGCTCTGAATGCCTTTGCTTAGGTCTCTGTGGCTCGTAAAAGATGGAGGGAGGTGTCCTCACTTGCAGAGATCCGTGTGCGAATTTCCTGTGTGTGATGATGAATGTGGCTTCAAGGGTGTTTAACCAGGTTGCTTGGTGTCCTTACTCCATTCACAGTAAATACACTGGTTCAGCCTCTAAAGGTGTTCTTAGACATGGAGCCATCATTCCCGGGAGGGACAGTTAGCTCATCCCGTGCAGCTGGAGTCTCTGGTGGCTATCCAAGCTCTCTGCACTAAACACAAAGCTAGCGAGCAGCATGTGACAACTGATCTCTTTTAATCAGTGAGGGCTGTGTCTTTCAAAATTGCTTCCAACAGCAAACTGAATGGTCGAAGCAGGGAAGGGAGTGTTAGCAAGCAGTCAGTCATCAATAGCATCCTGCTTTTAAGCCGAGGTAATGATCGCTGCTTTGAAGATGCCTGCGTTCTCCCCCCGCCAGGAGCACGCGGGTCTGATCCTTGACTGCAGGTACGGATCTGTGCTCAGCGACCCCCAGCGTGTGCACCCAAACCAGTTGGACAGCATGTTTATAGAAGCTGTCCTTAAGAGGGATTGCCTCTTGAAAAAGCATAGCTCATATAAGAGGAGTGGGACTGTCTCCAGCCAGCCCTGGGAGACGATGCTGAGAGCATATTGAAAAGCTGTCTTCAGCAAAAGCTTGCCAGTTTAACAACTCTGTTCACTGTTCCTATTGCACAGTGGGCTCTTTGACGCAACAGAAAGAGCTGCCTTTTTTTTTTTTTTNCTCTTAAATCCGCCTGGCCAATTTAAAGCTTGTGGATATTTCTTCCCCCTCGGGGAAAGCTTATGTGAGGATTTTATTTTTTAACAGTTTTTTCCGTGAAACCATTTTTTTTCTTGTTTGCTGTTAGAAAATGTTGGAGCTGAACACAAGGCTTTCATTGCAGGTCAGTGATTGAACTCTTGACCAAAGCATTTAACATTTGAGTGTCGCTTTAGCAAGCACTGTAGTTTGGGAGGAAAAAGCAAGTTAACGAGATTATATCGTGTGAGCCCGTATGTGGCTGCTACTGGAATAGGAATCTTTTCAGGTCTAAAGTGACAAAGTTCTGTGCAGATGAATTTACAATCTTTCTTTTGTAGACAAATGTAGCAAATTAATATTTTAGTGAGAATTGAGGTTATATCACAGTCATGTCTATATTATTTAATTCCTGAATATCTGTACTCCCTCAAAATGCAATAAACCTTACTGTTAGTTTCAAATAGCAAGTTTTGCCTTTTTATTTTGCAAGGTTTGTCTTTTTGAGTTTTAGTTATTTTATTTATTTTTTTTTACTTTTCTGCGCACTTTATTGGGAAGCATGTTATTCCTGGGCACATGCTGTCTGCAGAAAAGATAGTTATTTGCTGTTTTGTATTTCTTCTTAGACTGCTCTCAAGGGAACTAAGAAAGGATGTAGACATATTGTTAATGTCTCTCTTCAAGCTGTATTTGAGGTAAGGCAATTTTCTGTCCTTATCTCTGAAATTAGAATATGAAGTAGATGGATTTTTTTCCCTTTGTAGTTACTAAGATTATCCTGTTGCTTTGTTTTTCTTATTAATAAAATGTGTATATTCTTGGCACAAAGCTGTCCTCGTCTATGTGACGCTTAAAATCCTGTATTTTTATTTCAACAATATCTACTGCATATCTTCATGTTTCTATTAGCTTATGTGCTCTAGATCAATGAAAGATTATTTTTGTTTTATTTTACTTTGGTTTTCTTCTCTATGATTATCACATTAAGTATGGTAGTGAGTGCATTTCTTGCTCTGTGTAGGCAATTCTTATGCAAACTTTGTAAAACTGAGTTTCAGATTGTTTCCACTGTGAATCACTTTCCTTGCAAGATGATGACTTTTGTGGTAATGTTTAACTTGAGTAGAATTCAAACATGTACAATGCATTTTTAGTATACTCATTTTTTAACAGCATTCCAAAATAGACATAAAATAGAAAAATACTTATTCATATCAGACTGTTTAGTTCCTTCTCCACTCAATGTTGCCTGTTACAGGAAGTATATAGCTTTGGAAGATAGAATCTTCATTTATGAGTATTAGTATAGCTGAAAGGTGTCACTGCAATATTGGCCAATGCAACTTCATTGAAAATGGAATTTTTATGGGATACCACTGTTGGTGTGCTATGATTAGTGCCTGGGAAATTACAAAATACTGCTGCTTGTTCATACTTCTTTTCAATCAATTTAAGAGCATGCCATTCAAGGGAGGTTAATTTTTCTTTTACCCTTTTCTGCAACAAGGTTATAGTTTTATAATTCAAGATTTTTGCACATGCTTTCTATAATTTTATCATTACTTAAATCAATCCATTTGAATCCTTGTGGCATCTCTCACAAAAGAAGGTATGTTTTAAGGAAGACATGCTGTACTGCAAGTCCAGAGACACTTTTATATTAGAAGAATGTTCTGATTCTATCTTGTTTGGCTCCTCACATCTCTGAAACTGCTGTTTGAATTCTATCTAGTGTTGGCTCCATTCAAGAGATGTGTCCTTTAACAATTTGTCAAGAGGCTTTTCACTTGGGATGAGGTAGGGAATGATAGAGAGTAGAGTTACAAAGTGAGGGCGAACTATTTCTGATTTCATAGAACAGAAATATTTACTACTATAAGCATTTGCCTTAAAAACCTTAAACAGTATAATAAACTAATGCCATCTTTATAAAACATGTTTTCTGAACCTTCTCAAAAAATTAGATATCATCTCTGATCCACCATCACCATCAGGCAGAGGGTGTATTCCTTCTCTTCTGATCTCTAGTTTGTGAGGTAGTTAGTCCTGCTGTTGAAAGAGAATCTTATGAAAATCATACCACAATTATGTTGACATTTCTATGGACATTATTTTGCCAGAAAACATGAATCAGGAAGGAAGATAAGTGATGTGGGTGCCTTGGTGTGTTATTTGGGATCTTTAGAGTTGAAGCAGTATCTTACTGGATTCCATCCTTCTTGCTTCCCAATGGTTACTGGAAAGTACTTGTTTCTGCTGATGTTTGTGGTGTGAACTTTCTACCTAGTCAATGTAGCAGAGCTCATGGTTTGCTATATTTCTCCTTGCATGCCCTGGACAGTGTCAGGTTAACCCTAGTGAACTAGTCTATGGCTTGCCATGGCCTTGGTAAGGAAAGCTTAGCATAAATCATGCACAAGTCAAGAGAGATTAAGAGGAGATGCAGTAAGAACTTTCATTTGTAACACTTAAAATTGGCATTGCACTTAGCAACACTTGTGCAAATTATAGACAAAAAATAAAATGCAAAAGAGCTTCAAGTTTTTACCCCATCCTACCAATTTGATCCTCTTCTGAAAAGGTTTTCTTGTTTGCTTTTAGTGTACCTTTCAGGTCACATCTATTAGGAAAAGTCTGTGAGCCTCCTCTGATGAGAGAAAGCTTGGTCATACTATGCCTTTGGGAGCATACCTCATGCCACTTTCTGATTCTTCAGGGAACTTTCAGGTTTTATTCAGTTGCTTCTACAATACTTTTCAGACAATGCAGTGTTAGTCTTTCATCCCCAAATCATTTAATCTGTGTCTATCTAGATAAGTGTCATAATTGTTCTTAATTATTTCATTGTTAGAGACTGACAGATATATATATATTATTATATGTGTTTCCTTCTTATACTTGACTGGTTAGTCAAAAATAGAGTAAATAATTTCCCTTTGGACTTAGGGGTTTTTTTGGGTGTGGACTTAGTTTTCAGAAAATATGTTTTCATGGTGAGTTGTATTCTCTAGCAATAAGTATATTAACATATTCAATCTTGTGCAGAGCTCTGACTTTCTCCTGACACTGAGGCAGTAAGTCAGTTCCAGAAGAAAGCAGAGAGCCATGTGTTACTGTTTAAAGATGGGCTTACTGAAGTAGGTGGCAAGACTTGGGGGACAAAAACTGAAGAGTTTAAAGGCCAAGGACTAGAGAGAAATGGATTTGAAGCACAACTGGGAAATTGTTTTTTTTTTAAACTCTTCAAGTACAAATATTTCACCTAGATTATCTCCCCTTGTGTTCAATTTAGATTGAGTGTGTGACTGCGGCATCTGTGAGGGCTTCTCAGTACTGTTATAATATTACTAATAAGGAGTCATGTCTGAAGTCATCCCTTCATCTAAAGAGAAGCCTTTGGAAGAACACCAAAGAAATCCCTTCTGTTGGAGAGATTGAGTGAACCTGAGTGGTTTTGGTTATCTATGCAATTAAGTGGGGCCCTTTTATTGTGATTTGATTGCATTTAGGCTTAAGAATAAAGATTTGGATAAAAATACCACACTGAGTGTCTCTCACAGACTCCAGGGAGCTTGGCCAGCTCAATGGCAGTTGTCAGCATCTGCTCTGGGAAATGCCATGAGTCTTTTGATCAAGCTGAAAGAACGTTATTCCTGGTGTCATAGGTCAGCTGCAGCAAAACATTGAAAGTTAGTGCCTTAATGGCAGGTTTCCACCTGTCTTCTTGTTTCATATCTTCATTAGAAAGAATGATCTTCCACGAACTGTGTTTGGAATTCTTGATTGTGATTTTCTTTGTATTGATGTCTGTTGTTAAGTTTCTAGTGACCAAGAGGCATTGGAGAAATCAGTGATGACTCTGTAGAAACTTTTCAGGTTTCTTTTGTTTTTTCTCTTGGAAGTACAAATTTCAAATCCATGCTTTGAAAGGTCAGCAATGCAACCACTTTTAACTACATTTACCTCTGCAGGCTGACAGAGAAGATCATGGATTATTTACATCTCTTCTCTAGACTGACAAAGTCAACGCAAATCACATAGCTTCTTGCCTTTACTAGAACCTATGAAAGAAATGTCTCATTCATTCTGTAAAGTTAGTACTATTCCATACACTGAAAGTTAGGATAGTTACAGTTCTTCATTCTGTTTTCAGATTAATAATCAACAGGTTTATGTGTTTTAGGCTAAATTGTGCTAGGCTAACTCTGTTCCATGCCAAGCATGATTAAAGCCAATGGGAGTGTTCTTTAGAGTATATTAGCATTGAACATTGTTTTTGAATCATCTAGTTTCAACACCCTTGCGATAGGCAGGGACACTATCCATTAGATCAGGTTACTCAGTGCCCCATCCAACCTGGGCTTGAACTTTTCCAGGGATGTGGCAGCCACAGCTTCTTTGGGCAGCCTGTTCCAGTGTCTCACCACTTCAAAGTGAAGAGTTTCTTCCTCATATCTAATCTAAATCTACCCTCTCTCAGTTTAAAGCCATTCCCTTTCCCCTTTGTCCAATTCCTACAGGCCTCTATAAGAAGTTCCTCTCCAGCATTCTTGTAGGACCCCAATGGGCACTGAAAGGCTTCTCTAAGGTGTCTCCAGAGCGTTCTCTACTCCAGACTAAACAACACCAACTCTCTCAGCCTGTCTTCATAGTAGAGGTGCTCCAGCTGTCTAATCATCTTCACAGCCCTCCTCTGGTCACGCTCTAACAGGTCTATGTGCTTCTTATGTCAGAGACCCCAGAGCTGGATACAGTAGTCTGCAGTTGCAGAACTCTCCAGGACTCAGCAGTACTGCTGAGCACAGTATTCAGCCTGGCCTAAACTTTGTGAAGTTGCAGTTCTGCAGTCTCACTGAAGGTGTAGAGCTTTTCTGCCTGTTGAATTGGTGGCCTGCTTCCAGCTCAAGAGGAGGTACTTGCAGAGGTGGTATGAGTGCAGTAGGGACACGTAGATCACACAGAGTAATGCAAGTATTCAAGTATGTTCATTTTTGTTAGGTATGTCTGTGAGTTACATCTGAGGAGGAATAATTGGAAAAATTTGGCAAGAAGTTTCATCTTCAGTAGCAAATAGAAGAGGTGGTAGCTTTCATTTCCAAATCTGTTCTTGCGATGAACTGAGTTATCCCTCCAACACATGAATTGTCTTCATGATGCATTGCCTTGATAACAGAGAAATATAAATCAGTCACTTGAGCATGGGTATCAACCTCTTATTTGGAAAGAAAAGGATAATAGAACAATGATAGAAATTCTACTGAAGTGAAATCCCTGGGAATCTTTTTTTCCTCTCTGATGAGTGTCTGAAAGTGGTCCTGCAATTTACTGGCAAGGAAACATGGAACAATATGCACTTCAGCAACCTTGGAATACTCTGCAGATACTCCTGGGAATTGTTTCTATTGGAGATGGTCAAAGCAGCAATAGGTTTTTGGCTTGTTATTTCTGAATTTTTTTTTAATAGCAAAAGCTATAAATAGTTGACAGCTCTTAAACTGAATAATCCTTTCTTCCTTTCCAGGATGGGAAACTGGATCAAGATTTTCAAAGCCAAAAGCCTGCAGCCAGATATCCCTATTAATCATATGCTTGTAATATTGCTCAGTTTTTGAGGCAATTGTCCTGTTGTTCCAATTTCTATGTATGGTGAAAAGACTCACCCAGAGTATTTCCAGTGGGCCAGTGGCTGAAACAGAAGCAGGACTTAAGTCTCCTGTATTTCAGTGCAGAGCTATGCCTTCTAGATTATATTTGATCATATACGTTGTATTTAGAAATTAGAATGACTTAGTTTTCAAAACAGTTGAGCCATCTGTAACTCCACATGATTTGCACATGGTTTACTAAGTGATCGTTGCTTTTGAAAGTTGAGTTGATAAAGAATGACAGGCCAAAATATTCAAACCACAGAACTGATTAAATATCCAAAGGGGACCCAGGTATACACACTAAAGCAGATGGTTTCTGTTCTAAGGGATCTCAGAGCATAACTGGCCACATCACATTACTCAGACCAGCACTGATGGTCACTGGTTTGTGTTGCACTCACATCTTTCGCTAGGATGTGAAAGGTGAAAGGTAAGAAGATACTATGTCATCTGTGCTGCCATTTCTTCTACTAAAGTGGTATTTCAACTACTTCTGGGAGGGCTTCAGTCTTAAAAGTGGGATTTTTCAGCATTTTCCCCTGTGAATTGACTTCAGAGAAGATAGCTATGAAAGTGCTGGCCATGGTGACCATAACAGAATTAGGTAGAGCTGCATGTGCCAGGGATCAATAGTAATTACTCAGCAAATAGTTTCCAGTTACAAAGGATACATTGTGTGCATTTTTATTTTTTAGCTTTTGTAACCAGTCATCCAACCCCTGATATGACTGATAGATTTCAACTTGTCCAGATAAGAGTATATCTATATTTGGGTTCTTTGTCTTCATATATCTCAGAATGGATCTTTTCCATAACATTAAAGATAACCATATAGTTACTGACTTTCTTCACAGAGGGAAACTTTAAAAGTAGTTTAAAAATGGATTTCAAAAGGGGGAGCTTTATATCCAGTAGTCTTTCCTATATGTACTTTTAATGTGGAGCGACTATTTTAGAAAACCATTCCTCTTCAGTTAGAACAGTCTGAAAATAGAGGTAACAGTTTTGAAACAGCCTTTTTACAGTAAACTTTTTATTATTTTTGAGAAGGGGAAGCCTCTTGATTTTAGGGAAGAAATTTTAAATCACCCCTGAGAAATCTTGTAACAAAATATGCAGTTCTGTGTATTGTGAATCAGGCTACTTGCACTGTGTACTAGACTGCTACTAAGTAGAAAAATTATCTGAGGGGAATATGTAACACATCAGAATATTGCCTCAAATCCTAGAAAATTAAAACAGATATATTTTAGATTAATGAACTTGTTATGAAAGTGGTGTTTACTAGCTTGGAAACTGGTGCTGAGATTTGTTTGAGACACAGAGATAGAAAATAGCCTAATGAACAAGTCACCTTCCAATTTGCAGGATAGTGTAAGGTAATCCTATGAGGTAAAATTTCAGTGGTAAAGTTTTCTCATGTTTAATTGAACCACATATATAAGTTTATTAATGAATTAATAAACTATTCCAAAAATATCCCAGCTTTCTCTGAAAATTGTCCAGGAAATGAAAAGCACTTATGTAATGTTAAAGGAATGAAAGGAAAATTTCTTAGCATTAGAGAAGGGAAAATAAAGCTTCACTCTAAAATCCTCAGGAATTAATTACATTAAGAAACTAGATCATTACAAGTGCAAAATATATGCAAAACTATTTTGTGAGAGCACATCTCAGAACCTCTTAAAAGTATTATACTGGATTGGTAGTTCTAGTTTTTAGATAGGGACAAAAAGAGTTCAGAAGTCCATATGCATGTATGTTTGCATTTGTCCAATGTGGTTTAGACATCATTTTTCAACTCTGGTACTGGATCTGTCTTTGCTATGACAGCCAGATAAAAGAGGCTGAAGTAGGTTTCTGTATCATGCCTTGTTTGCCAGCAATTTGAGGGAGTGGTATATGTGACAGGAGGGACAGAGCTATATGGGATGTCTGAACATGCCTTGTACTCCAGCTGCAGGGAGTATGTGGAAAGCAGAACATTTCTGTTTCACCAGAAGCACTTCTTACACTGGGGTGCAAGTTATTCCTGGTTAGCACAGGTGGGCAAGTGAGCCATGTCCAAGGAAAATGTAAGCTTTTTATAGAGATTTTTATGGAGGCACATTACAGAATTTTTCCAGTAAGTTCAGGGTTGTAATTTTCTTACTTTCTTTGCAGTTCATCTGCTTGGGTTCATATGGTAGCAAAGCTTTTTGGTTTTTTCTGAAGTAGTTGTCCATTTATTATATTCTGATTAGAACATTTCTGACTATGAACCACTAAAAAGGTCATAGCTTCAGAATTCAAGTCAAAGAAACTTGTCTGGCAACTGCTTAGTAATCTTGTAAACATAGTAACCTCAATTGTAAAGAGACACGAAGGTGTAGATTAGAGTTATGAATTAGGATTTAAAAAATTCTCAGTTTCACCTCTTTTCTAGGATGACAGCCTGTAATGTGCATCTGGAAAGACTTTGCATCTCTGTTAGAACCCTTTGTTATTTTATAGAAATAATTTTTGTCTTCTAACCCCTCTGGTATTTTACTGAAGTAATCTTTATTTGTTTTCTAGCCCCTATTCCTGAAACTAAGGATTTTTCACTTTTTTAATACTACACTATGATTTCACTTTCAGGCAACTCCAGCATGCAGTTTATGTAGGTCACGTATTCCTCCTCCTCCTCTATATTGGTCTAGGATTTCCCATTATTTCCATATTCATGGAGCTCAGTCACTACACAGCCAATCAAAACAGGCAGGCTGCTCAATGTCTTTTCCACTCCAGGAGTAATTTAATCTCAGAGAGTGACTGTATTATTTTTTCAGAGATAATGAGCTGACACAGAGCTGTGCATGCCAGGTGATCTGCAGCAGAGAACAGCATCATTATTATCAGGCTTAGATGTTTCATGCCATTTTGTGCTTCTGCAACTTGTACTGCAGCTAACGGTACTGTCTTGATGTATTTTCTAATATGCATGACCCAAATGTAATCAGAGGAGGTAGAAAAGAGGATGGATGAGTCATGGGACTGTATTTATGTTGTATGAGATTGAGTTTCAAAGCTGTTGGGTTCTGTGAGGTCCTTAATCACTGCTGCATTTGTTTTACAGAAGTGCTGCTACTCACAGAGCAGAATAAGTCTATTTCTACAGTTTTCCTTCAGAGTTCTGTCCTAGAGTTAAAAAATCTCTAATGGGAATTTGATATTGCTATGTTCCCACATAAGTATTTCAACTTTCATGAAACAGTGAAGGATAGAGTTGGCTGTGAGGGGAAAACCATAAGGGAGTCCTTACCTCCATTATAATCTTCACCTTGGCTGATTAATGTGCTCAGACAATCAGAGCAAATAGGTGAGCCTTTGCTCTTATAGGGAACCTTAGATCCATGAGAATTTCCTTCCACTGGGAAGAGCTAGCTGGGTGTCTCTTGCTATCAAAGGGAGTCCAAGGGAAGGGTAAGCTGTTGTCCTGAGTTACCAAGGAAAGAGAGAAGATGTGGGTGTGCCATCCAGTCCTATAACATAATGATATGTATATCTGTCATCTAGGAATTTATCAGGACTATCTTACAGACTACTTTACAGATCCTTTTGCCCTGGGAATGACATTGAAACCTGTACATGATGACCTAGAAAGGACAGTAATGTTTTGGAAGGTTCTAATGTGCTGCATGCTAGTCACCTCAATGCACTGAGAGCTCTTTTGCTTTTCCTTACAATGCCCTTTTGTTTTTACTTTCATGGGCTTTTTTTCAAGACAGGGCTTATGTGTGAGGGGTTGTAGTACAATGTTTGCCTGCTGAATGACACAACTTCTGAGTCATTGCTCCTAAGTTTTTGATACACACTTTCTACTAAACTTTTGGTCTTTCTCATTGAACTGATGTGTATGGTCAATAGTAGCTCAAGGGAAACATTTCATATCTCTTAAGACTGAAACAACGAAACATTGAAGTGTGGTTTTGATATGGAGTGAGAAAAGCAGGTGAGAACAGTTCACAACGTTCCACTGATATATTTTATATTACATGGGGCAATTTCCTTTGAGTTAGGCCTATTTTCTGGCTAAATCTTTATTTCTTTTGCTTGGCATACTGTGTTCTTTTCTTAATTTTGGTCTGTTTTTTTTAAATTGTATTGCATCTTGCTGGTGATCCAGATTAAAATGAAACCTTCACTTAGGTTCCTCAAGATTGTATTTCAAGGTAGAGGTGAAGAAGTTCCAAATTGCATTGTTGTTCTTCAGATCAAAAAGCAGCTAGGACATCAAAACTTATCAGTAGAGAAGCTTTGTTGCAATTCATAGAAATAAAAACAGGTGATGACTCTATGTTGTGATATCTATGTCAAAATTAAGGCCTGAGTCTGCATTTGATTCCATATAGTCTGCAGTTAGAATTGGATTTTTGCCAGTCTCCCAAGCTAAAACTGACATGGAGCTGCTTTTGCTTTCTTGAGTTCCCAAAATAGCTGTCCTAAAATTAATCCTGATGAGTCTCAGGTAATACAGGAGGTAACACAGAAGTGAAAAGCTTATATCTTGCCCATTGTATAACTCGTCTAAGCGTAGGATGCAAAACTGGGCTGCAGCATCACCATTGTGATATATTGACACTATATTGGAGTATGAGCTCTCATCTACTGAATAATCCTATTTAATGCTCAGAAATGTCAGTTTTTACTGAAATCCAACTTTCTGGTAGGTCCCAGTGATTGAAATGTTACTCCTGCTAAGACAGGACAGAACGGTTGGTATGTTTCTGCCTCTTCGGTGCTTCATACTTTGTGTTCTCGTAACTGTCTCCAGGACACAGTCTTTCATGTTGAACATATGCATTGGTCCAGGTTTTCACCAAATGGATAGCTTCCCTCTTAGGCTGGCCTAAGTCATGATGTACTTACTATAATAACTTTTCTCTTTCCTGAGGAGTTTCACCATGTGCAGCCCTGGCTGCCTGTACTTCATATCACTTCCCAGGGTACATTTGACATCTCCTATTTTTCCCTGTGTCTTGATGTTTAAGAGTTTACACAACTGCACTGTGATGCTACTTGCATTATTTCTGAGACATGCAATTTGTGTAAGGATAGACTGGAAGGTTCCTGAAAATTATGTTCAATTCCTATGAAGCGGTGTTGGGGTGTTTGGCCAAGCAGTGCAGGTATGTGTCAGGGAACTGGATTTCCAAATATGGTAGGAAACAAAACGAGGCTGACAAAAATCAAAGAGGTAACACTCATAACCTTTAAGAAACTGGGAATTCCTGTCCAGTTCCTGAAGAGAAACCTGAGTTCAAGCTTTTTAGGGATGTTTATTGTTCCCTGATGTACAAGGAGCTCAGTTTGGATTCTGGTGTGCTGAGCTGAGGTGTGCTTTTTGTCAGAGGGCAAGTGGAAATGCATGCCAGAAATTTCCTCAGAAAATGATTCTTCCATATGGCTTGTGGGAGGTATCTGGGCTGTGTTTTGACCTCATATTTCAGGCTCTGTTGCTGCTCACCAAGGCAATGGGAACATAAATGGCAAAATGATTTTGGTAAATAAACCTGATACCTCTGATTCAACTGCATTACTGGACAGGTGACTAAGAGTGTCTGAAGCACAAAACTGTGGGTCTGTGGAGGGAGGCAGAGAGTTAAAAGTGTATGAGGAGACAGAAAGCCAGATAGCAACACCTGCATAAGGTCAGAGAGAAGGGCTAAGCTTTGTAAGATATGTGGAGATGTGTCTTTTCTGACACTTGGGTTTTTTTCCTCCCCTGGCTTATTAAGTTCCAGTGAAAAAATAAAATATGTTTTCTTCCAGATGTAGCTTGGATGAATCACTCTATTTCATAACAGTCAGAAGTGCCCAGAAAATTTGTTGTAGCTGGAATCAGGCCCATTGGGACTTGCTCAGATAAATATACTTGATGGAAAGAGGAGTGTTTCCAGCTTCCTAACCCAGCCTGCCTTTGGGAAGAACAAAAGCTGAGAGTCCCTTCCTCGTAGAGGCCGCACAAGGAAACTAAGAGAGTAGTTTAAGTCTCCCCATTCACTCATCATTCCTTCATGAGAAGAGGTGTGGTTCTGGTCCCTATTGTGCTCTCTAAGGCTCTCTTGATGTTCTCTGAAGATATCTATGTCTTCGACCAGTGGGAATCTTTGTTGTTTTGTTGAGGTTTTTTTCCCCAAACACATTTCAGGATCCAAGCCAGCTGCTACAGCTGCTTCCCTTCAGCAAAACTGCTTCAAACCATGTTGAGGTTTTGTGGCTCTTCATAGCCATGAACTTACAGCCAATTTCCTCACATTGTAAGGTTATTTTAGCAACATAGTGTATCCAAGTGGTTCCAGAAATGCCCTTGTCTTTTGTCTCCATTTGTTTACTCCTCAATTTTTCCTTCTAAACACATTTTTCCATCCCATTAACAAAGCAAAGTGAGTTGTGTGCCCCAGCTAGAGCAGATTAGTGCTAATGGAGGAGAGTGGAGGAATGCTTGAGGACAGCACAATCTAGAATTTAACCTAGAATTTAAACTTCTCTGTTTCCTAGAATGAAGGTTTCAGGTTGGAGCACGTGGTTTGTGTTTTCACAAGCGTATGGCTTCTTTGCATGCATGTGGTCTGAACGTTAAGCATCAGCAGAGCTGCAAAAAGCCTCACACATTAGGAAATCTAGGCTGTGCTGCTTGTTTATTTTGAGAATAAATGTCATCTTGGTAAGTGATCTCCCCTCTTGCATACTCAAAGTTTGTAATTTTGTTGCTGGGCTTAAATGGCATAGGCTGGGTAATGAATTTTAAAGTTTGTGTTTCTGTTCTTTAGTGACCCCTGTGCACATGATGTGAAAGCAGAAAACAAGGTGGTACTCTTTGAAACTCCTTTGGAGTGTTCGATTACAGTGTGTGTTGAGCTTATCAGAGGGATCTGACATTTTGAATAGGTGAATTTAGGAGAAAAAAAAATAATTATTGTAATTTTTAATGAAGCACAGACATGGACTGGTCTAAATAATGGATCCTGGCTATGGCATCTTGTCAGAGGGTCTATTTGCATTGTTCATTAATAACAGCTACTACTACTGTACTGATGTTTTGGACTGACACAATGCTTTACAAAGAATCCGTGCCTGAAAAGTAGATTGACATTCAGCAGTTAATACTGTTCTAGGCCTTGGAAATAATCTCAATTTTTTTTTCCTTTTAAAATGAAACTAAAACCTCCACAATAAATCATTATGACATTGGTAATAATTTAATTTTTCCATTTAGGTGGTACATAGATACTCTTTGCATTGTTTTCCTTCCAAATGATTTGGGAAATAAGACAAACCCAAAGTGTCCTGATGTCCAGTAGAGATGGCATTCTAGAGTAAGTGGAAAAGTTATTGAGAAAGTGGATATTTACAGGGAGGAAAGTAGCAAAAGGTAACAATGTATCCAGCTGTAAGGCTCTGAGAATAGTTTTCACATTGTGTCAGCTGTGCCTTTGAAATCTACATAGGAGGCATAAAATCAGAGGCGTGAAAAGGTTTGCTTTCCATCACTAGAGCTGACTACTTTTTAGTAGGAAATTACAATTTGTAAATTCTTTCTCACTTACCATCCATTACTGTAGTATTCTGTGTGATTTCCTCATGTTATCTGACAAGAATTAAAAAGATGTAGTGTCAGTGTTCTTGCTGTTATGTTTCTTTGAATACAGTGTACTTTATCCAAGGCACAGTAAGTGTGTCTTGATGGTTTTCAGTTACAGTAGAACTAGTACTACCCATTACAAATGTTCCTCCTCTAGTATTGTGTCATCATTGCCTTAACTCCTTAGGGAACTTCCCTTTTTCAAAGGAAAAAGAATAAATCAATGACCATCCCAGTCATCTCAGTCATCCTTTTTGTGGGATTATTTTGTTGGTGGTGTTACATGTTTCTGTATCTCTCTTTAGTGAAATGCAAAGTCAAGCTCTGCTTTATACACTGCACTTCTAGCAAGCCTGTTGTTTCAAGTAGTCTGACTGTGAAATGTTTTAGTTTTGTGAGAAACCTTTTCTAGTTACTGCACTGCCACCCTGGTGAAAAGAGTGTTGTGTCCTTTAGAAAGCTTTCTCAGTGTTCCCAGTGATGGATGCAGTGTTTTCCCGCTGAGATTGATCAGGTGCTTATAACACCAGGAAATGAGCAAAATCACACACTTTTGGTGTAGCAAGCTTTTAAACTGTACTAGCTGAGCTGTCTTCCACGTGCGGTGGAAGCATTTTCTGGTCCTTTAGTGAATATTTTTTGTCAGCTTTGCAGACTGAAATGGATCAAGCCTGAGAACCAAATTGTGTAATGAATATAGCCTGCATTTTGCAGAGTTGTGCCTAAGTGTGGGCACAGGGATGAGAGTGGGCTGAGGGATGGCTGTGTCTTGCCACTGTTTTGGAGCATGAGCAGTTGAACTTTACTTCTTTGCAGGCCGTAAAGTGTGCTGCTAATAAATGCGCTATTGCATGAGTCTCTAGTGCAGTATGTACTCAGAGAAAGACTCAGATTGAATTATTCTGGAAAAGGAGACCGCCTGAAAGAAAATCTTCCCATTAAAGACAGTTAGCTGTCTTTACTTTTGGCTGGATACTAGGGACCCATATCTAGAGGGACCTTCATACACAGTTCAGCATCTGAGGAGGCCTCTTTTCAGCTGCTCCGCTTGTCTCCCTTCAGACTGTGAGTCCTTTTCTTCCTGTGCTAATGGATATAGAAGGGCCCATCCTGTAACTGCAGCCTGGGGAGGGTTGTCTGTAGCTGTATTCCTTAAACCACAGTTTCCTGCTTATAAAGGAGAAAGTGCTTGGAGGGAGTGAATTTCGTGCAGCATCTCCTTGGGAAGTTAAGGAGCGAGCAACACTTCCACTCAGCAAATGGTGCACACATCAAACTAGTGATCCTGAAAGTGTGCGCTTCTTAAAAGAAGGAAATGCAAAATAATGCTGTGAGATAACAGCCAAGGTATTTGCCTCACATTTGCTCCTCAAATTCCTTCAAGATGCCCCCATGTGACAGACTGGTGTGAAATTCCAGATCTACCAACAGTTGAGGAACCTCACTATGTGGCTGCAATATGTGAACAGTATTTAGTTTTAAGCTCTTAACTTTTGAAGGCTGGATGAGATTCCAGAGTCCTAATTTCAAAGTATTTACCCCTTTCTGACTATTTTTCCTCTGGGCTAGAGTCATATTTTGTACCACATTAAAAGTTTCCAGGCTGATTGCCAGCACTAATATGTTGTTTCAGTAGACCAGCCAAGCTGATTCTGCTGGAGCCTCTGAAATGGCCTGTGCACCTGTTAGGGAGAATGAGGAAGCTATGGGTCACTATCTCCTCTTTGATGCCTTGCTGTCACAATGGATTCACAGGGGCCCAACTGGACCTGACCTCCACTGTGCAAAGTGTTGATCAGCAAGGAACATCATTGTTCTGAAGAGGCTTACTGTGTGGAGATACAAAATGGGTAGGAAAAAACAACTGAAGAGTGTTCAAGAAGTTCCAGGAATCTGTGTATCTTTCATCTTGAGCAGACCCCACTGCCTGGAGCCTGGACATTCTGAAGGGAATGCAGCAAGACCCCAAGCAGAGCAGTTGGTTCTGACATCACTGATAATGATGGCAATATTTTCTACTTGAAGTTAGGATGAAATGGCTTTATTTCCTTAACCATCTGTTTGTGATAGATTCTCACCATCTTTTTCTTTTATCTACAGATTACTTTTATATCCACATGCCACATTTTGCTGTTTTAACAGCTTCTCAAAAGATTGCTATTTTTAGACCATGTAACAATAGACTCCTCAGCTGGCAAGCAGCTTGTTATATCCGTACCCACTTCTTGCCCTTTTTTTATATTTCAAGTTCACTGTACATTTTTGATGCAGAATATCTGAGATAAAGCAGAAGCAGGTGTATAAAACCAAAGAGGAGGTCGAGAACATCTGTTTTTCATTACATTCTTTCCCTTTTCTTCTGAGTGCATCTTGGGTGTGTTGGAATTGCTGGAGATACACTGAACTATCACACTGCACAGGTTGCCTGATGTCCAGTAATTTTGTAAAAGTGACTGAAGTCAGAAATAAAACGAATAAAGAGTAGGACACTGGATTAGTCTTACAGGGAACAAGTCAGTGTGTCAAAGATATCAAGAGGGTTCTCATTCTTGGCACATTACCTCTGTTGAATTGTGTTTTTCTGCAGTAATGAAGTCACTGTAATTACGTAAAATAAGTTAGTTGGCATAGTATGATGATAGCTCTCCAGTGAAATAATCATGTGGAACAGTAGCTCTGGGGGATAATTTGTCCCAACCACCCATAGGCATCAGACAGACTAGATGGTTAAGTTAACCAGGTAAATTTCCTGGGTTCCCAGCAGAAATGTGGTTCTTGCTCTGGATAGATGGAGTCCAGGAGATAATTCTTTTGACTGCATCTTAATACAATCAAATGAAGTACTAATCAAGAAGAATAGCTATTGGAAATGGTTGTCCTCTTTCGTAAGTAGCTAAAACATGTAGGAACATAGGGCTTCTCTGAAAAGCAGATGCAATTATGAAGCAATGGAGGGTCAAAACCATGGTAAAAATCCAGAGGAGTAATGAAGAAAAGTAACATTTCCCAAATAGAATAGTTTCTTGTGCATGTCTGTTACAAAATGCAAACTTATGCTTAGGGAATAGGTTGATCATCAAATCGCAAAGGTTAGAAATATTTCTCTGCTATACAAGATTTTTTGCACCTTCCAAAACACCTGATAACCTCTAAGAGTTGCAGTGTAAACCATTAAATAGATGGATAACTTCATCTGCTAGGTCAGACAGCTTCTCTTATCTATATTTTCCTTCAAAAACACAGGGATTTCCCTCAGCTTCTCCAGTTTCACTGAGTTTTTTTGTCATGTTTTCAATGCAAAATAAAGTCAAGTTTGTTGTCGAGGGTACACACCACAGGAGAGAATTACACCACAAAAATCCCTCTTACCTAGTGCTTTAAAATTCTCCCTCTGTGTGAGTTTCGTTTAAAGCAGGTATGATTTGCTTTTTTCCCATTGCTCCACATCCACATGCTGGCGCCAATTTGCTCATATTTCATTCTTTCCTGTAGGAACTTTCAGCTGTTGTTTTCCAGCTAACGTCTTCCATTAACTGTTGCTTCCCTTCGTCTTTTAGACAAGAAACTGATAAATTCTCTTGACATTTGTTCTTATAGATGCCAGTCCTGGAAAACTGCCTGTTGCATTGACTGCAGCTAGGAAAAGGAGATGCTTTCAGATCAACAGGAGAACATTATTATTTCAGGGACTAATTAAATATTTGTAATGAAACTTTTCATTGCCATCTGTAATAGTCCTTTTTGAACCTTTGTTCTATGATAATAGAACTATATAATGAAAGAAAGTAGAGGAGATTTAATGATGAAAGAAATATGGACTCCTTCAGTATTTCATTGGAGCTGATGCACCTCTCCTGTGAAGACAGGCTGAGAGAGTTTGGGTTGTTCAGCATGAAGAAGAGAAGGTTCCAGTACCTAAAAGGGGCCTGGAGAGGGACTTTTTACAAGAGACGGCAATGATAGGACAAGGGGAAATGGTTTTAAACTGAGAGTAGGTTTAGATCAGATGTTAGGAAGAAATTCTTTACTAGGAGTGTGGTGAGGCACTGGAACAGGTTGCCCAGAGAATCTGTGGCTGCCCCGTCCCTGGGAGTGTTCAAGGTGTGGTTGGATGGGGCTTTGAGCAACCTGGTCTAGTGAAAGGTGTCCCTGCCTGTGGCAGGGGGGGTTGAACTAGATCATCTTTAAGGTCCCTTCCAACCAGAGCCATTCTATGATTAAAATGGTTCTATAATTCTATACCTACTTCTTAGGCAAATGTTAGGGATTATTAACAATGAAATCAATAGGAGAAATTAGTTATCAGTATAAGATTTTTACATCTTGAGACTTGTAATCCAGAATGTGTTGCATGATTACACTACACCCTTCAGGAAGTCAATAGGACAATGTACATTTGTAAGAAACTACAGAAAACAGCCACATTTCCTTTTCCACATGTTAGAAAATTGGCAGAATAGAGGGCTGGAGGGCAGGAATCTCTTCCTCTGATATAAACTGCCAAAGGTTCTTGTTGAAAATTATATGATTTTAATATTCTACAGAAAACTGTATTAAAAGGAGGGGAAGGGAGAAATCTGTAATGGCACAGCAGCAATTTATTCTTTTTATTTCATTATCTTATACAGCTCTGTCAGCACAGATTCTAGCCAATCTTTGCTAAAATAAAAAAGAATGCTACCATTTGCAGGAAGGTTTCCATATGAAGAGAAACAAAGACTCAGTAGCATGACGCTTCATGTCATAAGGAAATTTCTTCACATATTCTGGTAGGTTATGAGGTTATACCTCTTTTTCCCTATTGCTGCTTTCTGAAAAGCTTTGCACCTAATTGAAGGAAACTATTTTCTTTTTAAAAAAAAGTTTGTTTTGCATCAACTTTGAAAAATGACTTGGTAAATCAAACCAAGCCAGATACCTTTGCAGTACAGTGAAGAAAAATGTTATAGAGGAAGTTCATGTAAGTTCATATTGTGTGTGTTATTTCACAACTTTGAATGAAATGTATTTTGCTTCTAATTGAAGCCTGATGTTGTTTTAAAGGATAGGCTCTTTGGAACTTTTCAGGAAATGCTGACCCAACTGCAGGGTGTACCTCTCCCATGTAACAAAAGAGGAAAAGTAGATAGCTTTTACTGGCAAGGGAAACTGGCTTTACTTATCAATCAGCTCTGTGTTAGAGAACCAGGATGCCTTTTGTGTGAACAGTTAACATTTAGGTGTTTCTACCTATTGACAACTATACAGTAACTGCAATTAAAATCTTCTTTATAAACTACAGTTTTAACCCCAGATACCAACATTGCCAATGAGGGAACTAAAATTTCTTGATGACCAATGAGAAATTACATTTATGGCTGTAATTTAGTATATCAGACAGCTGTAAAGTAGTATATCTCACTGATTTTTTGAATTGAGGTACTTTATAAAGAAATTGAAAGCATAGATTCCGTTTTCAATAAGATTTGAGAATTAGAAGTGAAAACTTAGAAACCAAAGTAACTGTGAGCAGGTGTCTCATTAACATATGAAAATGTGGGTTGGTTTACTTAACTAAAGGATATAGAAATGTGATGACATTTTTCATAAAATAAAAGAATAATTTTTCTTGTAGCCATTTCACCAAAACCAGTTTTCTGTGTGCCTGTGTGCATTCTACCATCTTCAAAGAAACCCACAAAACCTGACATGAAGTGGAAACTTGAAGCACTGTGATTTGTTAAATTAAAACAAAGTAGGCCTTCTTCACCTATTTAAATATTTCATTTAAAAATAAATCCATACAAGTGATAATGTATCATTCAAATATCTTCATTCTGTTGAAATCAATTGACCTAAATAGAAGTTTGTAGCTACCTGTATTTTGTAAGACAAAGTAAAAAGAAAGATGGCCTTCCTTTTTCTCTCTGCCTACACCTTTTCTACAGAGACTTTGCTGTGATTTATCTTTTCAAGTTCCCATAATAAAGAATAGGCTAGTTTAATGATGACAGTGAAGTTGGTGAGACTCAAGTATTATGTAAGCCCCAAGCAAAAAAAAAGAAAAAGCTATTTGTAAACTTTTGCTAGAAAGAGAAAAGTTGCTTTACTGAAGCAACTGAAAGAGCTTGAGCTTCTCAAAGAAAAGGAGACTTTCCTGGTATATCAAGGAAATGCTACGTCTTTGACAAAAATCACATACCAAAACAGTGATGATGAACTAAATGAGACTTTGTGGCATGTCTTGCTCATAGTAAATGCTAACCTGGGGGAGGAAGGAAATGAGGGCTGAGTCAGGGGCCTGGCCTCTTCCTGTCAATCAGTACGGACCAGACTGATAGGGAAATGCAGATCAGCGGAGCTTGGGAGTTGTTGGTATGTGAACTGTCAATGCTGCACGTTTTAGAGCTTTGTGTGGAGCTTGGGTAAGTTGTCTAATACTGAATCAGGCTGCAGTTTTTTCTGCCGTCCTGGTTGTTAGTTTGTAGTTTAAAACTTGATTGAAACTTGATTGTCTTCTGTAATGTAAGCCATAGCTGAACAGTAATCTTAGTCATCAAAATTAGTCCCTACCTTGATAATCCTTGCTCAGCCTAGATAACCTACCTAACCCTTAATACCTTGATTACCAAGACAGTTTTTTTCTGTTGTCCCCCTTACTCTTAACTATTTTATTTGAAGCACTATATTGATACCACTGTTGCCAGCAAATTTTATTTCAGGTACAAGTAGCTCAAAATTTAGGGATCTGCATTACCATAAGAATATAATATTAGACTTGTGGGAGCCAGATGTCTCTCCTCAGTTCCCACATGCTGGACTCAGGAAGGAGGAACCTCTTCCTCTGCCAACTCTGCTGGAGTTAATGATGTTCAAGTCTACATCTAGCTTGGTACAGGTACCAGAGTTTTCTGGCAAGGAGAGGAGGATGTAATCTCCATTGGACTAGACTGTTCAGATGTCTTAAAACACTATTTTTACCTTACAAGGACTTTGATGGGATAGATGTCTTAAGTCACTGTTACTGTACTCCATCACCTAACAGCTTTTCTCAAAGCAGCAGGTTTTCATTGCACTATGCAGTTGTAGCTGAAGGGTTGAACTGATGGCAGCTAAACACGAGTGCTTTTATAGCTCTGACTAAAGCAGTCCTAGATAAATACCGTGACACACACAAACTTTCCACCAGGCAGCTCAGCCTAGCTAGGCTTTCCTGTTTCTGAACACTACTGAGTCATGTCCATTTGTTCATTTTTATGAATGGTCAAACGACTCTCTCGCTTAGTTAGATTCGTGCTAAACCTTTTACTGATCCATGACCATCACAAGTGCACATACGCCAGGCTTCAGATTTTGTTGAAAATCTGGCTGTGGTAGTGTGATGTACATCTGTCAGAATGCTTACAGCTCCTGGCATAAAGTGACATTAGTATGCACTTTGTATTAGACAATATTTTAAGTAACAGTCATGAAGAGATGGGTCTAAATCCACAAGCATTCACGGTTTGGTGTAGATCCCTTCATTTTTTACAGGCCTTGCTCCTGCAGACCTATAGTATCCCCAGTTAACAGCTGTACTGAGGATATGTGGGTTTATATAGCTACAAATCAGTGTGTTTAGCAGAGAGGGGTAGTGTATTATGGTTGTAAAGTGGAAATCTGAGGATCTCATACAAAAAACCCCACCATTTCTAATACAGAGTTCTGCAATTCCTGGTTATTGTTCTGTGGAAAACTTCCGAGTCTTTCACAGATAATATTGTTTTGTGGGAGAGAAAGCAGTTTTGGGAATGTTGTTGAAGTAACTTAAAGTAATAGGGGGTTTTATTAGAAGAAATTTATGTTATTGGTGTGTGGAGATAATTTTAGATGTTATATTGGTTCTTTTCAGATGCAGTAAGAAGTTGATTGATTTTAGGTTGTGTGGGTTTTTGTACTTTAAAACTAGTTGATTAACAGTGAAAAGTGGAAAGCAGTGGTGCTTTTCAGACTGTGTGTGCACTGGGAGGACCTGAATACTCCTTTTGAGTGCTTTATTTAAAATAGAAATAATGATACTGTGGAAGAAATAGTTATTACTGTATGTCTACTGTAACAGCGATAATGGCTGCTATAAAAGTTGAAACAACTCTGGCATGTTTACTGAGTATAACAGCAAAAGGCTTTCAGTACCTCTTAATTTCTGTTCTGGACTGTCTTTGGGAAGGTTGACTTCATGACCATTGAGACAATGTGCAAGTGGATGTCTAACACAAGCACACATGAACCCCAGAATTCAGCTAACGTGGCATGGCAGATGGTCCTGTTACATAAATTACTTCTTTACCTTGGTAGGAGGAACCCAATTAAATTAGCAGCAGTGGGGTTCAGATTACTAACCAAGGCAAAAGTCGTGATTTCTGCACTGGTTTTGTAGCTTTCAGAGTGAAAAGACTACAGCAGCATTTTGAATGCAAGCTACTTGTTGAATGAAGCAGCTACTTTTCGGTTCCCTCACAAGAAGAAAACATAGTATTTCCAGGAATGTTGACGCTTTTGAGGGGTTTTTGTTTTGCTTTGAAGTCAGCTTCTAACAGTTCTTGTAACCTATTTGCAAAATGATCAGACTAATTGTTCATTATAGGGGGGAACAGTATAATTGTCTTTCTGAGGGCAGGGTTAGATGCTGAGACTTTTCTCTTTGAGAGTACATGTGACAATATAAGTAGATCTATTAAAGATGACTCTGGAATCAAAGATTAGGAAATGGAGAGTTGTCTACTGTCTTCAAGTTTTGGCATCTAGCATTTTTATTCTGGACACTATTTGTCAACATTCTTTTATTTTGACTGAAAATTGCAAACCAGATGTTAAGACTTTGAGTGGAGTGTTTGGAATGTGTTTTAACCCAAGAGGGAGCAGTGAGGTAGTTGAGGACAACACAGGAAGCTTATGAAGGTGCACTCAGTCAGCTTATAAGACAGGTTTTTTTCCTTATTCAGCCTTTTGTTTAATTCAGCGCTAGGCAGATGAACTGGACTGAGAAGGAGTTGAGAAATCATGATTTGGCATTAAGGAGAAATATAATTCATTTTTGCAAAAAGTGTACATGCACTTTTAACTGTTGTGTCGGACTAGATTGTAATCCCAGTGTCATGTCCCATTCTGCTGAATGACTTGAATTTCTGTTGAGGAGCTGAAGAGGCAAAAATCTTGTTTGTAGCATTTAAAGCAGAATAATTTGTCTCAGTGCAATGCACAGTTATTGTAATTAAAAAGTTCAAGGCAAATGCCAAGTGGCTGCAGAATGTATTTCTCTATTTTTGTAAGGCACTTAAAGGCTGGGTGAAACATCTGTTTCCTCCTCCCTGCAGCTCATTTCAGAGATTAATGTGATTCTAGTGAAATTTTGCTGTGCTGCTGTTCAATGAAGATGTTTCAAACACCTACGCAAAATCTAATTGCAGCTTCTGCCATTTACTGCCTCTATTGAGAGAAAAAATAAAAAAGGAATTTCAAAAAGTTTTGTGAGCTAAAACTGGAGTTGCTAGTCTGAGTTACACCTGCAATAAGAAGTCGTGGCAGAAAGTACTTGAACTAGTGGAACTATTTGTTATTGCCCATGCCATACGTGCTGAGAGATCATGGCCTCTGCAAATGTGACTGTGCTTTTGCCATTCATTTCTGTCCTCAACCTGAAAACCATGGAGAATGTGGAGCTCAGAGAGAAGATATACGTTACGCAGAGAGATTTTGTTTTGAGTGCTGTTCTTCTACACAAATTCTCTGTGTGGTTTCTGAGAGTCAAAAATTCAGATGAAATATACTGTCATTTATGTTATCTGTGCAGAGATAAATTTCCTGTATCTCTACAGTCCATTAAAAATACAGATCTTGGTGAGAAATAGTAATGGATGCATACCGTCTGAAATTTCAAGCCAACCAACCTTCTTAAGTTTTGCCACACCCTGTGGTTGAGTGCAGCACCCTCCACTGTGCTGAGCTGTTTACACAGCTCTTACAGGGATGACAGAATCTGTTTCTGTGTTTAGATCGTTTTTTGGGCCCACGCTCCTCAAAAGGAAGTGAAAAGCATCTCTATGGGCTGGGCTGACCTCTGGCTGGGCTAACAGGTTGAGCTGAGCCTGAAGATGTTTTTGCAAATGGAGGCTTTTTTAGAATTAACATCCTTTTGCTCAGCTATCAGACTAATCACTGCATATTTATTACAGCTTCTCTTTGTAAAGAGACTAATACTACTTGATGCAGCTGACTGCTGTGAAATACAGAGGCGTTTTTGTCAGTTCCTGGAAAAAAACTTGTCATTTCAGTTTGTCTTCTCTTCATCTCAGGCTCTCTCTTAGTTGGTGTGAAACTGTGTCGGTCTAGTGAAATCAACAGAACGGTTGTTAGGAGGAGTTACCATCCCTGGCTTTCTGGTACTTGTCTGTGCAGCTGAGCTGCCTTAGCCATGACCACCTTCAATGTTGACTTAAAGTACTCTGCTTTTTTTGGCACTTACATGTATTGGGGCTGCTTTCACAAGCATGTCCATGAGATAGCAGTAATAGTAGCTATATATTTAAAGGTCAGTCACTGTAAGGCAATGTCACTGAAGCCACCAGTACAATTTAATAAGACAACGAATGCTTGTTGTCAGGATGCCTCCAGTCATGATGGTGAAATCCCTTTGAAAAGGTGAAAATCCATGGCCTGAATTCATTATTATGAGAATGGTGGTTCAAAGGATGAAGTAGCTCTGTTACTTTACTGTCCTGAAGTGTTTATAAAGATGCATCTTTGATGGGTGATACTACAAAACAGAAAACTGTAGAGAAAAGAAAGAGTACCCTGAAGAGAGACATAGTATGTTTTAGTGAAGATAGCTATCTATACACACATAAATCTTAATGTCAACATTTGAAGAGCTCTTTACCCAAAATGTGAATATGTTGCTGCTTATAAAAATGAAATAGTGTGTTTGTCTAAGCCATTGAGATGTAATTTCAGTTTATACCATGTTAGCACAACTAATCCTTTCAGTGATGTTCAGCTTCTGCCAATTCAGTCAATGGACTAATTGTGTGAAGTGAAGCATACAAGCACAGCAGTGTTTTATGCACTACATCTCACCACTTCCTGACCCTGTCTCCCTGCACACTACCTTCTTGCAGTCTTCTAGCCAGATCTGTTGTACAGTTAGAAATGCCCAGATTAATTTTCCCTGCTTTGACAAGCTCCTTTACATTGCAGGAGGCCAACTTTTATAGTGCATCCATAGGAAGCGTCTCCACTACAGCCTTTCACCACACAGGAGACAGACTGAAGATGTAGGCAGCTGACAAATGTGAAAGCAATGAAGAGGTGTTCTGAGGTTGACAGCGCTTTTCATAGTACAAGCATTTTCTGGGAAGGGCATAAGAAGGAAGATAAACAGGGGATGATTTTGGCAAGCTGAGAAGAAGCTATAGCAGACCGGGATGTTCCAAAGAGAAGATCACATCAAAAAGGTAAGAATGCCAACTTCATGCCATGCTTTTCTGCTGCTGCTTGAATATGTTCTTCACAATCAGCAATTCTTCCTTTGAAAATGCTGACATATTCTGTAGAATCTTATAAATGCTGTAATAGCAATTCAGCATTAGTTTGAGAAAAATACAGTACTATTTCTACTCTAAAAGTTGGTGTGTTTTTTTCTAGAATCTCTGCAAAGTGATAGAATAACGATAACAGTTCAAACATCAGAAATATCTCTACATAACTGCTGTATATAGAGTAATAGTCAATTGAGACGGGAAGGAAATCAGTTGATACAAAATCCTATGTAAGGCTTTGACTCAGGACTAGAAATAACTGAAAATAGCTCTGAAAGCCTTATTCTTAGTTAAATTGTTTTTACTTAAGGGTCTGCCATGAAGGATGTACATCTGAAAGGACTATGAATCCCTGTTGTCAAAAGAGTGTCAGGATGTCATGCATGTATCCAAGGGGAAAGCATCGAGGGATTAATTTGATTGTGTTTAAGTCTAACAATGCAGTGTCACTGTGTAATCTAGGATGTTACTCAGCCTTGCCCTAAGTGTACAGTCAGCTGAGTAAATGATGAAGTTCCTCGTGCCAGCATAGGTTTGGGCCAAAACTGAGGGATTTTGAAAATCCTGCTGTTAATGTTCTCAGCACAATTGTTTTATAGTAGCTTACAGCTAGATCAACATTCATTTTCAATCAACTAATTTTTCTTTCCTGTTTCTATGTATATTTGAGGAAGTTTTATTAAAAATAATAATGTTTCCAGTTTTAAATTCTCTTATTTTAAAAAACACCTAAGCCATCTTTCTCGAAACCTTCTCTGTGGTCTGCAGTCCTGGGCACAGGGGATACACGGAAAGCACAGTAGTACTGTATGTTGTTGCATAACTTTTTATAATGTTATGAGAAACTGAAGAGGTCCTTGATGCGTTAAAATAGTGTGCAATGAGGACAGCCTCCTAAAATGGAAAGAAAGCTTCCCTTGATTTTGAGTAAGACTTGGTGTGAATGTTCCTGAAACAATCCTATCCCTAGTTATTTGGTTTTTGTGGGACCATCTGGTAGGATATGTCAAACAATGTTAGTTGCAGTCATTGGCCTTGATAACAAGTTTACAGTTTCTTGGTTTTCAAGTTTCTGCTCCAGGTCAGGCTTCATGTGTTCAAATGGACCATATTTTCCCCCTGGTATTCTGGAAAAACATTCCTGGAAGCTAAAATGTCTCTGGTAGCTGTGGGACTGAGAGCCTGTCTTCAAAACTTGAGTGCTCCAAGAGTTGAGAACGCTTGGAGGGCCATCATTGCTTGGATGAACTGTGTGCCTCAGCATCTCACCACTAGGCACTTCCTAGAATTTCTGAAGCATGGCAGACTTTGAGGGCTGGATTAGTTTTTCATTGGCAGTGGGCCAAGTCATGTTATTAACTTTAAAGGCATTCATATGGGATTTCCCACATAAGGATATAGGCATCTTTTGAGTCTTAGCCCAAGCACTTGGCAGCTCTGAGACCTACCAGAGCAGTTGAGAAACAAAGTAAATTCCTAGAACACTCTAAATGATCTGGACTGAGTGACCAAATTCCAACTTGTCTGAATGACTGTCTTTGTCATTTGTCTTTCAGATCCTCGGGCTCCATCAGCCACCACCTGATCACATTGCAGCAACATAGGTGTTGCCATGAGGATCAGGAGGTGTCCTGTTTGCTTCACAGCTATCTTTTGGTCCTGCTGGGTAAACACCAGAGAGAGCTCTATATAGAGGCAGAGAACACATTTTAAGAGAGCTGACAAGCCAGTTCCTGCACATACATGCATCTGTGTAAGAGTACTCCAAGTCCAGAGGCTTCTGTGGCATTGCATGGATGTGAGAACTTTTGCATGTGTGGGATTAGACTCTGCTTTTTGAGATATGATGCTCCGACGAGGATTTATTCTATTTCTCCCCCGACTTGTAGGCCTGCTGGTGGTGGCCTGTTGCTCAATGTCTATTGTTTATATGTTGGCTTGCACACCCAAGGGTGACAGTCAGCAGCTTGCCTTGCCCAGGGTGCACAGTCCGACTGTGAAGGAGGGATATGAAGCTGTTCTGCAAGAGCGAGAAGAGCAACATCACAATTACATCATCAGCTTGAAGAAACAAATTGCTGAGTTGAAGGCTGAGCTCCAGGGCAGGACTGAGCAGCTTAAGAAGATGCAGAACCAGCACCCAGACCCCTTGGACATTTGGGTTGACCACAGTAACCCAGAGAAGGTCCAGGCTAACCTGCTGGCTTTCCTCCGTTCCCAAGTAGACAAAGCAGAGGTGCACAGCGGCATTAAGCTGTCCACAGAGTATGCGGCTGTGCCCTTTGAGAGCTTTACCCTCCAGAAGGTGTACCAACTGGAGACAGGGCTCACACGCCACCCAGAAGAGAAACCTGTAAGGAAGGATAAGCGAGAGGAGTTGGTAGAGGTGATAGAGTTAGCAGTTGGGAGTTTGAACAAACCAGAGGGGGTCAGCAATGCAAAGCACCGTGTATACACAACCTCTGACTTCGTTGAAGGTTTGTATGCAGACAGCAGGTTAAAAGGTCCACAGAGTGCTGGTGAGGAGTTCTGGTTTGACTGAGTTGCTGAGGGAGATGGGAGTTTTAATCTACATCTGACCTCGCTGAATTAAACATAGGCAAAAAAGCTTGACTTCCTCATCTTCAAATGTTTGTGCTGCAGACGTAGAGAACATATGCCTACCTTTTATGGAATGACTGATGTCATATGCTAGTCCCAAATCACTAATGATTTTGCTGTGGATTGTTTTCTTCACCAAGCATTTATGAATAGAGCATAGCAAAATGCATCTTCCATGTGATGAGGACAAACTACTGCTGTTGTGCATTGGCCAAGTTACTCATTTCCACTCTGTGTATATTTCTCTTGTGACAGTCGGTTCTTGAAGCCGTGCTGGATACATCCGCCATTTGGGCAGGTGCCTCCCACAGCAGAGACGTGAGCTGTTTATAGACTGTGGATATCTCATCGAGGCAGGTCCGCAGGTCCTTACTCCCCTCTGCTCCAGGCACTTCCTCCACACCAGTCCAATTCTTCTTGCTCAGACATGGGACGAGGGAATGGGCAGAGAACTGGGAAGTGCTGCTGGCTGCCAGCATGTGAATGCATCATGGAGCTACTTGCTCCCATTCTCCCCCTTTCAGTTTGTTGTTCAGTTTATCTTTTCAAAATATGTTTCTATAGTTTATTACAGGTGCTGAAAAGCATGTATGACTCTTTGGCACCAACTCTTCCATGGGAGAGGGTAAGGAGATAGGAGGTGTTTCCTGACATATATTGCTTAATATCCATTAAGCTTAGTGCCTGCCTTTATATACAATCAAGGGTCTTTGACTGGGTACCAGTGTTGTGCTTGGGGAGCAAGGCACAATCTGGTGTGCAGAAAGGTGTGGGGAAGAGGTGCATACTGCAGTGGTGGCTCTGTGAAGGTTCTTCATGCCCTAATGGTCTTCCAGGCTCTCACATACCCTGGTGAGATACTTGCACAGCCTGCATGCCACTCGGAGCTCAAGAGACTGGAGCCCTGTGTGCAGCTCAGTCTGAGCTCAAGAAACCTTCTTTCTGTCCTCCCCTGCAGAGCAGGCCCTTGCTTCTGTAGGTGCAAGAGAACAAATTCTCATTCTCACTCAGCAGTGCAGACAGATCTGTTTGCAATTGCAGAGATCCATGCATTGGGGCTGGAAACAAAGTGATTTGACAGAAGATTTTCCTACCAATTTCCTTTGGAATTTTCTGTCATCTCTTGTCACTCACTCCCTTTTCCTCCATCCTCTATTCTCCAAGAATGGCAAAACCTGCTAATGAAAGCACAAACAAATCCATTGCTTTGTAACTTGAGCAGGTGAAAGGAGGACTGAGTTTTCAGTTCCGATTCTCCATTTTAAGTATTGTTTGGACTCAGAACTAGTTTTGGAAACAGTGCTCTGCAGTTGTCACTGCCTACACAACAGTTTAGTAACAGGCTGGGTTCTATGTCAGCTTCTGGCAGCTTAATACAAATCCAGCAACACAGCAACATTGGGCTGCATTTACCCAGCCACCAAGTCAGCTGTTTTCTTTTTCTGGCACTGCCCAGGGTATCTGTAGCTTTCTGGGAAATGCGGCTGAGATCTGCACTGAAAGTAATACCACTCAACTCTCTCAGTCTTTATCTTCCACCCGCTTTAGTAATAACTGCACACAAAAGCTGTGTACATCTCTTACGTTAAACGTGGCGATGCTGATGTTGTCTTAAGGTTGATCAGGCAGAGAGATGTGCTGAAATGAACATCAGGTAATCAGGGCCAAACAGAGGATTTCAAACCTGAACTGCTGCTCTCAGTATGTGAGATCTGTGTCCTTGTTTCTGCGCTATTCTCTGACACTGGTTCTGCTCAAGTGTGTTGCTGATCCTGAGTCTTGCTAGCACATGGAGTTGTGCAAGTTAATCTTGCTTGCTTGGGCCTCTCGTATGAATTTTTCTGTTCTTGTGAATCACATCTGGCACCTGGTATCACTTTTTCATTATTAATTCATTGCTAGCATATGCCAGTGGGCAGGCTGGTAGTATGGGGCAATAAAGTGAGTTCGGGTCTGGATCTCTACCTTTTTTCATTTTATGCCTTTATTCTTGTCTTTGCAGAGGAAAAATGTTTCTTCAAACATTTCTTACATTTAAGGAGAAATGTTTTGTCTCTGTGGCTGGGATCTCTTAAAATAAAGTGTTGCATCCTCTGCAGTTTCTAGACAGAACAACTTGTGCGTGGGAATTAGACTGTGACCCTAGTATCTTACATCTGAATTAAACTCCTTCTCAGCAGATTTGCTGTTACATGAAATTTGGATAGGATTCTCAGGCAGTTCTCCTTCCAAAGTAATAGCTGACACGTAGTGGAATTTTCCATTCCCCCCCCCCTCTTATTCAAAGCGAAGAGAGCCACACCTTCTCTCTGGAGCTCTAAATGTACCCGTCTGTCTGCTCCTGTGCTCTCTTAACAGAGGCATTTGGGCTGCTCAACTGTTATAATGCTCCCTTCTTTCCCTTATTCCTCCCACTTCTGTACCAAGTTCACTAGCTTTCTGCCATGGGGAGTCAGTAAAAAACAGCATGGAAAAAATCAGAAATTTCTGTATAATTTAGCAGGCAAAGGTCTGCTCTGTCTCCAGTAGAAAGCCAGTTGCTCAGTAAGAAGGGTGACAGGTCAGGTCATTAATTTATGTAAACAGCAGCACAGCTGAATGGATTTGGGAGTCAGTAATTTTCTGAAAGATGGAGGTAATAATTTGGAGACTTGAGTGGTGTGTTCCATAAGGAATGGAATCACTACCTGATGATACTCTTTCCTAACAGGAACAGTTCCAGAAAATCCCTGGATTGCTTAAGAAATGCCTTGCCATGACACTGTCAAGTATGCTATATTGTAAGTTTTCCTACTTGAAGTACATGGCTCTCTAGTGACTGGAAATTTAATTAAGATCTCAGAGACAAATGAAAAAGCGTAGCTTTGCTTTCTCAAATCAGCAGCTACTAGTGGTGGGCCACCTGATGCAGTTTTGCCGTGAACACTTGCTGGGAGAAAGGATGGTTCTTATTCTCAAAGGAGAAGATGCTGTATTTTAGTGCATGCGAAGTGGGAAGACGATCATAATATAGAGGTAAAATGGGGACAATGACTGCTGATAAATCCTAATAAGTGGTTTCCTACAACATCTAACACAAGAGAAGTAATGAGCACGGGTCCAGGGAGTGTTGCTAGTGACAGTGGAAGACTTGAAACCTGTGGTCTGTGAAACTGAGGCTAAAACTGTCATCCATTCAACAGCATTTTGCAAAGAATGCATGGCTGCTTACCAGCTACCCATTCCATGTAGATCCATGTAGGTGAAACATGTCTGCCTGCCCTGCTGAGTAGAGATCAGGTGTTTTCCATTTCTTTAGAGAACCCTGGAAATTGCTGCTCTGGACTGGACACTTACCGCTCTTTAGTCAACCCTTCAGCCAAGGCCTTTTTTTGCTTCTCACTTGTCCTTTTCCTTCATTTTAGGGCCATGCTCTCTGCTGACCCTGAGCTCTTATTTACTTTTTTACATTGGGTTTCCAAAAACTTGGACTTTTCTCCCTGCCTCTGAAAGGAATGATGCATACTCTGAAACATGGCTGCTGTAATGGAAGCAATAGATGATCAATTAACATTCTTTTATCCATAAGGAATATCTAGCCTTTCCAAGGCCTTCATTTCAGTAGCAGTCTTTTCAGGAAAAGGGTTTTTTTTTACTTTTTTGAGACTACTTTTTTCCTCTCCTTGTAGCTCATTTCTGAGAATTGAGGCTGCTTTACATACCGTTCTGATTCATGTAAAAAGTTCTGGTGGCACAAATAAAATGGTGCCTTCAGAAATGGAAAAAAAAATTGTGAAAGGCAAGATGTTCTGGTAGGGCAATCCCCAGAATTACTCAGGACATTCAGACTCATTTCTGGGGCTCACCGCCTGATCTTGGGCAAATCACTTAGTTCTCTGCTTCTACAAAGATGATACTTAAAAAATTGAAAGAACATGCTTAAAAATGAAAAACAAATTACAGGCATCAAATTTGTGTACAGTTCTCTTCAATATAAAATGTTTGGATTATAAATTCTTGGATTGTTATTTCATGGAAGGGAATTTTCACCTAGGATATGTGTTTTCAACCGTAGTAAAGTAATGAATAAGAACAAAATTACAGTGAGAAGCAGATTGTGTGTATAGCGCTAAGAGGGATCCCTCTCAGGTCACAGCATGCATTCTGCTTTAAGGTACTTCTTATTTGTAAAGGCTTCATTTATTCTGTTGTACAAATCTCTGGGGAAGTGGTATTTTTGAGATCATTGTTTCTTGGATGAGGTAGAGGAGGATGTAGAAGCAAAGACTGAGATGTTGTGTGGTAAATATTAATAAATTTGTTAATTTAGATCTTTGTTATGAAAAATGTCAGTTCACTATGTCAAATGTGAAACAGTCCTATTTCTCTCTAGAGAGATCAAATTTGATGTAATTTAGAGTTTTGTGTAGCTTAATGTCAAAAGTTTCATTAACCTTTCAAACACAAACTTCCTTAATAAAACCTGTGTTCAAAAACTGCCTCAGTAAATGAGTGCACCATCAACACACTTGGATCATCATCAGACTATGAGAATAAAGGGGTGAACAGAATTCAAAGGCCCAGACTTCCATTCTCTGGCCACCAGGAGGAGGAAATGAAGGGACTATTAGGTGACCATTCAGATGATCTCAAGTTCAATAACAGATGTAGTTCATGGTATGTACCTTGGGCAAACTATATGAAAAAAGGTAGGAGGAGTCAAGGGCATCGCTTTGAAAGATTAGCTGTAAAAGGTTGATAGAGCTGCTTTCTCCCTAGATTCATCTGCTATGCTAGGAGGATTGGAGCATTTGTTGAATCAGCTTATATTAAAAATAAAACATGAAATGAGTAACAGATCAGTAAATCTGCATATATTATTAATCAGCTGAAGCATTCATTAAGAATAAAACACTTGCAGAATGATAGTGAAGATTAGACAGTCTCACCAGATAAAATCACACCTCATTAGTCCTTTGATTATACCAATGTAAAAGCTGCAATATATGATGAAGAGCTTATGTCACTTTGCTGTTCAGTGAAAACTTTGACCCAGACCTCCACAAGAAATACAGACAGAGCTGACAGTCTATGGGTCAAATGCATGGCAATGTTACAAATCAGGGAATGACCAAGATTAAATAAAAAGCCTCATTATTTTGGTGTTGTTTTTCATAATGAGAAGAAGCTGTGCTTCATAACAAGAAGGGGAGGGAAAAAAAAGTAAAGTCAAGAGGAGGAGGTTTTTTTCCAACATGTTTTGCTTGATTCTTTAACTTCTGCAAGAGATGGAAGGCATTGCAATTATACTCTTGTACTGATTAAGTTGTTAAGATGTTTACAGTGGCTTCATGAATAGTTAGAATTAGCATTAATTAGTTCTTGTTAAACCTAATGGAGCTGATGAAAAAGCTTTATTTCACTATGTGCTGTAGTGACTGAAGTATGATTTAGAGTGGGTAAAAGCCTTTTTGCCAACTTGAACTCATTTAAGGTATCAGAATAGTGTGGCACGGTCAGGGCTTTTATAGTTTGTGCCAGGCCTCGGCATAGGATCAATTTTACTCATTTAGTACATTAAAAGATAATTTCACACATGAAATAAATACATGTTTGTATGAATTAGATATCCTTGGAGACTGTTTAATGCAGTCTCCAGGATTGTATCCTGGATCTGACTTCTGACAAACTCTGTAGTGTCATACTTGCAGACTATGACTTGACTAGGAGTGGGCATCATTGCTATAAAGAAAACAAAAGTCTCTCAACAGTTAAGTAACAGGAAAGTTTTGTCTTGATTGGCAGCGGGTGAAGTTGATGGCTACTGAGGCTTGGGTGCATAGCTTTCTTACAGGAATTTCCAGAGAACCTCCCAGAATGGAGGGAATCAATGTGCTCATCAGGAAATGGCTTTCCTGTGAGATGGGCTAGTCAATCCTATTGCAGAGAGTCAGGCTGCCTTTTGCAGTCTCTCTGCATCCCATTACCATGCATGCCTGTAGTGTGCAGTTGGAGCAGTCTGAAAAATAAGGACAGTATGTCTGCTGGATTATACTGAGTGTGAGCAATAGGTAACCTTCAGAGGTTTTATAACTCAGCCAAGTCTAGGAATGTGCCTTCAAGAATACCAAATAGCTTCTGCAACCCAGAGCTACGTCCCTGCTGGAGTAATGGCCTCTTCCAAATTATGGTGGATTGTGTACTGGTTTAAGAGTAAATATTTCATGCCTCTGCTGTGTTTTCATCTTAGGTAGCAAATGAAGATTATATCTTTTTTCCCCCCCAGGAGCCCAGCTTTAATCCAAAATTCTCTTCACTTTTGTTTTCACGCAGGAATCTACCGCACAGAAAAAAATAAAGGTACATTGTATGAACTGACTTTCAAAGGAGATGCGAAGCATCAGTTCAAGAAGATTGTTTTATTCCGGCCATTTGGTCCTGTTATGAAAGTGAAAAATGAAAATGTGAATATGGCTGACACACTTATTAATGTCATTGTGCCACTGGCCAAGAGAGCCAGCAAATTTCGGCAATTCATGCAGAATTTCAGGTGGGTTTCCACTCCAGTGCTGCCTTTGCTTTGTCTTACTTGGAAAGGTGCAATTTTAGGAGTTATCCTCACTGCTACTTTTACATAACAGTTGATTGTGCCACTTAAGTAGAGATTATAGACTGAAAGGCATTTTGCTGCTTAACGCATTGTGATTAGCAATAAAAGCAATTATAACCCAGTCATTGGGGTTTCCAATTTGCATGTACCTCACTTATGCATCTCAATTTGTTTGTTGGGCACATGCAATTGTGGCAACATGAGAATTTCATGCCAGTAGCTGCAAAGGAACAGTTCTAGGGGAAAGAGGAATCAGTGCCAGACACTTTGTCAAAATCGTTAAATAAAATATTAAGGCAATAAGGGACAAGAAGGAAATGTATTTGAACTTTCAGGATAGTTACTTTTAAACTTTCATTTTTAAGCACAGAGATGATGTTTCAAGATGTAGCTTTAAATAGCTGCCCATAAGACTGTGCTATGAACAGATACTGACTCTTACAAGGGGATTTGTGTTGCTTAATTACAGCAATCTAAAAGTTGGCTCCTTGTCTAAATTAGCTATCTGTTTTAGAAGAGGAGAAATTGCCCGCTGGTCATGCTGATCTCTCTGTTGATTACAGATGAACTCTTGCTGGCTAAACTTTGTGCAAGTGAGGCATGGTGTCTAGAATTAGTTCTGATTGCTCTTACCCTTAAGCTACAGATTTGATCTCTGGTTGATATTTAGATTTTAGTAAATGCCAAAGATCTGAATTCTAGAATATCTGCTACAAAAAATTCAAGGTTACAAGGTAGGGTATGTATAAAAATCCCCCTTCTCATATTCTTGTAAATGCTGGAGTTGTTGCCTGCCTGATCATTTTTCCTGGGGTGGGATGGCATGTTTTAAGTGTCCTCCAATTAATATAAAAAACAGTGCTTAGAAAGTTTGATTTTAATTTGCCTGAAAAAATAATCTTCTATCCCATCTGACAGAGGCAGTGATCCCCTTTGTCAGGACAAGGATCTCTGTCAGTGAATCATGACCCAAGCAATGCCTCCAAGGTTCACCCTACTCTGCCTTCCCCAGCAGATCTAGGTTATTGAAGAAAGCTAACTTCTGGAATAAGTCATAAATCTGTCTCTCTTTTCTAGGGAAATGGGCATTCATCAGGATGGAAGAATTCACCTCACAGTAGTTTACTTTGGAAAAGAACAAATGAATGAAGTCAAATCGATACTTGAAAATACCTCTAAGTAAGTACTTGAACATCTGATGTGTGCTGTTCATACACAGCAGTCATACTGTGGAAACTACTGCTCAAACTTGTACTTGTGCCAAAATATTGTAAACTGCATTGGAGAAAATGGTGCGCTTTTTTTTTTCCTTTGGTTGTCTTGTTTTGGTTTTTAAATTTAATAAAAATGGTGTTACCCAGAGAGTCCCATAACTCTGAGTTTGAGACCATGGTTTTTAGAACCACAAGGCAAATTTTACTGATTTTTATGTCAATTCAGCTCCCCTCTCTGTCCCTCCCCCTCCACGCTAACTCCTTAGGGCTAGCAGGCCTTAACTGTTAGGACTGAAAGTTGACTTCTAAATGCAGGTGGAGACAAGTTCAGCAGAGCACATAGCAACTGGATGCTTTTGGCCAGTTCTGGTCTATTGGGTTTGCTCACATAGCTGTGTTTGGCAAGATTATGTGGCAGTGTAACATTTGTTATCATCTCCATGTAGGAAGAAGACCCTTGTATAGATACACTAATATGTCCACAGGTAATTTGCATACTAAAGATATTTTTGTCAATCTAAGCCTTCTTGGGATTTTTGTGAGGTCTGCCCGAAGAAAGTCTGTGACAGGAATGCTAGTGTGTGAGTAGATAAGTCAAGCTCTGAATGTAGACATAGTAGAAATCTTAAAAGTCAAAGAGGACACCTCTTCCCTCAAACTGCTCTCAGAACTGATACTACAGGTTTCTAGGTTAATTCCTTCCTGTTTGGTTTTCACCCCTGACTTCTATGAAGAGCTGTATGGACAGGGTAAGTTGCTGAATATTTTCCTTCTAGGTCAGCCAACTTCAAGAACTTTACCTTCATCCAGTTGAATGAAGAATTTTCCAGGGGCAAAGGATTAGATGTTGGTGCTCGATTTTGGAAAGGAAACAATGTTGTTCTCTTTTTTTGTGATGTGGACATATACTTCACAGCTGAATTCCTGAACTCCTGCAGATTGAACACACAACCAGGTACTGCTACTCATGAAGTATCTTGTCTTTCAACAGATTCTACCTATTGTGTATTCTTGCCTTTGAATTGGTAATGAAGCTACTGTAAATGAGTTGCAATAATTTTTGCTCCCTCTGTGATTGAATCCCTTGCCTTCAGCACCTCTGCTTTCTAGAACAGGATCTTTTTATTAATTATATCCTCACATCCATATTCATATGCAAAGGACATAGGCTCAATGCAAAATCTCTGTAACTGGATTTGGTCTGGCCTGCATCTTGTTAGAGACAGAAATGTATTTTATACAGCTTTATATGGCTTTTTACAAAAACAACCCATTGTCATTTCCAGGGAAGAAAGTGTTTTATCCTGTTCTCTTCAGCCAGTATAACCCCAGTATAATTTATGGCCACCATGATTCCATCCCATCTTTAGAACAGCAGCTGGTAAGTACATGCTTCTCTGAATGCCTGCTTTAATTTGAACAAAGCATTTTTTAAAGGTCCATGTGCTCTTGGGTAGCATTTCTCTATTCCTTGTGCACAGTGATCACCACAGACAAAATTAACTACAACAGTCACCTTACTGTGACTTCTGCAGGTATGTTTCACGGGGAAGTATCTTGGTACCGTTTATTTTAATTCTTTTTCTGGAATTTTTTTATGGAACTTAAGAATGTGAACTGTGTCTGCTTCTCTGCCAGAAGGGATTTTCTGATTGGTGAACAGTTCTTCCATGGTGTACTGATCCTGCTCTTATTTTTTCCTTGCACTGAATAGTATTTGCCTTCAAAGAACTGATGACTGTAAAAAGCATAGTTATACTTAGAAGAGTCAGTGAACACAATATTCGAGGGGCTGTCACCGTTTTCCCCTCACTTACTTGAACATCTTACAGTGGCTTTTCCCATTCCCCAGTTCATCATTAAACTGTCTGCAAGCAGACTGTTTCTGAAGTTTACCACATTGTCTCAGAGTGAAATGACATGTTTGGAGGTATCCCTTCTGGCTTTAGTCTGACATTGATACAACACAGCATAACTCTGCTGATTTCCATCTCACCTGCTTATTTTTGGTGTGAGAACAAAGCAGTATTTTTAGAAACAATGCCAGAAGGCATAAGATTACAACAAGCATGAGTCTCTTGATGAGGAGGGAGCTGTTGTAGAAGAATAAAGCACACAGAGAGAGGTTCACATGAATGCTGGTGACAGAGCCATTCCTTGACACTGCCACAGACACTGTTCTCCATTCTCTTGTGCTCTGGTGTTGCATTGTCTTGAACCCAAAGGCTTGATAGAAGTGATTCTTGTTTCTCTCCAGAATCAGTGGGTCACAGTCCTCTGCCCCCTACTACTGCTAAGTGGATGAATTTTCAGATTGAAGCATAAGCCAGCTGTGCAGCTTCATTCAGTTCCTCCGGCTCAGGTCCTAACATTCCACATCTGCCCCTCTTACTGCCAGGCACTGCACTTATCAGGGCTCTCAGTGTCCCAAGCTGGACACTGCCCCCAAAGCATCCCAGTTTCTATTGTAGTTCTGAGTAGATAGGGTTGATAGGAATTAGCGGTGTTGTGAGCCCATGAACAGTCACAGCTGAAAAAGATCACTTGGGGTCTGAGTCCAGTCTTCTGTCATCACTACTCCCACTTTTGTACAGTTCCTCTTTAAAAATGAGGAATGAGAGTTTGAAAATACTTTTTTTTTTAATCTATTGCTCTCTGTGTTATCAAAGATGTAGCCAGAAAGTTTTTTACTAAAGAGTCTGGAAAATCCTTTCTACTGTTTTTTTCTCATCAGAGGAGACTTGTTCTAATAATACCATGGGATTCATGTTAGCTTTTCTGTCTGTGATGAGGCCTTGTCAGGGATTGTCAAGCCTATAAGCATTGTGCTTAGGGAATGAAATAAAGTTTAACTGTCAAGCTAGCTAAAAATCCACAAAATACGTTGTCAGGATTGTGAAAATATTTATAGCTAATATTTGAATCATAAAATGTGATGCTTACGTCAGAAAATCTTCTTAATTTAAAGAAGTATGGCCAATCCAATTTTTATGTGAATTTTTATATTTTATATTTTCCACTTTAGATCCGAGGCATGAGGCCAAATCTGTGCCATTAAAACAAGACAGTGTTAGCTCTCTGTCCTGGTACTTGGGCTGCTGAGGAAAAAAAAAAAAGCCTTCAGAAGTCTTTGATAAAATTTGATTTGTGCATCAGCCACTTGTGCTAATGGGAAATAATAATGCTAATCCATACAAGTAGCTTGCTGTAAGGGCATCATTATGGAGATTCTTGTTATGGTGCAGACCTCACAGATACAATTTTGTTTCCTTTTAATTGGCTTCTGCAGTGAGTTGGTTTTTTTCAAGGAAAGAAGAAATGAGGAATGAAAACATAGCAATGTGAGCAGAAAAATAGAAAAAAAAAGGTGATTGATGTGACAAGTTATGAAAAAAAGGGGAAGTATAAACAAGAAATCAGGAGACACTCTTTTGGAAGAGCATTTCTTGGTAAACACCGGGATTTGTAAATCCAGAAATGGAAATTTTGTCTCCATGTCTTCTGTAAGTCTGCCAAAAGGGAAGTCAAGATTTTCCAAAGCAACTGCTAAGGAGTGGGTTTCTAACCAGACCTGCAAGAGTGTGAAGTTCTGGTGATTTGCTCAGAGGATTTACATACCTGGCCCAGTCTCTTGGAGCTCTTGGATGTCTCACACGATTGGCTTAGGTCACTCAAATGCACGAATTTTTGACCTTAGGGATCTATACTTGGATATCTGCTTTTCAAAATTTTCCCCACGGTTTCTCTGTGCTCTGATGTTTTACCTGTAATACATAATGTTTTTATGGTCCATCTCGATAGTGTAGACTATTCATTCATTTTTGCAAAGGCTTTTATGGGACATATATCTACCACCTAATGTTTCTATACTTCAGTTTTAGCTGGATGTAGCAGTACTGTAAAGGAAAATAATTCTTACTACTTTCCTGATTTTCTCAAAATTAATCAGAAAGCTGCCAGTTGTGCAATCAGATTACAGCAACTATATTCTGCCAGAACTCTTGTGGTCCACAATCCAGGTGCCACCATTTGCTCTTACATCAGAATCTGGCTTCTCTGGTTTACCAGCATGTTTCTTATATGGATTTGAATCCCACAGAAAGAAGCTAACAATTTTGGAGGATGTTTTTCTTGCAAAGAAGTAACCTCCAGATTGTGGTTTGATATTGTTTTACTTGGTTTACAAGAGCAGGAGTGGAACAAAACCCGATTGTTCTGGATCAGGGGGTCTGTCCATGATAGTTTTTGGGGGCAGATATATCCAGTGAGTATCCACAAAAACAGATCCAGGACCAGCTGTGGATTCACATATGGAAGAAGAAAATGGTAGTTGCTCCTATTTCTCATCACATTCAGAGACTTTTCTGCTGCTCACTCTGAAAGCATTTCTGCTTCTATATAAATATTCCTTTCCTTCCATGCAGATTATTAAAAAAGAAACTGGATTTTGGAGAGACTTTGGTTTTGGGATGACTTGTCAGTATAGATCTGATTTCATCAACATAGGTAAGAAAAATACACTCCAGTACACCCGTCTTTTTGCTAAAACATAGAAAAAATTATGATCAACCTCCCTTTTCTAGGCAAATGTGTCTGTGTCACTAATTTGCAGCAGTGCGGTGGTTAGATGTTCAAATGGTTCTTAAGTGCTATAGAAGTTATGAGAATCTAAGCACTGCTCAGTACAACTAAAGTTTTTTCTGATAGTGAAAGATTTGAAGCTATGAAATTTGGGCGCTTTGCTGGTCATGGAAAGTGTGTCTGTTTTAAAGGGCTGAATGGAGCCAGAAAACAGCTGCGGTGTAATTAATATCATCAAGTTTCCTATTATATATTTCTAGCTTTATTTTGAATTTTTTTTTGTGTCAGGTGGCTTTGACCTGGACATTAAAGGCTGGGGTGGTGAAGATGTACATCTGTACCGCAAATACCTTCACAGCAACCTCATTGTGATCCGAACACCTGTCCGGGGTCTCTTCCATCTGTGGCATGAAAAGCAGTGTCTGGACGAGCTGACCCCAGAGCAGTACAAAATGTGCATGCAGTCCAAGGCCATGAATGAGGCTTCTCATGGCCAGCTTGGGATGCTTGTTTTCAAACAAGAGATTGAGACACATCTGCACAGACAGAAATTGAGCAGTAAGAAGGCATGAAGCCAAAAAGGGAGACAAAAAGCTGCTGAATTGGAATATAGGGTGTTTTGGAAAAGAGTTGCTAACCAGAAAAGATGGAATGAGAAAAGAAAGAGGATGGAGATTCCCAGCAGGATGGCAGCAAAAGAAGAAGAGGGAAAGTGTTTGTCCTCCCTGACTTTGTCTTCATTCTAATGGGGCTTTTAAGTACTCCATCAGCCTGACTGTTCAGCACTTGCTTCTGAAGGAGCCTTGAAAACTTGATGAGATTCAAGGTCATGTCACCAAGACAATGAACATTATATAAATGCCAGTGTAGTATTCACAGTAACAAATGGATGTGCTGTTTCTTTGAAATGTTCATAAGATGTGTACAGTTATTTAAAGGAGTGCCCTTTGATGGGCCAACAATTAGGACTTACTTTCTACATCTCACCTGATATATCTAAAAAGGGCTATTTTGAATAAGTACTGAGTTCCTGCTCTGAGAAGAATATTCATTGTTAATGGTGGTTAAGCTGGAGTAACCAAAAATCCTTCTCCCTTAAGGTGCTGGGTCAAAGGCATAACAACAGTGTACTAAAAGGGCATTCCCAGTTCATCCAGAGAAAGAAGAGTCTCAGAAAGTTCTTTCTAAAATTCAGAAAGAGAAAACCCTGCTGGTCAAGTCTGATGGTTCAAAAACGCTGTGGAGTAGTGTTTGTTCTCCTCTGTGGAGTATGAACCAAAAGCAGTGAGCCATGTCTGTATCATGTGAATCAGATGGTGGGTGTATTTCTGCTTTAGAATACTGTATGTCTCTCAAGATTTATTTTTAAATGAAACTGGTTTTTCTTGAGAATTATTTTGTCATACTTCAGGTTTTCTACTTCTAGCTTTACTAGAAAATAGTACAGCCTTCCACCACTAGGAAAATACTCTGCAGATCTGTGTTTCTTGTGGATTGGAGCTGGGTTCAGATAAGCGATTTTTTTACACAACCTGGGTACTGGAAGGCAGGAGCTTTATCACACTGAAGAAAAGTAAATCCATATCAACTTGCAGTACTGATTTAGTAGGAGGCTTTAAACTCTGAATGTCAGATACCAAAACTGATGAACATTTTCTGACTTCATACCAAAGTATTCCTTCTAAACCAAATACAGAGTCTTGCCCAGGACATTTCCATGATTTTTTTTCCCACTGTTTTCCCTGAGGTTTCCCTAAGTGCTGAGTAACCTAATGTAACTTTGAGGCTGGCCACACTTGTAGAGCAGGGCTAGATCAAATGATCTCCAGAGGTCCCTTCAAACCTATACTAGTCTCCACTTCTAGGCACTTGCCAGTTTTAAATTCAACAGTTCATTATTTTGGATACTTTAGCTAGCATGCCAATCAGACCCTGCCAGAGTGTCACAAGTTATGTTTTTAAATAGCACTCTTGTGATTCTCATGTATGTCCTTTTCCACAGAGATGCTGTTCCTCTTACCAGGAATAATATTGTCTATGCAGTTCCCTTTCTGTGCCTGCAGAAGATGAAATCCAAAGACAGCAGCCAACAGAACCATGGATTTTGCTAGGAATGACTCTACCTTTCTTGTTCCAGTAGCAGCTTGTGCTCTTTCTCAGAATGGCAACTGACTGGATCTTGGTTGAGGAGGGACTAGAGATTGCCCTGTGTCGGTGGGGAGGCCACACAGGGGACTCCTTGCTTTACTTTTTGATGACTGCAGCATGGCCTGGCTAAAGGCATAAAGGCATGGGGCAAAACAAATTGCCATATCCTTCCAGGTTTCATGATCACTCCAGCAAGCAATTTTCAAATTGACTACTCTTGTAATCCTTGCACAGCATCCCTTGAAGGTTCTTCAGAGAAACTCCCAAACACGTCAGCACCCATGATTCCCAACCACTTCAAGTCATCCTTGCTCCACAGACTTTTGGGTTAACTAGGTTTTGTAGTAATAGAAGAGACAGTCTTGAGGGCATCTATTCTGGCAAGGTGGCTAGCTGCCTTTGTACTCAGTGCAGTAGTCAAAATGTGTAGGTACAAAATTTCATGTTCTTTCCTCACAGAAGATAAATAAAGCTGGGAATCTGGGTGAGAACTAATTTGTTGTATGATTCTGTCCAGCCTCTCCCCCAATATTCTGAACAATGTATTTACAGAGCAGTGTAACAGATAAGAAGAGAGAATTTTATGTTGAAAGAATTTTATGATGAAGCTTACACCAGATGCATCTCTGTAATCTGGACACAACTTGCACTAAATAGCTCCATTCTGGAAAATAGCGTTCTTTACTGGCAAACACTCTTCTGTAAACTGTATTAATACTGATATAGGTGATACTTCTTACATTTTTTAGGCTCTGTACATATGGTAGTCTCTCATACAAGTTCCCCTTTCCCTTTATTAATCCCTCTCAAGGCAGACAGGCCTGTGTAGGACTTAAATGCAGTTAAAAGATGGGGGATCTATATTCAGAGGTTAGAGGAGTTTGAAAAATGCACTTTTCATGAAAATCCCTTGTCACAGAGAGCACCTTTCACTGCAAGGCCCTCAAGGTTTGCTTGGAGGTTTGGCTTGAACATCCTTCATTCCAAGGACACAGCATTTTACAGAATTAAGCTTCACATTATGCAAATTACACATCAAGATCAATTCACCTCTCCAAGTTGTTATATGCCTTCAGGAAGGCATGATCTCATTGAACTGTAGGTACTAATCTATTTCCCAGCTGGCACACAGCCTTGCATTCAAGAACAAAAGGCAGCTTGAATACAGAAGACCCACACAAGAAATCTGCAAAAACCCACTGAAAATCCATGGCAGTATCTCCCTGTTCAACTGATTACTTCATTAACTCATTCACTCCATTATGTGGGATACATCCAGGTGCTTTGCAGCTTGGGCTGATGCATCCTTTATCTCAGTTGATACGATAAACTCATAACAGTACTTATCCTCCTCCTACTTTGTTGTGAAGGATTTAAATAGAGGAAGTTAGGATTTCAGGTAAGCATCAGCAGCTCTAGTTCCAAGTTCAGTCTTTGTCCATACAAGCATGGGGCTGCGCAGTGAGACTGGGAGGCTCACTCAAAGAGAGAGGTATAATCTGGCTCTTGATCCTCTTGACTGCACGGGTAAAGCAACAGCTCCTTTCCCAAGGAAGTGATGGGTTCATCCTGTTGATAATAGGATATGATGAGTCACCAGCTTTCAAACAGACTCTACCTGTTGCAATCTCGGGGTGAACAGCAGTCTCCTTACCTCTGTTATGATGTGGGCTCATTCAAGCCACTGTGTGATAAGGCTCTGTGCCCTGGGGAACTCAGGGAAGGACCCGAGTGGGTGTCCTCTGTCTTCATAACACATCGTCTGTGCTCAGTGCCGTAACTCAGTGACACAACTCTGGCAGTTCTTGGAAAGAGCTGTGCTCATCTTGTAGGAAACTACAGCTTCTATGACATGAAGTGGTGCCCTGCCCAGAAGGTGCTGGAGCAAGGACTGTGTAGCGTGTAGGTAAGCAGGACCATGTGCTTGTGGCTGTGGGAGGGACAAGGGTGGATCCTGCCTGTAATGAGCACGTACCCTCTGCTCAGGCAAGTCCTGTTCTAACCAAGGAATTCCCTGATAGTACAGTCTCTGCTTCCAATGTTTTTCTCCATCCTAGCAGCATCCTAGCATGGTGAGGACTTGCCTTGTTTCATGGTCACTTGGTGGTTGATAAGCAGAACCCACTGGGGCACTTTGGCAAAATGGCTTTGGCCTGCCCACATCTGTTGTAGTGCAGGGGTCCGTAAGATTCTTTGCAGATGGTGGGCATGGCTCTATCTGTAATGTATCTATGCACAGCTAGGCTTTAAATCTTCTAGCCAATAAATCCTTTAGTCAATAGCTCCTTTTAATAATTTCAGCCTGAACTGTGAAAACCATGCAAGAAGCATGTTCAGGTAGCCCAGACAGAGGTCCATAGAGCAAATGAACATAGATATGGTCTTCATTGTCCAATTTTGTGTAGCCATGTCTGTATTAGGCTGTGGAATTAATTTAAAAGAAACAGGGATTTTAAATGAACCTATAAGCAAAAGTATTGTCCTGTCCCTGGGCAGATCTTACAGTGATCTTGGATCCCGTGTAACCGCAGTCAATGCTGGTAAACACCACTGTTATTGTTGCAAGAATCTGCCAACTTTTTCCTTCCATTCTATTTTCATCTTGGCTCAGTATCCTACCTTGCCTGTTTTGAAATTATAAAAATACTTCGTTCTCTTTCATGCTCGGTCTGGAAGCAAGCAGGATTTTCTGTTTACACAACTTGATAGAACCCCACAGCCATGGAGAAAATATGAAAGGAGTCTGCATGAGTATGCTGTCACCTCTCATCAACATTTCTACTAAGTAGCAGGTAAGTAACTTGTAAATGCAAGGTGTTCTGCGTGCTTGAGAGTGAGTCAGTCAGACCTAAGATGTTTGAGATGTGTTAGGTCACCTGAGATGTACCTGTCAGGCTGACATACCCTTCTGGAGCAGCACACAGGACACTGTGTTACCTGGCTGTAGTTACCTACTTCGAAATAACTGAATCTATTCTTTCTTATTTTGTAGTGCCCTGAGGCAATTAAACAGTTAATGAATGCATTGATAGATATTCACCTTGTGGTAGTCTACAAGGTCAGCCAGTGTTGAATGTTGCAGCTGGTCCACTCCAAGGAAGCTATAGGAATCACTGGAGGCATCAATGAGGAAGTGTTTGCATCCTTCCACAGACCGATAGGACAGCACGTAGCCTTTGATTTTCTCACTGACCCGGATCAGAAAACTCCCTGGAACTGTTTTATCCAGAAGCTCCTCTGCTTTCTTAGAGGTTAGGATACCTGTTCAAAACCAAAACACAAAACAGAATCACAGAATTAACTACGTTGGAAAAGACCTTTGAGATCATCAAGTCCAACCTGTTACCTAAAACTGAAAGGAGAAAGCATTTGTGCAGAACTAGTTGAAACAGTTCTCACAAGACATCTGTTTAACTGCTCTAAAACCAGTCCATGGCACTTCCATCCCTTTAATTGTTTTCTTGCCCAGGAGCCCAAGAACAGTACTGCCATTGCTAGAAACAGGCCATGGCCACGTGCTAACTGATCTGTGTTAGCTGCTCTAGACTGGGCCAGCTGTGAATGACAAACGTGCAGGACTCAGAAGGACAGTTTCTATGTTACGGGAAAGAAGAGCATTGCAGTGTGTTGTACGCTGATTGTAGTATAGCAGGAGCTTTACTCATGGGCCCAGCCTGTGTTAGCAGCCATGTTAGCAGAAACAACTCCTTAAACAGTTGGCTTGGGGTGGAAATGCTTAGGACTCACCATGGAACCAGGGTGCTATTGTGCCTGTGGTTTTCAGGTAGCCAGCTCGAAGAGGGAATTGTTCTTCTTTGAACCATTTTATGATGCTTTCTTCGGTGGAATTGGAGATCGTCCTTGGGATTCCCTCTTTCCTGTTAGAAAAGACTGTGGCTTGTGCATCAATTTCAAATGACAAGTTTTGAGTCCTTGCACTGAACTTACCTTTCACTTATGATTTTAAGAGCAGCCCTAAACAGGCAGCTTACGCAAGTGCAGCTGTGTAGAATATGGTTTTCAGTGGATATTTGGCATCACAGAGGCACTTCAGGCATAGGACACTCTACTAAATAAACCTATTACCCTCCAGAAGTGAACACCTGAAGGTGTCATCACACCCTAGGCTGGAACATAACCTAGGTTCTGTATGTTCCCCTGCAGGGTGTTTCTTACATGTAAGGAGGAGAGCTAACCATTCCCATTTCAACCATCCCATGCTAGAGCAGGAGAATCTCATTCCTTCTTCCCTCCACAGTGCACAGGGGCTTCCTTACCTAATCACTTTCCCATTTGCCATCACAGGAGGTAGAATTTTAGGCTTGGGGGGGAGAGGTGGATACTGGAGTGGTCGCCGATCTCCTGCTGCGGCACCCTTGGAAGTATCTGCCTGCTTCCCTCTGTGGACGCCCTGCAGTGAAAGCCTCCTATAGTCATCCCTGGCTTGCCGTGCAAGGGAGCGTCTCTTTTCATCTGCTGCCTTGGATTTCCGCACTGGAACAAAAAAGGAGTCCTACAGGAGTGAACAAGCAGACAAGTTTAAAGCTTGCTGCCCTTTGGCCATCTTCATGCATGATTAAGTGGAAGAATAACCAAGTTCACAAGCTGAAAGTTTCACTCAATTGTGAGACCATTTGCCACGTGTCTCCCACATGTGAAGTGGCATCTGCCATGTAACAGGGTAGAGTTTTTATTCCTTCAAGAGTTTAAAAATCTGAAGTTTTTTTTCTGATACCACATCCCTTTGTACTCAGAGACTGAATGGTTTTGTTTCAGATGCTGAGTCCTGGTTCAGACATACATTTCTGTAATGCCTTTCATGTAAGCTGGTGAGGAGGAGGCCATTTGGAATTAAAGCTGCTGAAGATTGACCCCAAATCAATCCTTTGAAAGTGCTGATCCATTTTGGAGCATGGGAGAGAGTCTTGCTGAAAGTGGAAAACTTGGCTGTGTTTTTCTTTCTTTTTTTTTTTAGCTGTAAAACTGCCTTGATTGTCTAGGTCCACCTCATCCTGGAGTCTGCAGGACTAACCTGCTCTCCAGTCAACTTTTTTTCTTCTTTTTTTTTTAATTATTTCTTTTGTCATTTAAATAGAACCCCTAGCCTGAAGTGGAAACAACTAGTGGTACAGTATTGCCATCTACTGAGCAGCCAGGGAGGAACTGAGAAAAAATAATGCATCAGGTTCTTGTTTAGGAATTATTTGACAGCAGTGATGGTTGCTACTTCAAGTTCTCTTACTGTTTGCCATTTTCTTCCTATCGTTGGGATTCACTACATGGTGCATTACAGTGCAGCAGGGCTCTGCTTAGGGGGATCATGCTTGGATGACAGGGAAGCCCTTTTTGATTAGTCCTTGTCACTCAATATCCTTGTTCTCAAGAGCAATGGTTACTGTGAAGACCTACAAAAGGCCAGCTTCTAGTTTAAAATTAATTGTCCTGGCTATACTCATGTGGTTCTTTTGTTCCTCATTTTAATATAGTATCAGTACGAAAAGTTTTCCATCTCCCTGCCCAGCTCTAGTCTCAACACTGTGGACTCAGAAATATTTCTTATAATACAGTGCTGTATTTCTTGGAAATACTCTCCACCCACCAACCTATTATTCAGTTCTAGTGTGACAGGAGAAGAGTTGAGATGACCTCATGCAGCTCTAGGATTTCTCAAGCATCACAGGAAAAAGTCATCTTAAGATCTTACAGAATTCCTGCCATTCAGGCTCATTCTCATCTGATTTCTGCAGCATTCTCTGGCTCTCTGTGCTGGGGTGGCTCTGTGGTATTTCCTCCTGGGGGTCCGTGGTCTCTTTGAAATTTCTCCTCTCTGCTTCTTTTGGCTATGAAAGAAACAGTATGTTCAGCTTTGTCACAGGCAAATTTTAATCCTGCTTTTTAGCTAGCCTTGAAATACTGGGAACTCCATTTGTTGTGAATCCCTCCAAATTCAACAACATACAGACCCTGTCTTTACTGTGGATGACAACAGAGGAAGCAAGGGAAAACAGCCTACCAAAAATCATCAGGATCATCTCCCTGTACTAGTTTCCAGTTTGCCAGCCTGGCCTGCTTTGTATTATCACCAAATTGTCACACTGTACGTGAGGAACATGGCAACATGGGATAAAACTGGTCCCAAGAGGTGAGAACATTCTTGGGTCAGATGAGACTCTGAGGCTGACTGGCACTCTAGGATAAAGCTGGTGCCCCACTCAGTGTGTTAGGAACATCATAGGTTGCTGCTTACCTGTTGGAAGCTATGCTTCCTCACATGGCAGTCTGCCAGCATCTGATGAACATCTCTGGTTCCTTTCTGAACAGAGCAAAGGAGTGGTGAGAAATAAATTCAACATTAGGACAATTGCTCTTCTTTTGGAGCAATAGGTGTATAATGCAGAAGCAGTTGTGACAAATTTTGCCAGCCTTCTCTGACAAACATAGTTTTTTTCCATTATATTAGGCCTAACATACAAAATGAGGAGAACTTACAGGTGTCAGGATTGCCATAAGCCTGCCTAGATTTGCTAACCAATGCACAAAAGTGCTCCCAGGGAGCAGTCCATTTCCTCCCTGCCTCTAGAGCAATCCCTTGTAGAACCTGCCATTCACAACTTTACCTGCCTGTGCTTGTTGGCAGCTGTGGCTGGGGTGCTGCAAACCCCTGCTCAGCAAACTGACCCAACTAGCTGCATATCTCCTGTTTGTTCTGCCCTGCAAACCAGTCTAGCTACCCTGACTGCAGTTGCTAGCTGAGAGCTGCCTTTGAAGGTGAACAGTTAGATGTGTCTGTGAGTAAACACCCACCAAACCTCCCCGTTGGACCCAGACTGCTCCCATGGCACAGTGAGTAATGAGTTAACTGTACTACACTGCTTACCAAGGACACACTTTGTTTTAGCTCCATCACCTACTTGGCTAATATTTAATATGAACATGGCTTTACAATTTCCCTTTCCTCCAGGAAACTAGGAACTTCAAATGTGTGTGAAGCAGCCTTTTTTCTTAGATCAGCCTGGTTCCCTGCAACAGACAAAGCACAATGGCTGGATCCCTCGCCTTAAATGGGAACTAAGTCTCAGAGAAAACACTTGAATGTGGGAAGTGGGGAAAAGCCCCTCTCCAGGCACAGGAAATACAACAGAGGTCTTCAGTCTGGATCTCTCCTTCTGATATCAAAAGCCCCAGAAACCTGGGAAAAATTACTAATAATATATAATGGCAGAAAAAAAGAAAATATACATCCCCACTCTATTTCCATGTGCAAGACTTTGAAAGGGGGTTAGATTTTTGGTGGTGGCTTGGGGTTTTTTTTTCCTTTTTTTTTTTTTGTTTGTCAGATGTGACTAATAACTTCCTTTGAAAAAAAATAAATCTCCCACATAGTTGCTCAACTTCAGCAAACAGTGCAGAGAAAAACCCCATGTGACTCAGAGGCTTTTGATAAAGGAGACAGCCACTCCAAGTTCCCTTCACTATTTTGGTAGCAGCAGGAGAGCACTTTGCCAAAACCCAACCTTCTGTTATCATGCTTTTTATACCGGAATGCAGACTGGCTGTACAATAAAAGAATATACACTCATACAAGTTCATTCAAGGCTGAATGAAAACTGGTGAATGATGTTGGATTTCTGCCATTAAACTGGCAGGCTGTTCTGTCCCTTCTGTTCAACTGTGGTTGCATGGGTAGTTAATTTAACTCATCTTTTTCTCAATTCTATGCAAGTGGTGTTTTGTAGCCAGCTAAAAAGTAGAAATGCATTTATTGCTGGAGAAAAGTATTTCTGTAATAAGACACCACAGAAAAGCAGACACTATAGTTACTGCATTTGGAATTGTCCTGTGCAGTCAAGGTCATAAGCTGTTTTCTAACTATTTTAGAAGACCAAAAACCAAAGAACCACCTAAAATATGCATGTCAGATGATGCTGGTAAAATTAGCTTCATTTGTTCTTTTCTAAAAGTAGATAATTTGTCTAAGGGATGTGACCTTACATAAACAGATCCTGGGATAGCCTGGTCCTGCCCCAAAAGCCATCCAAACCAGCCACAGTGCAAGAGGGAAAGTACTGCACCCCTTGTTTTACAAAGAATGGAAGCAAAGGAATTCAAAGTAACTTATCTGTCAGTACAGAGTAGATCTATCCTAGCTGCGAATAGCATGTGGATCTCCTGAGTCCTAAGGAAGGATGTAACAGCATGGCTTCTCTGATTATCTGCCTTAACAGATAGATGGCCTCTTTACTTCAGATTTCTATTTACATCAACCAGGATTTGCTGCACTTCCTAGATCTCAAAATACACATTACTGATAGTTATGGGGAAAGGGGGAAACTACCTTTGTGAGCTCCTGGCTTTTCCCTGTTGTAGTATCAGTCATTTTTCTCCCACGTTCCTCCTTTTTCCCCACAGTGCTTTTTTTATTCCCATGAAGATCTATGTCGCCCAGTAGTCCTGGTTGTTGGTGTAGACACCACGTTACAGAAGAGTCAGTCTCTCTGAAATGCAAGAGAGAGAGGACTTAGGGACATGAGGGAGACAGTTTCTGCTCTCTGAGCATCTTGTGAGGAAGCTGCAGATTAGCAGAGCAGTGCTGCAATGAAGCGATGTGCATATAGGCAGTTATATCTCCAAATGAGGTAGGTGAATTAATTTAATGACTTGTGGTGAGTAACTGTTGTCAGGCTGTACATGGGCACCTGTCGGTGAATCAGTGTAGTCCAAACTCCTCACCTGCTGCAATAACAGATTAGCATTTCCTGTGGTCTGCTGAAGGTCCACACAGTAGCTGTATCAGAGGAGGCTCAATGAGCCAGAGCAAGTCTCAGGCTGGAACTGGTCTTTGCCAGCATTGTGTGTCCTTACAGAAAGCCAACCTTTGTCTGTGCCTTTTGCCTGCAAGTCCAGCGTGACAGTGGTAATCACAGCTCCTAGAGAGAAGACTCCAGCCTCTGGGTCCCTAGAAAAGCCTTCTCCTCCATGTCAGCCCACTGAGTCCTCTAGCGGAAGGGTGCTTACCTGCTCTCCTTGCCTTGCTCTCTTGCCAACTGCTTTGCTCTTTGTGCCTGGATCTCTTCACAGATAGCTGCATATGGTTTATCTGAAGGATGCTCGCCCATCACCCAGACCCAGACATCATTGTCAGCACCGAGTTTCCATGTCACTGACTTCCTATTGGCTGGAAAAGAAACAAGTCTTTGGCAAATGCTGTTCGCTGGGTAGCTCTTTGCAGGGCCCATGTCTCACCTCCTGTGCCTGACTGGCTGTTGTTGATTACAGAGCCTCTCTGAAAGCAACTCTACATGGGGAAAGCTCAGCTGAGAGACAGCCCATACTTCCCAATTTTTTTCATGCTACTGAAGCCAGGTCGGTGAAGGAGGCATTTCTGAGTCTGGGAGCAAGGGAGAAGTCCCACTACTGTTTCTTTTCTTGCTTTAATTCTTGGCCGCTGCTTTCCCCACACCGTGCGAGGGTGAACCATCTGCAAACAGCACGTGGGGGAGAGCTGGGAGCAGAGTGCTATCTTGCTTGCAGCTGGCATGCTGCATAATCCTGGCAAGGGGGCTTCAGGTCTGAAGTCTCAGTGGGAACTCCCCTGCACATACAGTGCATCAGGACAGGTATTCAAATCCATGGTTATGTTAAAGACAGAGTCAGAGGTTCCATTTAGTGGGAAACTTAATGAGATTCATCTCCTGGGAGGCAAATAAGCCCTGTCTTCACAGATGGGGGGATTGAGCAATTTGGTCAAGGACAGAGTGTCTGGGCCAGAGGGTAAAACCATAGTGTCTGGCCAAAACTACCCCATTGCAGGCGGGTTTAGTTACGGTTTGGAAATAAGCCTATTATATATCCCTTGGAGAAGAAATTAGTCTAAGGATACATTACCTCCTCTTTCTAGGGAGCAGTTGACTCGGCCAGATATGTGCCAGAAGGGTAAAGCAGCCAGGAGGCAGAAACTTACCTTTTCTTGGCAGTGGCTTCTTTGCTGAAGCCTTGTCCGCAGCAGCTTCTCTTTCCTCCCACCGTCTGATCTGCTCCTGCCTCATCTTAAAGAAGAGGATCTGCTTCTGCTCCTCGCTGAGTTCTGCCAGCAGGTCAGGATCGATGTACATGTCTGATAATATCTGCTTCAGCATGGCTGCAGGTTTCAGTGACACACGTTTGCGGTGGTGATCTCCAGGGATAAGATCCTCTTCCTGGCTCCAACAAGAAAGAGTCCCTGCCCGCCTGAGCCTGGAGTAGGAATGCAGACGTGCCAGAGTAATTATACTTCTGTCTTTTTTTTTTTTTTAGCTCAGACTTCCTGCACAGACCAAAAAAGTAAATAAGCAGCTTAAAACCTGCTGTTAAGATTCCTTGAAATAAGAGGTGAGCTCAGATCCCGCGCAGCCCCTGCCCGCTCTGCAGGGAGAGCTGACCAGAAGGAGCCAGTCCTGGAGTGGGGAGGTTGTGTTGATACTCTGATAAACCCAGCTGATAGTATATCAAAGGGAGAGAGCACTGCCTGTTAGTCATCAGAGGTGCGGCTTGGTTGTGCCCAAGCAAACATTCCTGCTGGGCAGGGAATCAATGAACCCATGACCAGACGGCTCCTCCTCCTTCCAAACAGGAAAACTTTGATGATCAAAAGCCCAGCCTACCTCGTTTTACCAAAGAAAGGTGGGGAGGACTTTTGACTCTGCTTTTGAGGTAGGAGTGGGAATTTTGGGGTGTTCCCATCCATCAAAGGCAGCCTCCCAGCAAGTCAAGGGAGCACAAGTAGTGCAGCTTGTTTGAAGTGAGACAACACGGATGGTCAGTGTCTGAGACAGCTCCTGGTTTGACATGTATTGCTGATGCACCTTGCTCACATGGTGAGCCTGGCACAGAACACCCAGTCTGACAGGGTGAAGTGGATAGGGAGAAGGAGCATTCCTGTTCCTGCCCAGGATGCTGGCTCGTGTATGGTGCGCACCGGTGAGGTACTAACACCCACACATGGAATACAACACAAGAAAGCCATCAGCAGAATGCATGCAGCAGCATGTCCACACTGCTTTGGCTTCTCAGGAGTGGGAATGGCTTTGCTATGACATTTACTTAGTAGGATATGATGTGCACTGCCATATGCAGTGGTGACAAACTGGTGGTCCCTTCTTCCATGCCTGGGACACAGTGTGTTCACAAGATGGAAGGGTGCTCAGCAAACAAGTTTCACAGTACTGATGCAGTTTTGCAGACTTGGATCTCCTTGTGATATTGGTTGTAAGAGGAAATTTATAATGCTGTATCCCAAAGGTACCCTTTAAAGCACTAGATATTTTAACACTGGGAAATAACATAAGTATCTTGAGAGGTCTACAGTATTTCTTTATTAGCAGTCACTTCACTTAAAGGTCTTAGGAACTGGAAGTCCTTGTAATACCAGTCATGTTGTTCCCAAAGTTTGAATCAAAGCCATGTTACTGTCACTTGGCCAGAAGTGGTTTTGCAGATGCTGCTCTAACTGTAAGTAGTATATTTACAGCTCAAGCTTAGGGAAGTTAGGCAGCGGGACCACCGGAACAGGTAACCTGTAGGAAAACTCTGGTAATGGTCTCTTTAAACTTTCTATTACTTGTTCTTTTTTTTCACGAGTGATAGATGGGAGCTGGTTTTGTGGAGGAATGGGAGATGGGAGTAGCCAAAAGCAGCAAAAAATAAGAAGGGGGATTTGGGAAGCAAAAACAGGGCTTTTGGGGCTCTGCCACTCATATATAAGAGTATATAATATATATAATTTCATATATTGAAATTATATTATATATATGATATTATTATATTATATATATATTATA
>VXBA01004007.1:0-54392 GCA_013399895.1 Serilophus lunatus
AGGGCAGGGGAGAGTTCTGAGGGCAGAGGACAGATCTGAGGGCACTGGATAAAGCCGAGGGCAGTGGCACGGAGCTGAGGGCAGTGGGACAGAGCTGAGGGTAGAGGCCAGAGCTGAGGGAAGGGGCAGTAGGGTCATCCTGGAGGGGTGCCCTGTGTGCACGAGCCGTCAGAGGCACCCTGGGAGAAACCTGCCTGTCATCAGGGATATAAAAACTGCGTCTTCATCATCATCAGATCCCCCTCCGTGCATTCCATTTTACAGATCCTAGCTGCTGGCTGCTGTGACTTTTAAGGTACTGCTTTCAGAATGTTTATGTGTGCCCTGCGAAGTTGTGGAAAAGGAACCGCCGCTGTGTCCGTGGGGCGGCCTCGGGGCGGCGCTGGCTGCGAGCGGCCGGGAGCCCTGGGCTGGTGGGGCAGCGTAGGGAAAGGTGGGCACGTTCTCTGGGGAGCAACACTGGTGAGGCATGAGGGGTGTTCACTGGAAAACACTTCCACCACTTGTGCTGGAGGGGGTCGTGGTCTAACATGCACCCGTGTCTTGGTGTTCCTCAGTGTTTGACTCCTTTGGCCTGTCTGTACCTTCATCAGATCATAGACTCGCAGAATATCCTGAGTTGGGAGGGACCCACAAGGATTGAGTCCAACTCCTCACCCTGCACAGACACTCCAAGAATCCCACCCTGTCCCTCCGAGCGTTGTCCAAAGGCTCCCGGAGCTCTGGCAGCCTTGGGGCTGTGCCCAAACCCTGGGGAGCCTGGGCAGTGTCACCCACCCGCTGGGGGAAGAACCTTTCCCTGAGATCCACTCTGACCCTGCCCTGACACAGCTCCAGCTGTTTCCTCAAGTCCTGTCCCTGATCACCAGCAAGGCCTTCCTAGTGCAGAGCAGAGCGAGACAATGCCCTTCCCACTGACCTTGTCACTCCCACACCGCCCAGCCCAGCCTCCAAATCCCGCATTTCAGGTTGGGGTGTGCACAGCCGGGCTGCCCTCCAAGAGGCGTGAAGCCTCCCCGAGGTGGGAACACACTTGGTGGCGCCGAGCAGACGGTGCATTTGTTGGCTCTGCAGCCCTGGAAGCTCCGCGAGACACGACGAGGCAGAGACTTGGGTAAGTTTGGAGTTCTCACATCATAGCTGTGCTGCTGATGGCAAGAACAATATGGGATCATGAAGAAGCACCTACTGCCCTGTGCAAGCTGCCACCCTCACATAGAAAAGTAGCAGTTCTATCCCAAAAGATCAGCAGAGAAAAACACATTTCCCATTCACAAGCCCACGTTTTCTGAGGCGAGTAAATTATCCTGTCTGAAGCTTTTAATCTGGAAAAAAAAAAAATCTCCTTTAAGGAAGACATCCAGCATCCATCTAGAGGGCTGAAGTGAGGCACAGCTCTGAAAGCAACCACAAGTGTGGCTCTGTGCAGGCAACATTGAGCAATACCAATAATAGCTGGTATTATCAGCCCTGCCTCCAGGAGAATTGAATGCATAATGTGGAATTACAGTACAGCACCATTATTCAGCTGTTGCTGAGACATGGGGAGAGACTACTGTTATTATGCCTTTGAATTATGGGGCAGGAAGATTAATGATGTGCAAATGAGCAGCATTCTGCTACGAGTAATTCTTGCTTTTATTTTCCTCTAAATGCCAACATCCGCTTCCATTTACCGTGTTCAAATGGTGTATTAAATACCAAATTAGAGATTGACTCATCTCATTTTCCAGGCTGAAATGCATGGAATCCACAGGAAGTTTTTGCTTCTGTGAACCCTCTGCTGCCCCTTTGTCAACAATTGCTATCAGGGAACATTCACAACGTGCAGCTTGCTTTAAATTGCAGGGTTTTGTGACTATCTGGTGTTGTGTGGCTTTTCAGTTAGAGACAAATATTAACTGTGTCTGCAGGTTGGTCTGCCTTCCTGGGGATTCTCACCATGTCATTACCATGCCACCATTTTCTGTTTGCTGCATTCCTCGCAGCCAACAGATTTTTTTCCTGGGGGATTGTTACAGGGAATTACTGCTTGGTCTGTCACAATGCAGCATTTCTGCTGCCAGGCATTTTGTACCTTGTAATGCAGCTGGGAAGTGTCAGCCTCCTTCCTCTCTGATTATGTCATCTGTGGCAAAACAACAGATTTTCTCATTAATCTCACTGTTGCACCATTTTGTTTTCCTTTTAATGAACTTTGGCAGGACTCAAAGCATGAAGTTGCTGACCTAAAACGTGCCTCTGCCAGCTCTTCAATGATTTGAGGTTTGAAAAGGCTCTGCCCATGTTGAAAGGCCTCCTTCACTCTCCTGTCTGTGGGTAGTGCAGCCTTTAAAGTGCCTTGCACTTGCTTAGAGGTCACACTTGTTAGAACAACGGAGGAGAGGGGGAATATCTCCTGATAGTTCTCTTATGCACTGGACATCAGACTATGACTAAGTATGGAAAGTATTTAAGGCATTTTTTTAATGAACAACTCAGGAGAATCTCCCCAAAACAATCAGAGGTGATAGTGAACTTAATACTTTTGAAAAGGATGACCTGGAGTTAATACTTGCTTTTAACTTTAGGCAGGGCAAAAGATTATGCCATTTACTGTCCTGGGTATCATTAGTTCTGTGCTAGGATGTTGCTCAAGATCTGCTAAAGAAGGAAATATTACCATTCATAAGACATCCCTTGCCAGAAGTTTTAGAAACATGGACCCACTGATGTTTATGAGGTAATTTGATCTTTAATAGAAAAAGGTTGGGCTCAGATTAGAAAAAAATAGGATATATTTAAAATCGGATGAGATGAAACATTGCAATTGGATCTGGTGGTTGGGCAGACCATTTTGGTGGAGGAGATGGTATTACAATGTATTATAGGAGGACTCTCCTTTGTTTCTCAGTGTATGTTTTACTTAAAGAGGGGTCTGTTGGTAGGAAAGGGTGTGGGCTGATGTCTGAAAATCTGTACACCTTGTGAATTGAAGAACAAAGAGTATAATACCCTTCAGTTAAAACTCACAGCATGCACATTTCCTTCAGTCAGCTGCTGGACAGACTCAGTGTCCCCTGCTTGTCACCTGAGCACTGCCACACTGCAAACTAACCTGAAATGAGCAGCAGCTGGCAGGCAGGACACAGGCTTCAGTGCCTGCATAATCTGATTGCTGCTTTCAGTTTAATCTGGGGTTTGTGCAGTGTTTAAAGGGTCTACAGGCTGCATGGTAAAACAGAACATGGAAAAACAGTGGATATGGAGTGTCAGTCGTGGAAACTCCTCCTACTGGTTGCTTTGGGCCCTGTGGGACACTTGGAGAAAGTGAGTTACATGATACATTTAAGAGTTTTAGCTGCAACCTAATTAGGAGTGGATATAGAATTAGTTTTATGAGTAAAAGTGGGCATCAGATGACAATCTTTATCCAACCTTGGCTGTTGGGAAGAGAAACTGGAGAGAAAACAGGCTGTGGTGGTCAGGGGCAAGGTTGTTATTCTGGAACATTTTCTTTTTTTAAATAACTTGTAAAATGTGTCCAATAAAGAGAAATGCAGAGTGAACCTGGGCAGCCAGACCTGAGGGCTGCCCAAGGAAAAGGGATCATCTCTTCAATACGATGGGACAGATTTCTGGGTGGGAGACAGTAGATTGCACCCTGTCAGGTTTGTAGGGTGTCAAGTCACTCCAGCCCTCTAGAGGGGCCAGGCAGCTGCTCCCCAGTGAGGGGACATGGCTGAGGTTCTGCTTTTCTGCAGTGTTGGAATTCACTTTGAATATATGTCAGTGTCTATGGAAATATTCTGGGCAGCTCTCTGTCGTGTGATGACTTTTCACTTCTAATCTGTGGTGTTACTTTTAATTAAACCCCTGGAATCCTGTATTATTTCTATGAGCAAGGGTGACAGAGTACCCTCTTAGCAGTGCTGAAGCAATGGATCAGGGAAGGAAAAACAGCAATAATCTGAAACAACCTTTTCTGCCAGCCCAAACCCTGAGCTGGAGGCAGGGCACCAGTCCTGCCTGGATCAGAGCTGGGCATTGACACAAGCAGAAAAAAGCCTCTCATTTGCCCCAGGGAAGGGCTGGTGTTTGATTTGCACACCCACATCTGGATGGGCAGGACTTAAATGAGCAGAAAATACACATCTTTTGGTGAAATGATGTGGGTGTTCTGCACAAGTGGGTTTGGAGCAGAGCCTTGGTGACACACAATTCTTAGCTGAGCCAGGTGAATTAAAAAGCAGGCCAGCAAGAAGATTCTAAGCTGTATCTCGGGGCTTCCACACAACTGATGCTTTGAACTCATGCAAATTAACATTAATTAAAACACACACACTCCTCCCCACCATATATATTCAGACATCATGCAGGATAAACAAGCCAAACACAGTTATTATCATTTTAATTTGACCATATTGTGGAAATGTCAAAATATTAGCTGGCAAAATTAATTCCTCCAGTTTAGCATATGGTTTCCTGAAGTGAAAGCAGGGGCAGCAGTCATCTTCCTTCAAGTCCTCCCACATTTCTAGAAACCTTTTCCAAAAACTCATTTGAAACACCCTCATGCATTTAACTGGCAGGAAGTCAGAAAATATTTGTACTTCTACATCCCTTTCCTGATTTCCCTTTTTAGTGGAAGGGCAGATAGGAAGGAGATTGTGTGGCTTGGTGGTGGTACCGCCATTTTAGAGGTACCTAAAAGCACTTAATGAACACTAATATTCCATTTTATGCTGTTGTAACTTTAGGAACTGTGCTCCTTTCAAGGCTTTGCTCCAGGACTTGGAGAGCTGAAGGTGAGGAGGGTCCAAAGAAGGTCTCTGTCCCCCCAAACCTTTTGGATAATGCATGAGCATGTTACAATACTTTAGAATTCTTCCAGGGTTTGTGCATTTAATGAGGTTGTCCCCACGTATTGGTGGTGAACATCAGAACACTCCTAATTGTTACAGGTCAAACAAAAAGAGGTTGAGGGCTGATTTTGGGGAATGGAGTGAGAGATGTTGAAGTAAGTGCTTCCAGACAGGGAATTGAGGTCATTTCACAGCACTGAGAGATGGTGACTCCCAGATCCCAGCCTCTGCCAAACTGAATTTACCATGACCTGAAGAAAAGTCACGTCAATGAATAGTTTTTACGTAGGTACCTAAACATTTCTATTCTTTGTGAGTGTGGTCTCCACCTTTTGACTTCCCTGGGAGCAAGTGATAAGTTGAAGGGTCCAGTGCTGCCATCCTGGGGGACAAACTGGAGAGTTTGAATTAATGACACTTATTTTCAAGTGTTTGAGTCAGAAGACAAAGGATTTCGACCTTCTACTGTTTCTCTGCCTTTGCATGTTTTTAGTTCTGTGCTGCAGCTCTGAACCTTTGCCTGCAGAAATCGTGTTGTTCCCCTTGCAAAGACCAGCAATGATAAGGAAAAGGCCAAACGAAACTAAACCAGCTCTTGTTTCTGAATACAAAGCATGGCAAAAAAAAGCTTTTGGGTAAATTCATAAATACAGTGCTTTGCTTTTTTTCTTCTGATCAAGTGCAGGGGACGAAAATTAACTGATCAAAAAGTGTATTGTTGAACATTTTCTCCTCAGGGCTGTGCTGCTGCAGCAAATGTATTGCAGCTCCTCTGGGGGTTTGCTGTGCCCAAGGACTCCTGTGGGTTACCCTTGTTTTCTTCTTCCTCCTGTACATGTAACAAGCAGTACAGATCTTAATTCCTGAAGGAAGGTACTGATGAAAAACTCAGTGATTTATATGCTGAGCTATTTCTTTTGAGGAACACGAGAAGTGTTGAAATCTCCCTGAGAACAGGTGGCTGAAAATTAAGAAATCAAGCTGCAGATTAATTAGAGCTAATCAACTGATTGGGTGGCTGATCAGGACAAATTGCCTGACCCTGGGATTTTCATGGTTGCTGGAGGGATCGTTGCTGGCACTCCTGAAACTCCAGCTATGCCACATCTGTGGCTGCGCTGCTTTTGGCCGGGAGACAGTTAAATTTTCTTCTTGTCAGCTGGGACAGAGCTGGGGGTTGGATCGAGCCTGAGAATCCCACCAAACCAAACCACCGGTGTTGTAGTTGATGCCGAGTAAAGAGGACTTTGCAGTTTACCGTGTTCCACTAACAAGGAGATGACCAGAAAGCCCGGAGGGAGCTTGTCCTGAACTGTCCAAAGGGATATTCCATTCCACTCAGTGCTTGGGCTTTATTCCTCTCTCCCCTCTTTCCAAGTGTTACATTGTCATCTGTGCTGTAATTAATTCTGTTGCAATTAAACCGTCCTCTCAACCCCAAAAGTTGGCTTTTAGCCCCTGACTCTCCTCCTGGTGTGCAGCTGGGGAGTGGCTCGTTAGTCCTTAATTGCCAGCTGGGGTCAAAGCAGCCGCTAATGGGAGTAACCAGCACCGCCTGGGACAGGCTCTGCAGGGAGTGTATCCACACAGACCTAGGTACATCGAAGGAATCGCTTGGACTCGAGAAAAAATTGGCCATTCCTTTCCAAAGCCATTCCAGTTTATCAACAGAGTTCTGCAGTGGGGTCAGGGGGGCTCAGAATCCTTGTAGAACACGGAGTGAAGTTGTGTCACTTCACTGCTGAGAAGGAACCCCCGGGCTGCAAATGAGCCTTCATTGGTGCCGGGGTGCAGCTGAGGAGGGTCAGGACGGGAGCCTGGAAGGAGCAGGAGGGGCGAGGTAAGATCTCTTTTGGGAAGAAAATATGCTGCTCAGCCTTTATTTGGTGATTTTGTGGTGATTTAACGTAAGAAGAATTAGGAGGTCTTTAATGGGGTTAGCTGCTGACACAAAGTTGGGAGCATTGATCTGTCTGGGGATGGAGGAGTAGCAGGAGGAAAAGAGCTGTTTGCACTAACAGGGGTGAAGGCAAAAAGGGATAAGTGTTTGGAACTCTGGCTGAAAATGGGAATGTCTCCAACTGCTGGAAAAATTAGCATTTGGAGGGGTAGTGGAGGAAAAATTGTTCTTGAGATAAAATAACATCTGAAAATTCATAATATCGTCCTTCAGAGAATGTGTAATGTTCTGTAATCTCACTGATTTCTCAGTAAAACAGTTTTCCAGAGCGTTAAATAGCAAAGTAATGTTGTGTCCCCCATGCTGACTGTGCTAAAATACATCATTATTCTCGTCACATTCAAAAAGCTTCCTGGAGCTCATTCTCCAGTGCTTTATATTCCATGACTTTGTGCATCAGGGATAAGCCTTTTCATAAGGAGAGTCAGGCACCATGCCTTCTACTCTAGATAAAAAAGGTCTTATTCCATGTATTTATTTCCTAGTCATCATCTTTTATCAACTCTCTGTATTAATAAAGATAAAAGTTAAGCACCTTTTGCTTGTCCTGCACATTCTAAAGGTATTGAGACCTACAGGGTTTAAAGCCAAACGTTAATGCCAAGTGTATATTTGAACAGGGATAGAAACAGAGACAAACAGGGGGGTTTTCTGATTTGAAGGCCCAAGGACTGATAGATGAACCTGGGCCAGTTGACTTGAAAATGAGAAGGGAAAAGCAGAAGGAAAAAGGTTTAAGGCAAGATTAGTTTTATTATTTCTTGTCATAGTTTTTTGTGGCAAACTGGAGGTCATTGCTCAGCTCAGGGACTCTGGGTGACTCTGGTTTTTGTGGGGCAGGAGTGTCTGGAAATTGAACTGGAGTTTCTGGACTGAGCCTTGTTTGAAGATTTATAAATGTTCATTGGCTCCAGGGGCTGGTTTTGCCTGAGCTGGAGCTTTGGTTCCTTGGCTACAAAATGAGCTGATTTATTTATTCTTTCCTGCTTTCCTATATTTAGCCTGTAACAGGAATATTTTTGCTTTGTGTGTGCATTGTGATTGCTGCAATGAGGCCCTGGGTGAAGCTGTGATTTCTACATTCCATTGGACTCCAGGGCTGTAATAATTTCAGAGAAGGATGGCAGTGATGAGGGGGAATTCCCACATGGTCAGTGTGGAAAGAAAACCGATTTGGGAGAAAAAAGGCAATAAAATGTGCCAGGAGCTGAGTGTATCAAGGATTTTCCTGTAGTCAGTGCTCTGCTGCTCTGTTTTCTGCCCTGCTGTGTTTGGATTTCATCACTTGTATGTGAGTGCAGCTGAGTTATGGTGTGGCTCTGTAATGGGAGGTGTGCTGCCTGTGGAGGGAGGAAACTCACAGTTTGCTGGCAAAGAAATGAAAGCAAACCAAAAGCAGGGGGTTGATGTGTGTGACCCCTCCAGGACAGGGTTGGGCTGGGATCAGGACCTGGTTTGGACCTCTGGTCCCACACAGGGTCTCTGCCAGAGTCGGGGGGGAAATTAGTTGGGGCCCAGTCTCTGTTCCTGGACTGCTTTGTCCTATTCCTCCTGTCTCTTGCCAAAAAATCAAATCTCGTTTCCTTGACAGCAGTTTGTTGCTTCCTCACATGATCAGGAGAGGAAGCAGTGATTGCAGAGCAGTTTTCATTCTGTTCTTTGCTTTGGTTGAACTGCAGTTCTTTCCCCTCTGCTTCTCTGGGAATGCTCCCACCTGCCCTCCTCTGTGGGATCTGGTGTTTTGTTCATCTCAAGCACACTTACATTTTATTTTTTTCTTCCTTTACTGTTCGTTCCTCTTTGGAATGAGGAAGGCAAGTTGGCCATGGTGTAGCCCCATCCATCCACCCTTGCTGATCCCTGTTTTGCAGTGGAAAGTAAATGGCAAGCACATGGCTGCATCTCCTGAATGCTTGGGGGGGGGGGGGGGGGGTATTTATTTGGTGCTGGCCGAGCTTCTGGAAAGTGCCGTTGGCAGCTGGTTGTATTTTGTGGGAAATCCGAAATTTGCAAAAAAGGGAAAAAACTAGTCCTTGAAGCTGAACACTTTCTCTGTCTTCAGTAAATAACCTGAGTCTGTTAATCTGTTATTACACAACGTCTGGTTGTCAGTGGGATCTCTGCACTCTTTGTTGTCTGCCTTTCCATGCTAAAGCTTTTCTGTCCTGCTGTGGTTAATTTGAAGCACAATAAGAGAATTCAGGTCATTTGAATCTAAACTGCAGAGGGCCAGCAGCCCTTGGCTGGCTGAATAGGAGGTGTGTTAAGTCTGGGAAAGAGAAATAACTGTAGTCGCACTTGGAAATAATTCTGAATGTATGGATTAGTTGGATAAAAATTGGCATGTGTGGTTTTATTTGGTAAGATAACATTCCTGATTTCTCAATTCTGCTTGAACAGCTGGAGTTAAGGACTTTTGTTGTCATGAAGACCTTTGCTGTTATAAGATGTAGAATGGCTCTAATCTCGTAAAAATCAGATTGTCTTAAACTGATTGTGGACAACCTCTCCATTTTTAGGTTAAAAAAAAAAAACACCTCAAACTTTTTTTTTTCATCAATTTCTTTTTAATTTAATTTAGGTTGGGTTTGTTTTTTGTTTTTTTTTTTTATGAAGATTAGCATAGATTTTGAAGCCCTACACCTGAAGCTAAATTTCCACCTGCCACCTGTGCCCAAGCAGGCCTTCCAGCTCCCCCAGGGATTTCTCTCATCCAACTCCCACAAGTGCTGGGCCAAGCTGACCTTTGAGACAGTGGGGGCTGGGGAAATGCCTCCCCTGAGTCCTTGAGGAGCTCCTGGGCTGCTGGCCCTGCCACACCTGGGCAGAGGCCTGCCCTGCTTAGACCCTCCTTGGCTCTGCAGCGCCTTGTTTACAGGGAGATTGGCCTTCAAGGAAGATGAAATCCAACAGCTGCTTTTCTATCAGTTCTCATTTGGGAAAGGTAGTGCTGGATACAGATATTTTCCAAATTAAGGCCAGATCTGCTTTCTGCTTTCAATTCCCAGCTCTGCTTTTCATTCCTTCTGAACTCGGTCAAATTACACTTTCTGTCTTTTTTCTCCCCTGGTAATTTTGGTTGAGTTTCTGATGTTATCTTTCCTCAGCTTTCCTTTTTACGTATTTATCTAACAGTGTGCAGTCAGTCAGCCCTGTTTTGCAGTGAATGAGCTGAAGCACCAATGCCCCCAAAGTAGTGGCTTTTATAGCAGTTTTATTCCATATAAGATTGAGAGGTTTCACAGGCACCTGGTTCCTCCTGCAATCATGGGAACATGCCCTGCTCTGTGATACCTGAGGTGGTATTATTCCCCCCACTCCAAACCAAGGCAATGTTGGGTAACCTTTTCTAATGGGAGCTGAAAAATAACAGTGTGTGAGTTGGGTAAAAACACATATTTCCACAGTCTAATACCTCCAATCAAAACTCCCTTCAGGGCAGCTTGATGGATTGCCAGCAGAATTTAATCTTTAATGAGTGCTCATCTCTGACTTCATAAAGCCCAAATGTGGCTTCATACTTTTTATCATCTTTGGTTGAAACACAGCATCATTTTGGATGAAATTAGTGTTCAAGCTAAGAACGTAATTTTTTAACTCACAGAGGGGGAAGAAAAGCAAGGAAGAATCAAGATGCTTATTTAGATTTTGTGGGGTTTTTTTCCTTCACTAGAGGTGTAAAACAATATATTCTTCTTACAACACTAATTTTTATTGCAGTGCATTCTCTTTAAGTTTCAAACCATCTCACAGCTACCACATTAATTTCTTTGATTCTTGTATTTGCTGTCTGTATTAAGAGATTATCATTATTGCTTGCAGTCACATGAAGATGACATACTGGCCTGCTGGACTGGAAACTGTTTCCTCATCTTTTTCAGCTTCTAGAGCTTTTAGAAAGGGCTTGTGTTTGTGGAAAATACACAAAATGCTTGCCAACAAATAACCAGGCAGTGGAGTGGTTCTCAAAATTCTATGAATGGTAATCAGCCATTTTGAAAGCTCTCTGTGAGGAGAAATAATAATAATGATACTAATCAATGACTTGAGTTCCTCTGTGGGATCTCCTGGTGCCACTGATAACCCCAGAGCTGGTAACAGTGCCTTTGTCTTGCTGAGCAGAGGTTTGGCTTGAAGTCACCCATTTTCTAGAACCAGTTCACTGATGAAAGGCAACCTGGAAAATGTTCCTTTGAGATCAATGATGGTCCTTCCTCTTAAACCAGACACAAAGATAAGTCTCACAGCTTTATATGCCACAGCCTGTGCTTGGCAGCCCAGGACTTACTGGATCAGTGCAATTGTGGGGAGAAATAATTTCTCATGGAGACAAAAAGATCTTTTTCAAGGTTTTCTGCTTGCAATGTGTTCAGCAGCTTACATTGTATTCATAAGCTGCCATTCTAATTAGTGTACCTGGTCTGGGAGCTTTTGGGTGATGCCTAATGGAGAAATATGACAGAAGGAGGGAGAATTGTAAAGCTAACACATTTTCAATAAGTATTGCAATTAAATCCTCCTCTCTCCCTGTCTTTGTGAGGAGGAAATTTTGCTGAAACACTTTCACCCCTAATTAAATATCAGAATGTGCCCAGCTCTTTTCATTATAACTTACTTTCTTGTCAAGATGAATAATATTTTTCTGAAGGCCAGCTTTTTGCAAACTTGTTGCATCCTGAGTACAATTTCTAAATGCATTTAACGTAACTTGGGGAAGCTCGAGTGAGCCTTTGTGGTACAATGACAGAGTAAATGCTGGGGAATTAATTCACAGGGATTGCTAACAGCTTTTGGAGATGCTGCTCTGATGGGAAGGATCTCAAATATAACCCAAACTCAGCCCCATTAATGACAGGACAGCCAAGCCGTGCAAATGTTGCCCCTCCAAGGAGCCCAGATTTTCTGCCTGTTCCCCTGAGTGCCTGCAAAGCCTGGGATGAAGATGGATGGCACACTTTGGTAGGGAAGGAGCTGCTTTGGGGAGCCATCTGTGTTTTTACTGATGAGAAGGGATTTTAACTAATGAAAACTTCAGTGATGAATGTTGTGCACATTGCAGCAATTACACAGTGTGATTAGATTTTAGGCAATAACATAAGAAAAGAGGTGGGAAATGCTGCATGGAACATCTGCCTTGAGATGCAGTTGGGTGCTGGTGGTTGACTTTTTTTTTTTTTTTTTTTTTTTTTTTTTTCCTTTTTGCACCCAGTTCTGAGTTGAAAATTTTCTGATCAATTGAGAAGAAAAGAGCAAATGTGGCAGATTTGGTCTATGATAATTAAGGTCAAGATTGGCAATTATGTTCTCAAAGTCCAAAGACCTGCACTTCTTTTGACAGTGCAGCTCACAAGAGCTTGCTTAAAATATATAAATTAAAATATATAAATTGTGGCCAGAGGAAATCCTGATGGTGATTCCTCTGTGTCTATATAACTACCTAATATATATAAAATGTATAACTGTTCTGGGGTGCTTGGAGGAACAAAGCCCCCAAATCTCAGAACCAGTTCGGATTGCATAGCTGTGAAGGGGATGATGTTTGGCTGGAACAGACCTTGTGAAGGGAGTTCTAGTTTGTCCAGTCGATTTGGGTTCCCTTCCCTAATAACTTGTGCCAGTCTCTCCCTGGTGCTGCCAATGAGTCTCCACAGGGAGGATCTCAGCTGGGTTGGGCACCCCAAGTGCATCTCAGCCCCCCAATGACGCCAGGACACCCCAGCCTGCCTCCCCTCATTGCTCTGCATCAGCTGTCCCGGGAGAGTAGCTGCAGGTGAGGGTGTTAAAGAATCGCAGCTTTCCTCCCTGCCCCCAGTGTGAGCCCTCGGGCTGCCTTCAGATGAAAAAGGAGGTGCTTTCATTCCTTGTTTTGACCTGGATGTCAGTTTACAGCAAAGGTTGTCTCCAAGCTATTTCCCCTCCCCATTGCCACCTCACCACCTTCTTTAATCTCATCTGTGATGGCGCAACACTGTGGAAATAGTAGCAAAAGTCCCTGGAACTCATTTCCACTTGTTCCTGCCATGTTATTTTGGTTGCTGGAGATGTGCCCCCACAGCACCATGTCCTCGGTCTGTGTAATCTTCTATAATCTGTTGCTTTACATAAAATAATAAAGAAACCCTTCTGGTCTGAGTGTGTTTGCAGATAAGTGCTGCTTGTTGGAGCAGGGAGCAGAAAGGGGTGAAATAAATGCAATTTTCAGCCTTGAGCACCTAGAAAATGCTGGATGTTTAAAACCTGGAGTTGAAAAAGTAAATATTAAGGACTCCTAATTCTTCCTTTGAGCTTTTGTGTTATTCTATTTTTTCTTTGGGGAAAGTGCTGAGCATCCTAATTGTCAGTGTTCAAGGATATGTGGAATTCTCGTGGCAAGTCGGTAAGGACATGACCCTTTTAATGCATTGACATTATCAGTCTTTCTGCTCTTTGAGTTTGCCTGAACTGCCTTTCCTGCCACACTGAGTGGGGGTGGTTCTTCACAGGAGACCTTTGCTGGAGGAAGGCAGAAATAAAGGTGGCACAAACAGCTTTTGTTTGCCTTCTTTCCTTGGCTCTAAATGATGAGGAAACGTGTGGAGAACAGAAAAAAATTCACTTAAGTGAAATGAAAATGAATGTGCTGGAACAGGGGCCTGGCCACTGGTTCCTGAACTTGAGCACTTCAGACTTGTGGGTTGGGTAAACAAGGCTGACAAATGATTGCTGTTTGGCAGGGACATTGTAACACAGCGTTAAAGATGAAAGGTTCTTTTCAGAACTCAGTGAAGTTTTAAATTGCACCCTCAGAGACCAAGAATGACCTTTCAGTGAGCTTTGGGCAGGCTGGGATGGCTGAGCAGGGATGCCTCTCACAGAGGGGCAGGGCAGCATTAGGGGGGTCACTTAGAACTTCATGTTATGCAACTTGGAAAGGGTTTTCAATGCTCTCATTATCTGGATTCTTCAAAAAGCTTTCAAAAAGAAAGCAATACAAAGGGCCCTCTGGTATTTAATGGTAAGAAATTGAATATAGGCACAAGCTCACTTGTGTGGAAGTGGATATTTGCTCTGAAGGAACCTGTGCAGCTTTACAGGATGAGAGGGAAATTTATGGGGTTGCAAGGGAAGAGAATTGCTCTCTTCTAGGATTTTGTTATATGGGTATGGCTGACTGGGATTTGAACTCAAAGGCATTTTGATAATTCTTTTTCTAATTCTGCTGTTACAAGTTGCCAGAACTTTGGGGAAGACAACAACATACTGTAAATTCTCATGAAGAAACTACACCTAATAATTGAGGAGTGGAATGAAGGATAACTACAGGGAAAAATTATGCTCTGTAGAGTAACAGTATAAAGTCCCTGAAGCTTTTCAAGCATTTTATACTGAATTTTCCCCAAAGGGCATGTGTGGTCAGAGGGACCTCCCCCCCTGGGTATTATCAGGAAGTTATTGTCAGGAGCATTACATTGTAAAACCTTGTCTTTATTTTGTGACTGATGTGGATACTGAGTTGTGAGAACAAACAAGTCCTCACAGCCCCTGCTTTGGAGCTTTGCCTCCAGGGCTTTAGGGCAGCACCTTGCCATTTTCCAAGAGGTGTCCTGATATTGGGAATAGATTTCCTCCGTGGGACCTCTACAGCTCTCTGTGCAGACAATTCAGCCAGTTGTTGGACTGCCTTGGTTATACTGAATAACAGTGCTTTTAATTAGAGGCACAAATACAGATGGCCTTTGAAAAAAGTGGCTCTCACTATCAAAGCAGCCCAACAAATGGATCCCTTTCTGTTGCTGGCAAAGTGAGCCTGGGGCTAGGGGCAACTTGCTTATGGAGTGATGTTTTTGGAGTCCACCTCTTCCCCAGGATCCAAACTTCTCACACCTCTGTGTGTGGCACTTGAATCAAACACATGTGATCTCTCCCAATATGCTGCAACATTACAGGAAATCCGAGGCAGGCAGCAAACGTACCTTTCCAAACTGAAATCAGATGAAGTGATTCCCCATGGGCAGTGGAGGGAGAAGAGAGTCAAATTAGAGGCCAAGCTGGATAGGCCTGAAAACCCAGGCTGCTCTTTGAACTTCCACAGGAATACAGGGGCTTGATTTTCCTGTCTCAAACCAAAAAACAGTGCCTGCACCACAGGGGTTTTTGTTTGGTGCTTCCTGGTGTGAGACCAGGATTAAGGAATGCTGACTGTTTCTGAAAGCCTTCATGTGGGTCTGTGGAATATAAGCAGTTTCACATCATTTATACCCTCATCCACTTGGTTTCAGCATCTGATTTCTCATGGGTGTTGGAGTTAAAAATTAATTCTGTTTGTTTTTGTTTCTGAGGGCTGGCTTTTCTTATATTTTTGAGTAATTTTCTGTAATTGGAGTGTTCTAAGTGCTAAATGTTTCATTGCAGAGTGTTTAGAAAGGCCTAATAGAATGAAATTTTAAGGCTTAATATTTTTAAGATCCCAGAACTAGACTGTAATTCAGTTTGTGACTTTTTGTTTTTGTGCTAAAACTGTTAATTTTGATCTTGAACTGAACCAAATACAGTGACTGCCAGACATCCCATAGCAGAGACTCATGTGGGACCCATTCACCCTCAGCATGGTCATGCTGAGCCTTTCCTTGCTCCTCTCCAAAGTAATTCCCATTGCATTGCTCTGCTCTTCTCACCACAAACAGTAGTTGTAAGATGCTGATAATTTCCAGTAAGACAAAAAGCCTCATTTGAGAAGGAAAATTCCTGAGTTTTTACCTCCTCAGTTCCACCGTTGTGTTTTGTGTCTTCTCAGAGCATGTTTTAATGTGTGTTGTTTTTCTAGCATCTGGAAAGTATGTTTGAGGCTTCTAAGATATGAAAAATTCAGTAAACTCCTGTATCTCCAGCAGCTGAATCTTTGAGCAATGTTCCTGACCTCTGTATCCCACAAGAGTGTTCCCTAATTTTGGTGCATGTTTCAGGAATGTTTGAGAAGTGCACAAATATAACTTCATGGCCTCCTCAGGATCCTTTCCCCTTCATCCCTTTGACTGGAAAAAGATGGTTTTATGGTTTATTTATTTTATTTATTGATGTATTTCCCTTTCTTCTACAAAGGCTACACTGACATGTGTGTCTTCAGAAAGAAATGAAGTACATCAGCCCACTCAGGTAAAAGAGAGTTGCTTTCACTGGAAAAGAAAAATTCCTGCATGAAAGTTTCCCCATTTGTGTAGTGCTCATAATAAGGTGCAGGAACTGGCAATACCTGGAGAGCCCAGACAGGAGAAGGGAAAGGGAATTGAGGAATTAAGTGGCTGCTCCCTCACACACAGCCTGAGCTGGCTGAGCCCTGTGAAGGAAGAAAAGCAGCTTTCTGCTGGGACACCTGAAGAAAGGATAAAAGGCTGTTCCAGACCCACACTGCTTGGGAAGGCTTAGGGGAGTGACAAAATAGGATTAACTTGTCTGTGAGAGACCCTTCCATTTGTTGGTTTGGCATTGGGCAACAGCCTCATGCAGCCTTACATGGAATTGCTGTGTAATCCTGGAAGGAAAAGGCTTCACTGGATAGATCCTAAACAAAATGCTGCTGCTTATTACAGAGGGTCCAGGTGTGGGGTCTGACGAGCTGAGCGCTGGTGCAGGACCCAGGGTGTAGTGCTGTGCTAAAATCCAGAGCCCACCAGGGGGAAGCTTTGCTTTGGAAAGCAAGGCAAAAATCTTTCCTTGTCCTGGAAGCTTAAAGAAGAAAGCTGAGGAAGGTAATTCTTGGACCCCCACCAGACAAGGCTGTTGTCAGTTGGAAGGTGCAAAGGTTCTGTCCCAACTGGTTGCCCGTTCTGGGAAATGTGTGCCCTGCTCTGCTCCCCACAGTCCCTGTGCCCAGGGCCCTGCAGGGATATTTAGTACTGTTTACTTGGTCTCAGCCTCCTATGCTGGGGCTGCTGCTCTGGAATGGGGTTGTGGGGAACGCAGGAGCTCATGAAGTGGTGCTTGGCTGTGTGGCCATTTCCTGTGCTCAGGTCTCCAGCAGCCTGGCTTTGTACTAACCAACATCCTTGTTTGTGACCGAAGTCCTTGATCTGACTGCTGGCACTGAACTTGCACATTGGGGAACTTTTCTGTCACCACACAGATGGGGAAGAACAGGACAAAAGCTTGGGATGGGGTAGAACAGGACAAAACGTGCCTGGAGAATATGTTCTGTGGCAAAACTGATGTGAGAAGTCTGTGGCTGAACGTAACTGTCAGTGGCTCAGACATCCTGGAGGTTATTTTCCTTATGAGATAATGCAATTACTGGAATTACAAATGGAGAGGAACTATTGCAGTGATTTTGTCCCTTCCATGGCAACACAGTGCTCCTCCATCCCTCTTTCCCGATTCCCTGCACATCTACAAGCACTCAGCCAATGGATATTACTCTGCTGAAATTAATCCTCAATCCTTCTGCTAAGCCTTCTGAATAGCTGTGAGATAAACAACATTTAGCTCTGATAGCTCTGGAAAGTTAACTACATTAATTAGGTGAAACCACCTAAGAGTTTGGAGGGGGTTTGGGGGGGGGGGGGGGGNAGGCAGAAATGATTGGTAAAGGTAGTATCTTGTATTTAAGTTCTTCATCTGAGACTCAGGAGACAAACTTGTTGAAATCAGGCCATTAAGGTACAACAACCCAACCTAACCAACCAAAAACCCCCAGATTTCTTTCAGTCTGTGGAAGATGACGCTCAAAATCCAGCAGGCTAAGACCTCCAGCCATTACTGCACATATTGGGGTCATAAATGTGCCTGGGGAAATTCACTCTGTTTGTGGTCACTGTGAGACCAGAACACAAGCAGAGCATGTCAGACAACAATAACTGGGATCCATTTTGGGTCATCAGATTTGGTAGCTTTGGCCTGAAAGGCTTATTGTGAGTTTTCCCAACATCCTCCTGTTCAAACCACTTGTATTTCATCCATTTGCATTCACAGCAGATACTCTTTATTTGTGAGAGAATACCCTCCAGATTTCAGAATTTATTCACAGAATATTTACATAAAATTATCTGGAGATGGACGATGTCTTGCTGGCCTTTATTCTTACTGAGCTCAAAAGTGGCTCTTGCTGCCTGTTCAGAATAAACATCCTGAAGTGCATCCATGGTCCCAGTGGATCCTGGATGGTAGCAAGGAAAGAGAGTGAAAGTGAGGGGGAAGATGTTGTGCTCAAAGTCTTAGTCCTGCCACAAACTCCCCCAGGGGAGTTTACTCTTACACACTTTAGGTGTGGTTTGACTGTCCAGACCTGGGGCCCTGGTGCCACTCATGGAATCAGAAGGTGATTTGATTTGAAAGGGACCCTAAAGGTCACCTACTTCCAGGGACACCTTCCACTATCCCAGGCTGCTCCAAGCCCCATCCAACCTGACCTTGGACACTTCCAGGGATGGGGAACCACAGCTTCTCTGGGCAGCCTGTAACTGGGTCCCACTACCTTCACAGGGAAGAGTTTCTTCCAAATATGTGATACAAACCTACTCTCCTGTCAGTGTGAAGCCATTCCACCTTGTCCTGTCACTCCAGGCCCTTGGAAATGGCCTCTCTTCATCTTTCCTGTGGGCTCCCTTCAGACACTTGAAGGCCACAGTCAGGTCACCCCAAAGCTTCTGTTCTCCCAACTTTCCCAGCCCTTCCTCACAGCAGAGGTGAGATTAACTAAGTGGTCCTTTGTGGACTTGTGACATCTTAATTAATCTGAGACATTTGAACCCCGATGGCAAATTCACCAAAAGATGATGGGATTTAAGAGACACCCCTTTCTGGAAGGGTGACACCTGGAGGCTGGATGGGACATCCCCTTTTACCTGAAAGATGCAGGACATTTCAGTAACAGTCCAAAAGGGGGAATTAGGAACTCTGAGAACTGGTACCTTGCTGTAGCTCTCACTGCATAGAGCTTTCAAACCCCTGGGCAGGTTTGAAACAAACTCACCACATCAGCTCCATTTATCTGGGACAGGAGTGCTGAGCACAGGGATAACCCATAAATCCTATTGCCCACACAGGGTTCCATTCCTAGGGGGCTGGTTGGCAGAGCCCCACGGAGCTCTGCAGCCTGAAACACTGTCCTGGCAGTGCCTGGGCCCTGTTCACCTCACCCCTTCTCCCAGGAGCATCCTCCAGGCCCCATCCCCAGAGACCTGGACACGGAATAAGTTTCCAGCATCCCCCTGCCCTGCATGTGGGTCCCTAAATGAAACAGTGCTGGCAGAAACAACCACTTTGGAACTCCCCTCGTGGATGTGTTTGGACACTTGGGTGCTTAGAGCTGAAATACGTGTCTGCTGAGCTGAAAAGGGGTTTTCAGAGCCTCAGAGTGGAGGGCGGGCTGGAAGGAGCACTACCAAGCAGGATGCAAAGGTTTGCAATTTTAGTTTTTTTCCTTGGGAGAAGATGGTGTAACAGTGGGGCAAATCAATTCAGTGTTGAACTCTGCAGAATGTTCATCACTGTAGGCTGGAGGCTTCTTCTGCAACCTGTAACCCAGCTTTTGGCTTTCTGCCTTTGAGAGATTCCTCTCTGCCACTGTCTTTTGCAGGAGAGAATGGAACCTTTTCAATAAGGCAAGAAGAACCTCGGTGTAATTGAGGTTATTTGTGTCTTACAAACCAGCTGTCAGTTTTCTTCCATAACTTCTCCCACACTAAAATCAGAGGTGACTCTCTTAAAACCTGATCCTTCCCCTTCCCTTCTTTTGCTCTGCTTGTCTGGCTGCAGTGATCTCCCTCTGAACATTTAATATTAAAGGGTACACTTCTTTTTACACTGCTTTTATCTCAGTTAAAATGTTTTCCATTAAGTTGTTGGAACCCTGCTCCTCTAAGTCTGTGCTTTCTGAGTTCCTCTGGGAGAACGTGGAACAAGGTGGCTGAGAGTGGCCTCAGGGCCCTGTGCTGACACCTGCTGCTACTTGGACAGGAACAGTAGCTGGAGTTACCAGCAATCTCTGGGGGGTTACAATAAAAACTGGCCCAGTTGGGCAGATTGTGCAGGGAAATACCTAAGGCTGCCTTTCTAAAAAACAAGTTTCCAGCCCAAGCTTTCCTCAGCTTGCAGGGGTGGTTATCAGTCATTTTTGAAAGACTCTCTTTCTGAAAGGAAGTGAGTGGCAATCCAGAGGGCTCTGCTGGAAATCCCCCTGCTCAAATCTGGGGGAGAGAGAAGGAGAAGGTTTCCAGGAAGCCCAGAGCTCTGGTTGCAGGATCTGGGATACAGCCAGGGCAGCCTGGGAAGTGCAGTGGGATGGAGGCTGTTTGGATCCCTACAGAGGATTCAAATGTGTTCATGTCCCATCTTTGCACAGTTGGTGCCCCCTGGCACTCAGGGATCTTTGCAGTGGTTTTTGGACAGGCAGGAAAAGTAGGGAGCTAGGGGAAATCTTTGTTCTCTCTGCCCTGCCTTTCCTATTTCTCCTCTTCAGTAACTCCTCGTATTTCCTGCTCCTTGCACAGTGAAACAAAACTTCCTTTTGTTTCTAGCTGGTTTATCTCTTCTTCTCATGGACTGGCACAATCCTGCAAAATCTGGGCTGCAGATCAAGTAGAGAGATTGGGCTCTGTAAATGGGAAATTAGATTTATTTTGCTTAAAAAAAATGAAGGAGTGATAACTCAGACCTAAAAAGTTTTCAGAGAAAATTCTATGAGAGCATTGCTTTTAGGTTATATCATGTCAATTTACAGGAGTTCTCTCCATCCCAGGTGGAAAATACAGATGAAAAAAATTTTATGAACATTTTTTAAATTGTACATTAATTTCCTGATTTGTAAGTGGTACTTCAATAAAGCTCTGTCAACTGGCTTTTCCAGCCACCTTTACCAGGGACCATTATTTAACACAAACTGGCATTAGAGAACAACATGGGTTTCATTCTTCCCCCATCTGCTCTTAGTGCCACTGTCACACACAGTGCCATGCATGTGACACAGCGGTTTAATAAGCAGGTTTCTTCTTTGTGTGGTTTGCTCTGCTTAAGATCAAACCAAGGAAGAAAAGCCTGAGAGAAGGGGAGCTGTGCCAGGTTTCAGTCCTGGTACCATGGAGCAAACACAAATCCAGCTCAGCTCCAGGCTGGGGCACAAAAGTCTCCCAGTCTGAGCTGTCAGTGCTTCAGTGCCAGGCTGCTGATCAGCTGCTCCTGCTCAGCTCATCCCTGAGGACTCTCCTGGTGGAGAGGATGGGAAGGAGTTTGGGGTGAGATGGTCGGGACAGCTCAGGGACAAAGCATTTCCTCACTGCTCACCTTCACAGGGGGTAATTAACAGCCGCCCTGGGTGGTTCTGCTTTCCTCCTCACACTCAGGATTTCCTTTCCATTTTTGCCATTCTCCATCTTTCTTTCCTGAAATGAGCTGCAAGAGCTGAGCTCGTCTCCTTGGCATCCCTTGCTGTGGGGGGAGCAGTGCACAGCTAGCAGGGTCTCCCTGCCTGGGTAACATTCCCTCCAAGAAAGGTCACAACCCAAAAACTGCTTCCAAAGGCAGAAGAGGATGCTTGGAACATCTGTAATACATTGATACCAAGACAGCACAAAAGGGGATGGTTTCTCCTTTGCTTTGGGAATCTCTGGTGAAATTTAAAAAGGGGATCATTGGGAGGGGTGGATCTGAATGGATTGATTGACCAGTGCTTGATGTAGCTGATTCTACTGAAAAAAAGATCCAGGAAGCAGGGAAATATTAGTGTTCTCCTTCAGGACTGTGCTGGTTTGGGGATAGAGTTAATTTTCTTCCTAATATCAGTTTTGTGGCTTGGTTTTGGATTTGTGCTGGAAACACTGCAGATAGTACAGGGATGTTTTAGTTTTTGCTGTAATTTCACCATCTTTTTAATATTTGCAGTTGACCCAGTAAGGCTTTTGACTATTAGTGGTCATTCATTAAGTGTTGCTGTTTGCAGGAGTCAGTCAAGGGGTCCCACACAGGTTGATAGCTCTGGTTGCCCTTTATTGGATTTGTCCCACTTTGTTTTGATCCCCTTGATTAAGAGATTTTGATGCACTTTGTTTGAGGGAGTGGCTGTACTTGGGATTCTGCTGCTTTTGCAGCAAACAGAGCTCGTGGTTTGTGTACAGGGGTTTGTGAGGGGCTGTGGGAGGAGTCTGGTTGCTGTTTGCATCATATTGATGTTTGTACTAATCCCATGCTTTAGGCTTTTAGCTGCTTTCTTGCTGAGACTAAAGTGGAATTCATTTTTCCTTGGGCTATAACTAAATCCAGGAGATAGTGGAGCTTGTCTTAGTGACTCAGGGAGACTACAAAGGGAGTTTGCTCAGGTGAGACCAGCAAGGACTTTACAAGTTCCTTTCTAGAATTGGGCTTTCTGTGCTACAATGGAGTGTGGCTGGTCCAGGTTGTTCTGGCATTAATTCATACATGTTCCTATTAAAGACATTTAGGACACTGAGAGACCTCCTCATCTCCTTCACATCCAGTCCTTGGAGATTGGTGCTTTTAACCTTTACTAACCATTAATTGCCAAGTGCTGGTGGTTCTTTTGGGGCTTTTGGAGTACAGGTTGCCCCAAATGTTTCTGCTCAGCCTTGTTTTCCTCTCTTCTATTTCCATAAGCTGAGTTTACAACACTTTTCCTACTCTTTCCAGAGACACCTTCCCCAGACCTCCATGATTTTGCTGGGTTTGTGTGCAGAAGAGTCTTTGGGGTTGTCCTGGCAGCAAAGGAACACCTTTAGTGTTTCTGGACTCCAGTTCCTGTGGGCCTTGCCATGGATTTGGCTGAATTTGGGAAGCTGGGCCCATAGTTCCAGTCAAGCTGTGCAAATACTCTGAGCACATGTAATATATGGAAATTAAATTAGTGTTAAATCACCGTGTCCCTGTGGCAGCAAATAGTACAGAAGGAGAAAACAGTAGGTGGTTCAGCTGTCAGACTGTGCAGGGATATTTCCCCAAACCCTTCTCTACAGGGAGGGATTATAAAAGTACATTTTACTTGAAAGAGCAAATGTTTAATAAATTCAAAAGTGGTGACACTATTGTGTTTTTGCTTAATCCTGCACTGCTCTGGCCTTAGCTTTAGTGTTCAAACCTGATAATTGAGTTTTCTGAAGCTGGCCTGCCAGGCTATGCCTCGCATTTCATTATTTTATGAATATTCTTTAGACATTCCAGACTCACATATTGTTCCTTCCATGGGCAGATGATTTCTTGAGATTGGACTTTTTTGGTGCAGGAAATTCTGACGAGTTCAGTTTTCCAGCCAGGATTATAATCTCTTATCTCTGAGCTCTCAGTGCAGGCAAGTCAATACAAAACTATGAATTATGGATGTTACAATGCTGATAAATACCAAGCTGAGGGGGCATTTCAGAAGGTGCAGGTTAAAGGTGCTGCTGTGTGTGGGGGGGTCAGTTTTTGGCAGGGTTTGCTGCAATGGCTTTCTGGTGAGGTTTTTTTCTTTTCTGTTTTTTTCTAAAAACCAATGGACCCTCAATATTGGCACACACAGGCTTTTAATAGGAGTGAGCGCATGAATGTCAATGATTCTGTTGCTGCTTTGTAGAGAAAGCACATTAAACTTATGTGGATTGGAGAAAAGGAAGCTGCTCTAGGAAAACTCAAAGTGTGTTATTGATGTTTGACACAATCAGTTGGGAGGGAGTTACTGAAGTGTGCAAATGCTGCTCTGACTAAAGGGCTGCAGTAATCCAGCACTGAGGGACTTCTCTCCCTAGAGACTTATTTTTGGTGGTACTTCTCTGGTTTTAAGAAAAACTGCTTGACAACAAAAAGCCTGGGTAAGAACAAAGACCTTTTCAATAAATCAGGATGTTTAGTTAAAAAAATTCATTAGTAGAAGGACACGTTATTAACACAATTATTAAAGGAAAAAAGAGGAGTTTCTGCCCTCTTAGATAGGACTCTAATTAATGAAAGGCAACGATACAATTTAGACCCAATGAACATTAATTTCTTTGTTAAAGACGTATAAATAGGTGAAAAAATGATGTATTGTTGTCAGTGTGGAGGCCTCTGAGTGGTTGATTTAAATAGATGGGAACTGAAAAACAAGGGAAGGAGAAGAGCTGGGCCGGACTGTCTGACCTGGTAGCACAGCAGAGATTGTTAAAGGAGTGTTGGGAAGTTCAGATTTCTGTGGGAATGTCTCAGCCACTGTCAACAGGAGCAGAGGAACTAATTCCTATGATTCTGCCACGTTTCCCTTTCATGTGTTCAGTAACATTCACCTTCTGTTCAGGAACAATCACACTGACAAATCTTGGCATGCAAACATCAAATTACTTGGAAACTTCTGCTCTGCAAGGCCGTTTTGTGTCTTTCAAAGCTGACACTGAAAACCAAAATGGAATCCCACACCTGCAGCCTTTTCTCTTGGATGAAGCAAGTTTTGTGTCTGAGCAAAGCTCGGTCCCTCCCATGGGAACACAAAGCCTTTGGGTGCTGAGCTTTGCAGGGTGCCCCTCAGTCGTTGCTGCTGTCAGAGCTCTCCCAGCACAAAGCCATGTGCAGGAGTGCTGGGACACATCCACTCCAGCAGCAAATGTAATCATTTTCCTGGAAGGCAGTGCCTGTGCTGCTTCTGGCATTAACCCCTCCTGAGATAACAAGTCCTTCAGAGCTGGAATGTGGCACAGAAAGTGCTGCTCCCAGTGTGGCTTTCCCCTGATGCCATCAGCTTCCTGTGGCCAGAGGGGTGCACTGGATCACCCTGAAGAAATAAGATGGGAAGTGAATGGTGGTCACTTTTAAAGCCAAAGGGAGGATTTCTAGATTGACACTTCTAGGTATTTTTTAGTTGCTTTTGTTCAAAAAGTAAAATGTCAGCTTCTGTTTTTTATTACTCTTTTAAGCAGTGAAGCCTTTCTGTTTTTCCCCCAAACTCTGTTTCCCAGGGTGGGCCTTCAGGGTGCTGGACTGGCAGTGAGTGGGTGGGAGATGTCCTTGGTGGGGTGTGGGGGACACACAGTGCTGAGCACCCTGTGCCTGGTCAGCTGCAGAGGAAGGTGCCCTGGGCTTGGATTGTTTGTTTTGTGGGCTGTACCAGCAGGAATGGCAAGGCAATGGGATCCCAGGAGAGCCCTCTCTGGGGACGATTAAAGCAAGTAAATAAAATTTGAGGTGCTCTACTCCCTTTTTTCCTTTCAGCTCCCTCAGTATAACTGCACTTGAAAGGTTTGCGTGACATGAGGGCAGACAGCAACTCCTTCCTCTCAGAAATGGGGGAAGGTACTTCTTTCTATAGCTGGGGCCAGATTCATTCCTTTGATCAGGAATTGCAGCTTGTCTGTTACCAGTATTATTTCATACTTCATCTTTTCTCATGTAGTTTCTTTTCCTTTTGATCTCACTCTGTTACTTCTGCCAGTTGTGCTACGTGAGAAGAATAAGTCAACTTAAGATGTGAATTGGCAGTGGAAAAACAAATCTCTGCAGCAAGTCAATTACTCCTGTCAGATGCCTTGGAAGTGCGAGCAGGATGAACAGCTCAGTGGTTGTGCTGGCCAGGGAAATGAGGGGCTTGTTGGCATCCACTTGGCACTGTGTGAGGAGCATTCCCCTTGTCCCAGGGGACAGGGCAGCTCTCAGGGACCCTGCTTGTCTGCAGGGCTGCAGGCTGCACTCTGTTTTCTTGGGACTTAGAGCTCCTGTGAAACCCAGAGGAACTGGGTGTATGCACTGACAGTTTCCAGACTTGGCTGTGTAACCCACTCTGGGGAGTAATGATGTCCTTCTGCAAATGCAAGACAGCAAGGCAGGAACCTATGAGGAACTCCTGAGGTCTGGATGATAAAATGTGCTCAGCTGGTGAAGGGCAATACCTGTTGCCGTTCCCAGTGAAAACAGGGCCAGTGGCTCCTGGGGATGTGTCAGGCAGTGGGACTCTCTTATCCCCAGGATGGCAGGGAAGTTTTTCTGCTTAGTGATACTGTTTAAAAAAGGAATAAGTTAACTGGCCCCTCTAATCCCAGGTAGAGATCTGGGGAGTGGAGAACCACTTCCTGAAGAATCCCACAGGCTCCAAAGCAAGGCTCTGTGCTGGGGGAGCCGCTGATCTCAGGGGATGGGGTTTGTCCACACAGGTCAGGTCAGTCTGGCAGCTGGGAGGGGCTTGGATCTGCCTTGTGCCCTGAGTGACCCATCAGGGTTCCTTCCCCTTTAGTGCTGATAGAGGACAAATCCATTCTTTTTGGGTGTTTCAGGAGCTGCAACTGACCTGTATTGTTAACCCAAGGCAATAGTAATTGATATAACTTCAGTTGATGCCTCACAGTAGGTCAAAAATAAAAATGTATGTTAAAAATACTGAAATGTTGATGCAGTTAGGCAACTGAGAAAAGAAGGCAAAAAAGGGGAAAGAGGAAAATTATGTTACGTAAAAAAAATAAAAATGAAGACAAAATAAAGTGGATTGGGAATAGAAGGAAATTACCATTTCCTAGTCCTGCAGTCTGGTATGGCACGTCCCAGGCAGTGGCTGTGACTCCACAGCAAACGGAAACCCTGGGAGCACAGGGAGGAGGCTGGAGCAGAGTGCAGGGCACCCCTTGGCATCTTGGCATCCCTCCCAGGCTTTGGAAATCCCAGGGATCTGGGTGCTGCTTCCCATCCAGGTGATTTCAGTGTGCTTCCATGCCAGCAGCAAACCCTCAGGGATGGGGATTACAGGGGCCCAGATCCCAGCCTTGGCCCCCCCAGCTTGTTTATTGCTGAAGAAAAGGGGCCCGGTGTGTGCTCTGCCCTTCCCTGAGGGCTGTGGTGCTGCTGAGCCTGCTCAGGGCTGCCTGGGTCCCTGTGGAGCTGGGAAGCCACGGATCACCAGGGCTCAGCCAGCCTTGCATTCAGGGCCAGTCCCAACCCTTTGCTGGTTTGCCAGCATCTTGTTCTTGTGATTTGTTGGTTTTCCTGTGCAAGTGAGCACCGCCTCAGACTCCAAGGCGAGCCATGGAAGGCTCTGGATGCTGCTGGAAAAAAACAGCCTGATAAATAAACCAGATGCTGGCATAAAAACTAAGGCAGAGAGTCTTAAATAGAGCTTCCCTTGAAGAAAAGTATTTCATGCAGCACATATTGAATTTTCTGTGGTTGATGGTGTTTATTTTGACCTGTGAAGCTGCTGAAGCCTGAGCTGGGTGTGGGTGTTGCTGTGCATGTGCTTGGAAGGGCTGTGCTCCCAACTCTGGGCAACTGCAGGGCCTGGAGTTTTCGGTAACACCTCAACAGGAGCACACTGTGTGCTCTGGCTGTGCAGAGGAGCCAGCTAGGGAGCTTTACATGCAAACAACAAGAGCTCAGAGCATACAGTTTGAACTCAGAGGACCCCAGTTGGGGGTTTCGTTATTTTTGTATATATTTTAAGAGAACAAGACTGCTTCTTGCAGTCTGCTTTCTTGCAGAGGAGCTGCCAAGAGAAAATTGCTAGAAGATGTTGTGAGGAGTTGGCCAGTTGCTATAATGGAAACCCTGCAGCTCAGGGCAGGCTCAGCTCTCTGGAGGTGAGGACCGGCTGTGCTTCTTCCTGGGGACAGACTGCACAGCAGTTCAGAGGGTGCAGTGTCTTGGGCAAGGCTGGAGGATTGGGAACCCTCTTTTTCTCAGTGCTCTGCTGGTACATTCCAGACTATGGTGTTCCTGAGGATTGAACCCATCCTAAGCCTCCCAGTTTTGTGGGTACAGTCTCTAATGAGTTGCTGAATTATGGCACAGTAAGTGTCCATGAGCAGGAAAGGAGGAGGCAGGAGTGGGTTTGTAGCAGTGATCCAGGAACAGGAGCAACCTCTGACCCCTTTTCAACCACCTCATGTCATCTCATGACTAGTTTTGGCCTTGTTGATGTGTTGTTTTGTCCAAGACATTGATATTTTAAGGTCTTTCACTCTGTGATTGTCTTTTCTTTCTGTTTTTCGGAGTTGGATTTTTTTGGTACAGTCTAAACCACGTCTGTTGTAACTTAGCCCTGGAACAGCCCATGGAGTGCTTGCATCTTGCAGGGCCCTGGCACGTTTGGGAATGGGTTTCCCTCTTCAGGGAGCATTTTCAACAGTTCCTTAGGAGTGGCTGATTTGGGCTTTCCCAGGGAAACACCATCGGGACCAAAAACCAAGGAAACAGGTTCATGTTTTAAGGGGCCTCTGATCACTGTTTTTATACATGAGGGGAATTAATTCCACAGCTTAATTTCCTTACACCTCTTCAGTAGTTATTGACTATCCTGAAGAATTGTAAATGTTGCTAAAAAAAAATCTTTCCTTCTTTATTGAAAAAAAATATAAATGAAGGTGTTGCCTGTTGTAACATTTAAGGCTGATCTTTTTCTGATCCCACAAAAGGAAGGTGATGGGAGGTGTCCCCTCATCCTGGTTCTTGTGCTAGTCAGTGAGAGCAGCACTGCCCAGCCTGAAAACAGGAACTTCCTTTCACTGTAACAGAGACACATTTTCTGGGCAGCAGCAGACGAGGACTTGAGGAGTAGCTAAAGTTCTGTATCTGCCAGCAGTGCAGCTCAGAGAACAGACTGGTTTACTCTGCAAAAAAGACCTCCCCCTCCTCACTCCAAGTACTTGCAGAGACTGTCTGCAAGAATTCATTTCATTTCCATTTTAAGCTTTAGAAGAAAATGTAATTTAGTACAGACGGCCTGAAAGATTTTTTTTGGTGTAAAATCCATTTTGGAATTCATCTTTCTGAAACATTTGTGATAGAATAAGGTCCAACTTCATTTCCATGAGATTGTTTCACTCTGTTTTCTTCCAATTTTGTTAGAATTGAAGGAGTATTTTCCTCTCAAAAAACTCTCAGTTAAAAAAATCGATTTTCTTTGGCTCTTGGGCTTCACCTTATCCACAATAGCCAGGCCCCACATCCCAGACTTTTCCTGCTGTTCTCTGCTGCTCAGGGAAAGTGATCCTTGCCTCTGCTTCCTTTTTTTCCATAGAGTTGGAAATGGGTTCTTCACTTAGTAAGAAAAATAGCTCCTATCACAGGACCTGTGCAGAGATTGTGAATTTAAATCCAGAAGTTGGTGGTGGTTAATTAAATGTAGAGGGACAATGTCTGCTTTAAGAAGTCTAATATTTGTTTTTTTCATAGGGAAGGGTGACACAGCGTCAGCTTGTGCTGGGAACTGACAGCAACTTTGCCCTGAAAAAAATCCCATATGGTGACTATGGAAATAAAGGTTACAGTGAAAAATAGTCACTTAAACACACCCAGGTGCCATTTGTCAGGAATCCAGTAAGGCCTAGAAAGATGTTTTAAAGCTGCCATGTCCAGACCAGCTCAAAGCCCGCTGGGTTTTGCCATCCTGGCTGGTTTTTCCCTCTGTCCTGCCTAAGGATGTCCAGGCTTCACTTTGCAGCTCTGCTGAGTGCATTGGAACGGTTGGGGTTTGTTTTGTGGTGTTTTGGTGCAGAGTTTCTTTAGTGAAAGCAGTCAGACTCTTTTTTTGTCCATTCCTGGATTTTGTCCTTATTAAGCCCCTCCAAGGGCCCCTTCTTTCAGCACAGCTCCTGTCTTGTCCTCAGGGCTCAGCCCCTGTGTCTCCAGGGTGTCTCTTCATCTTGCTCTGCTGTTGGGATGTAAACCCTGGCAGTGCTTTCTAGGGTTCTATTTCAGCACCTGGCCTTGCTGAGCTGGCCATGGATGGAGTTCATTTGTGCCTTGTTCTCTAAGTTGCTGTTGAGGTGAAGCCATTTCTGTCATCAGCGCTATCAGTTCCCACACTGACATCATCGCCACCCAGCTCTTCATCCCTTTAAACTCCTTGTACTCTGGGCAATGCTAAAAATCAGCAGAGCATCTGTTTTTCCCCCCTTTGGAAAACAAATTCATTTTGCTTTATTCTTCGGAATGAAAAGCAGTGTTGTGGGAATTGTGTTTGAATTGAAATGTTCCTTTTTTCTAATATGTTATTGCCAATAGTTGTTTGTTTGTTTGTTGTGTGTTAATTTTTGGATGAAAAAGTCCAGAGACAGCTGGATGTACATTAATCTTAGCTAAAAGCTTTTCAGCAGATTAACCCTTGAAGGCAAAAAGGATGTGAACACAGCTGGAATAAATGATTGTTTTCTAGTTTATAGAAATAGCCATAAAACTCTTTATTTTGGAGATTCACACCAAGTAGTCCAAAATGATCTCTTTCTGCCTTTTTCCCAGCCTTCCCTTTCCAAGTGTCCCAAGACCAACTTTCTGTACCTGTTATTTCTGAGCTGATGAGGGACAGACCCTCTCCTGGACTCTCAGGGGTAGCTTTGATTCCTTATGGATTTTTACGGCCAGTTTGCTGGGAGTTCATTAGAGCTAAGGCTGAACTCAAGGATTGTGGGGTGTCTGTGTGCCTTGGTGCTTGTGCCCCACTCCTGTAGCAAAGTGCCTCCTGTGTCCTGTGCTTTCCATGTGTTGCTTTGCTCCTTTGCTCCCCAGGTGCTGCAGCAGTGCAGGGTTGCCCTCCTGAAACCTGCCTGGCACAGCTGGGCCCGGGGCACATCAGTCCAGCAGTTTATTGAAAAACAAAGGATAATGCAAACAAAGGACAATTTTTACTGCCCACATGCCGTCATATTTCCTGTTGAGCCAAGTGTTTGAGGAGAAATCTTGCAGCTGGGTTTTAGCTGAGTGTTTGGGGCTGTTTTGGTGGCATTAATCACTGCTGCTGCTGAGGTGCCTGTGCCTGAGCCCCCACTTGTTGTCTGCTGCAGCAGCCAGGGCAGGAAAGGTTCCCCTGCTTGACTGACTGGCAGCTTATTAAAATTGGGTAAGTCTCCACTATCTCAGTCATTATCTTGTTCCAGTCATGGAGTAAGTCCATAACAAAAGTTTGGCTTTAAATTCACCGTAAGAATTTATTTGCTTTGTGCGTTTCACTTTATGGCAAACAGGGCAGAAAAAACTTAGACCATCTCTTGTGTTCTTTCCTGGGGTTTAATAATCCCCAGAAAGCAAACAATACTTCCTGCAGACTGTGGTTATTATTGCTTTGTTCTTGCTTGTAATATAAATATTTTGGAGATGTCCTTCTAACCGAGTGTGTTTGCCTTAAATCAAGAGTTCTGTTCCCTTTATTAAAACCAAACTTTCCCTTATTGAGTATTGTTGTAGAATTAATTACCAGCCTGTTACTGAGGATATTTCTTTTTCAGCAAGGGAGGATTAAAGCAGCAGACACTGGGAATTGATGGGTTTTCATAAAGCTCTGACTGAGGCCAAGTTTGCTGTTTTGCTGTGGATGTGCCCTTACCCAGAGACCAGATGGAGGCATTAGAAGAAACCCCTCATATTTACACCCAGGGAGTCCCTCCAGGAGGGCCTGGAGAGAGGGCTGTGCAATATTCTGCAGGGTGGGCAATTTTCCTGGTGTCCTCCCTCTGATACAGCCTGTGGCAAGAAACAGTGGAACCTTTAGCTTTCTTTTTATTGCACATTTATTCAGGGAAATAGAAGGGGAGCTTAAAATGCCACTGCAGTTCATCCAGCAAACCCCAGCGATCACTTTCTCACAGAGGTGTCACTTCCTCCCGTGCTCCCACTGCCCCAGCAGCATTTTGCAGCAGAAATTCTGCTCCCAGAATCCAGGCATGTTCCAGAAAGGGCTGGAATTGCACAAGGGTACGTGTGATTTATCTGGGACAGCAAATACTGGAGAACAGTGCAAAAAACTGATGGAACACAGCTTTTTAAGTGCTTCTAAGGTTGGAATTGTTTTCTGTAGCCCTGCATGGGAAACAAAAAGGCCTTTGAAGTCCTTCTGTCCGTATGAACAGTCAGGTCCGTGCAGTCTCTGCTTTCTAGTGAGAATAAACAATTGAGAGAACCGGCTGTGAGGCTCCTGTTCGGTGATAATGGCTCGGTAACGACAGTCTGTGAGTCACTATCAGCGTTGGAACATCTTCCAGGGAAATTCCAGATATTTCATTTGCTTCTTGGTATATAAAAGCTGTTCCTGCTGAGCAGAATGTGTTGGATGTAATTCTTACTCAGTTATTGGAAGCACACTGTAAAAGTCGTTGGGATTTGGTAAGGGAGCTGTAACACAACTCTTTACCGTTTCCCTTCTCGTTTGTCATGTACATTTAATGTTTTACAACTGCAAGTGCAGTTAGAGAAGGGGAGTGCAATTATTTGCAATTTTACATATTTATGTGTTTTTAAAGCTGCCTTTTGTCCTGTTTCTTTCTGCAGTATGTCTCCATAAGTTTAGCACAGTGGGATGCAATTATAGTCTCTTACAGTTGCAGAACCCCTCAGAATTACTGCAGTGTTCCTGTAACGATCCTTTTCCATCCTTGAGCTGACAGGCCTTGTTATGGAAGCTGCAGGAATGAACTGTGGTACCTGAAATAAGTGACACTGCAAAGGATTTCTCATCTTTCCTTTAAAATTTGACTTTAAAATGTCAGTTTTAGGTACATTGCTACAGCACAGTCTCTAGTCTGAGGTTAGTGATGTGAAAGAATAATTTCTGATGTGCAAAGGTACTTTGTGTACTTGGAAATGCCAGGATTTCAGGTGGACACCAATGACATGGGCTGAGCCAGGCAGGACAAGTGTTGCACAGAACAACAGCTGAGGGAAACTGGCTGGGGAGCAGCAGGAACTGTTTCTGTGGAGGGAGACAACCTCAGTCCTAAGAGGTGAGAATTCCCTCTGGAATTCTGCTCCTGCCTGTGCTCTGTGTTGGGACCTGCACACCCCAAGTGGATCACTGACATTTTCCTGAGGATTGGCTGGAGGAGGCAAAGCTGCCCCCAGAAAACAGCAGTTGTTTGGTGGAGGGGTTTTCTGCTTTTTCTGGGTTTAACTTGTTTTTTCCAGGTGTGGAAGCTGGAATTGCCCTCAGTGCTTTGGGAACATTGGCAGTGATGGCTCCCTAAGAGCAGGTGACAAAGGGCCTCAGGAGAGTCACGGTGTGTCCAGCAAACCCAAACCTTTCTGGAAAAACTGGCTCAAAAAAACAACCCTCTTTGATTTGGCAACTTATAGTTGTGCCTTTTTGCATTGAGCAGGTTAAACTGTTGACCCACAAGAGCCATGTGGGACAGAGTCTGAGTGTGGAACTGAAAACCTGCCTTCTTCCTGCTCAGCTGCACTTTCCTCTCAGCACTCCTTGAGGAGTGGAAGGATTATGTCCAGTATCCCACCCTTCCCTTTTAAATACTTGGAGATGAGAGCAGGTAAAGGGCCCAGGTATTGATTTCTGCAGTGGCCTCAGCCACATCTCTGTGCTGTGGGTTGGGTTTGGGGCCCTTTCCCAAATCCACCTCATTCTTTGCATTGAATACTCTCCCTTCCCTTTCCCTTGTTTAAGTTATGGAGTCCCTGCACTCTCCAGCTATTCCAGACAGGCTTTGAAACACTAAAGCAAGTTTTATTACAGAGATTAGTTTACATTACACTCATTTATTAAAACCTAAGGACATCTTTATAAAAACTACTGTATATAAAGACAAGAGCAGTGCAATAGCAGTGTAAAACACGTTTTTGGTTTACTTGGCAATCACTTTAGAAAGACAACGTGGTTCATAAGATGAAGTCAGAGAATGCTGCAAAAAAATAGGCCAGGATTAGACCCAAAACTAGATTAGCAGATCACTGGACACTGGCACATACTGATCTCAAACATCACGTGTCATGTAAACAGGATTATTGTCAGTGTATTAAGAGGAATCACTGCAACCCTAGAATTTCTAAATAGCTTTGTTAGCCTGGAATCTGTCTGCTGACTATTCCAATAGACTATTGTAGTGCATGTATCACCTTCCCAGTCATGTACTAGGCTAGAAGAAAGGCCTGTCTTCCAGAAGAGAACTTTTGAGGCTGAGAAAGGGTGTTTGTCTTCCTGGCGAGTGGTTGAGGTTTTGTTTCTGTTGCTTTACTTTTTTTCACCACTGCTGGTGGTGAAATAGAACTGAGTTTAAACAATCCTTTTGATGTGTTGCCTCTTCAAGCAGACAGTCCTCGTAGAGAAACTACAGCAAAACTCTAAACCCCAGTTCTCTAAAACAGCTGCTACAATATGCTGAAGTAGACATTGAGAGGCTGCGTTCTTTTCACTCTGCTTTTGGCCAATTGATAACCCAGGCACAAAAGATGCTTAATTACAACACCAAGTCCTGCACAAGCTTTATAATTTCTCTTCTGTATGTCTCATGTGATACACAGCAACTATTACCAAGAAGTTGGACACTCAGTCCTCAGTAAAACTGAAGAGAGAAAACAAGCTGGACAAGGAAAAGGAGGTTTTTGGAGCATGAGAGTCATTAATAGCCACTGGGACAGACAGCTGCCATTGTAACATAGAGTGGAAATGGGAATTTACATCCCTTTCCAGCCAGAAAGGAGCTTTTCCAACGAGATCAGGATGGACTTAGAGGAAAATGTCTCTCTTTTAGTCCAGATCTGCAGCAAGAACTGAACAACTCCCTGCAGTTTCTGTGACTCAGCTCAAGTAAAAGCAGAGGGGTATCAGGGCACAGCTACAGAGGTGGCTGAGGTGTTGAGGTGACTGAGTGGCAGGAAAACACCTGAAGTGCAATATTTCCCTGGAGTTTAAGGCCCAGCCAGCATTAGTTTTATTCAGGATCTTCCACTCTAAACCAGACTATCAGATGGTTCTGACAACACAATTGGTGAAGTTGTTCACCAGCTACGACATGGAATGACCCACAAATCAGAATTTCAGCCAGAGAGTGTCTACTTTATATTAACTGGCTCTCTATAGAGAATAAAAGAAAACAAACCAACAAAAAGCACACCCCATTACATGGTATACATGGACTAGAAGGAAAGCATAAAACTGCTCATTAATAACACACAATTCCCAGAGGGAAAAAAACCCTTACAAAATACAGTAAGTCACACAAACCAGTATCTAATACAAATTCCTCCATGAACATAAGCTTTTTACAAAGCTCTCTGGGGGAGTCATCGCCTCACAACTGAAGGGAAAAGGAGCACAGTTCCTGCAAAGTGCCAAGGTCAGACTGATTTTGGGGTACAGATATGCACTTCTGGGGTGTCTGCAGGGTTATGGGTCTTGGAGCCAGTGAGGGGATGTGGCTTTGCTGAGCCTCCTGTTTGCTCCCTGTTGGCTCTGTGTTGGGATTCCCAGAGGATTTGGCACTGCCAGGTCCTCCATGTATCTTAAAGAAGTGGATTTCACAGGCTTTGCTCATGTGCGTGCTGCTGCTCCTGGGCAAAATAACCCCAACCTGTTGTGTCCTGGGGCCAAGTGCTCCACTTCCTTCTGGGGAGGCACCACTGTCCGTCTGGCTTGCAGGTTAACTGGGAGATTTGGGAGGGGCAAACGCTGAAGGTGGCTGAGAGAGTTGCACTATTGCCTTGGAAAGAGGAGGGAAAGTGGTGTTATTGCTTTGGAAGTAGTTTGTCAATTCTATTTCTTTTTGTTTTTCAACTGGAAGGAGCAAGGGGGTGGAATGGGGTGTCTGTGCTTTCTAATCAAACTCCCCTCTTCAAGCGAGTGTGTGAGCTCCAAGTCAGGACGTGCTCAGATGCTTCATTTCTTGGCAGAATCATTGCCAATGATCTTAAAATGTGCATTAAGGCAAGGCTGAAACAAGTGCTCCCCTGCAGTGTGAGCCAGTGGAAGGGCTTTGCTTCCCTTGCAGTGCACAGGATAGATATGGTTAATAATGATGTGCAGTGCCAGCATCTTCCCCCTTGTGACAAAATGTTCACCAGAGAGCTTTGGAAAAACTCACATTCATATTCTGACACTGAGATCAGGCTCAAATGGCAAGAGATGGATGGGGAGGCAAAGAAAAGTTATCTACCACAGGGTTGTCTTGTGATCGTTCTCCGCCTTCGTGTGGATTTGCCAGAGCAACTTTTCCTATTGAGCATTTTCTCAAATACGATGCTTTCTTTTCAGAGATAATATTATTGATCTAAAATGAAAATATTGCTCATAGACTCCTTTCTCCTGGAGACTCTTTCTGTCTCATTTCCTTACAGAGATCGTGTTTATCTTCAGGTGACCTGCTCAGTCTCCCCTCCTGTTGTCTCCCTCCTGCTGAGCCACCAGTGTTCCAGCTCTTGGAATTGAGTTGATTCTCTGGAAAGCTGCTCCTTGAAGTCTGCTCTCACCTCTCCCATCCTGAGGCACATCAACAGGATTTTCTGGAAGACACAAACCACAAATATTCCCATCATGTTTCATGAGCACAGGATGGCAAAGCATTTCCTGCAAAGCAAAACTTGTAGGATTCTCAGTCAGGGATTTAATTTGGGGAGGCGAGAAAAGGGAAGACAGAAAGCTCAGTTCTCTCATTCCTCCTCTTTGGTCCAGTGAAACCTGTGTGCTCTGGATGGTTGCATTCTCCTTCTCTTTTTATTCTACACAGAGGGGGAGGCAGAGGTTGTATATTTGTATGAGGACAAAACGTGCCTTAATTTCGTGTGTGGAAATGGGAAATAACACGTTTATGTGCTTTCCTTGCAGAAGTGTTGTAAGGATTCATAAGTTTGTTGCTTGTTATGTCCTGGACATAACAAATGCTTTCAGTCTCATCTTGTGCAGGGTGTGAGTGGCTCTGGGGTCCATCCATCCAGGAACTACAGTGCATCTATATCTCTATATGAGCGGATATATCTCTATATATAATACAGGGGTAAATTGGCTGAAAGCCCAACTAGGGAAAGTTTTGAGCCCACTAATCACAGCGATAAATCAAAGAAATCCATCTGTTTGCTCCAGCAGGCAACTGCAATGGCACAAATACAAGCTGTTGAAGGCACAACTGGGTATCCAATAGCAACAACACTTAATTAACTTCTCCCACCAGAGTTCTTTTCCTACTGGCTAATCCTATGTGCTACATTATACAGATTGCCTTCCATTAATAGAGAAAATACAAAGTAACATCTGGTTCAGGGAGCAGAATATCTGGGGGAATCGGCATGTTGGAGTTGCTTGGTGCTTTACCCAGCACAGACTGGAGTCTCAGCTCCCACCTCAGTGTAACTCTCCTGAAATGGAGCAGTGGATCTGCAGCACAACTGTGTTAATGAAATCACAGTTAGAACTGGATTCTCTGAATTCACATTTGGAACTGTGCTGCCTTCATTCACATTTCTGTTACCCAGGGAGGACCCCCAGCAGAAATAGGCAATTTTCTCACAACTAACTGAGGATTTGAGCCTCCACCCCAAACTCAATCACATGAAAGCTCCCTCAAGGGTTGACAGCTGATGGCTTTCTAGTAATGGAACAGCCTGGACACCCTGATTCATGTTAGAAATACCAAAAAAATGGCCTTGTTTGGCTCTGTCACTGTCCCGTCCTGCCAGTGGTAGAAACACACACAGAGCTGTCTCTTGTGGCACAGGTTTCCCAGAGGAGTTGAGAGATTTCTGCCGTTTCCTGACAATTGAGGTGAACAGGTGTCCCACTGACTGTTCCAAGGCTCAGTTGGGTTCCCAGCAAAGGCCCCTCAGCCCCCAGCCAGCCCTGGATCCATCCCTTGCATGAGTTGGGGTCACAGTTCCCACCAAAGCCACCAGGCCCTGCAGATGCCCACATCTTGCTGTGGCAGAAAATGTGCCACAGTGCTCAGAGCTCTGCAGGCTCTGCTGCTCTGCCCCCAGCTCTGGGCAAGGCTTTCCCTCCCTTTGTTCACGGGGTGCCAGGCTGCCAAACTGCCTCTGCACTAAGGCCATAGGAATATCCCCCTTCCCCAGGAAAGGGAGGACAAAGCACAACGCCCAGACTTTGTCAAAGCCTCCCAAGACTGAAAGGAAGGATATAAGAGATTAATTGCAGGACGAGCACTAAATGGAAAGCTATTCAGTTGTCTAAACATATTTTAAACCAGAAAGAAATAGGATATAATCTCCTCCCTCTGCCAGTGGAGTCTGCCAAAGAGCAGGGAAATAATACACTCCCAAAGCTCTGTTACACATGGGATATAATGTTATATCCAAAGTGTGTCTTCAAAGCTTGCTCAGGTTACCAGTTGGAATCCTTCAAAGTTAGGAGAGGAGCACTGCTGCAATCTTGGCTGCCTTGTTTGTGGGAAAGAAAATGAAAAGTCTCACACTTTTTAGGTGGAGCTCATCATGCTTTTTTCTCTGGGAGAAGTCAAAATAGCAGAATGATTGCAGTTTCTCCAGTGTAGGGGAAACGTCAGCAACAGTTTGGTTCAGTAGTGAAGAGATGAAGTGTGGAGGTTTTTTGAAGTGACAAGGGACACTTCAACACTGGGTGTTCCATTTACATAGAATACTCTGAGTTGGAAGGGACCCACAAGGATCATGCAGCCCAAGTCTTAATTTTGCCATAAAGGAGCCTTAGATTAGCCTCTGTTTTCATCCCCAGGCTGAGTTTTCCCATATTTGGTGAAGCACAAACACTCTGGTGAAACCCGAGGTCAGGGGAGGGGATAGCAGATCACTTTGGTCACAGCCACTGTGCACAAGGCCCACCATCACTGCTGTTGGTTCTAAAAGAACAGCTGGCTCAGGGGAGACACACAGCTGCTGCCTAAGAGTTTAGACGAAACCCAGGCACTGGGAATCTTCCACTCGAGCGTTATTTCTACTGTAGCTGACAATCCTGCAAAACTGCAGAGAAATGTCAAAATATGTTTGACAGTGAATACCTCAGACTTGAACAGCATAAATGTGCAACACATGCCTGATTCATCAGAGTTGAGCAAGCCCTTGTCTGCAGGCCTAGGAAAAGGTGATGGAAAGACCTTGGGCTGTGTTAGGAATGAAACAAGAAGCCTCTTCCCTGGTAGGTGGGCTCTTGGTGGTGGTGAGGCACTTAAACGGGATGTGCTGTGTCCTTTAACATACACAAGGCTGCCGAAGTGGCTTAAAGATCATACTTCGGTGAGGTCCCAGGAGTCTGCTTTCCATAACTGGGGCTGGGAAAGCCACTGACTGCTGCTGCTGTTGCTGCGCAGGGGGAAGGCAGCCCTTGGCTGTGCTCCTGTGCAGTGTCCCAGCAGTGCTGACAGCAACAGTGCTGGACCCTCCCCAGAGGGAGCCGGGGGAGCTCTGGAGGGCCCTGGCAGACTGTTCTCCTCCCTTCCTCCCGGGAATGCAGGTGGGGAACAGGAATGTGCTGCATTCCAGGGCTCCCCCCAGCCTGTCCCTGCCTTGGGAGCCAGGGCTGCACTGCCTGTCCTGGAGCCCTGGGGAAGGATCCCAGAGCTGCAGGGACTGTGGGCAGGGGGTTCCCAGAAAAAGTGCCCTTTGCCAGACATTTCCACCGGAATGGTTTGTTGGGAGTGCTGGGAAATCTGCTTTGGGAATTTGTCTCTCCAGTTCTTAGGAATCTCACCTTCCCCCGAGGGCCGTGAGGTGGTAACTCCCACAGGGCTGTGGGGAAACAGGACAAGCTGCAGGTGCCATCCCTTTGAAGGAGCTTTGGGAACGTGGGGCAGATCCCACTGGGAAGGCCCAGCACTGGATTTGCCATCTGGGTGGTGCCACATGGGCTCATTACCAAGGAGCTGCTGCTCTTCTGGCAAGGGCAGCTGGGGCTGTGCCCAGATCCTGTCTCAGGGGATGCAGGAGCACACTTGGCATGTGATAGTCCCTTCTTCTTCTGCACAGAGAAACTCTTGGTAGTCCTGGAAAAGGTGCTGAAGAAAATCCATGAACTTTTGAATATTTGTTTCTGCCTCAGTGTAAGGACTGAATTATCTGGATGTCTCTGATTCCAGCTCATCCCCAATTCCCACAATCTGCTGGTCCCAGCTTTCAAACTCTGTTCCTACACAGCAGCTCTGACATTCCCTACACCCAGCAAACAACGGGAGAGGAGGAGAGGAACAAGAAAAGAGGAGGAAGAAGGAAAGAAGAAGATGGAGGGAGGGAGGGAAGGTGGGATGGGTGCTATGGGTAAATCCCAAGCTGGAATTTCTGGCAGTGACTGTTCTGCAGCAGCTGTTCCCTGGTACCCCAATGTCAGACATCGAGGAAGCCAATACACAGAACTAATTATCTGTTAATTGCAGCCACTGAAACAACAGCAAGGCCCCAGCCAAGTGTGAGAGGGGGTTCCAGGGCACTCCCGGAAGTGTCCCAGCAACTCCAGGAGCTGCTGAAGTAACTGGAGTTGGAATTGATTATCTATCTATCAATCAATCAATCAATCAATCAATCAATCAATGCAGCCCTGTCTCGTGTCTCACCAATAAAACAATAAACTGATCTTTCTGATCAATAACAAACCAGAGCTCTGCCAGGGCAGAGGGGGGATGGGGACACAGGGAATGGGGGCCCTGAGACCCTGGAGTGCCCTGCCCTGAGCTGGAGCCCCTGGAGCAGCTCCCAAGTGTCCCGGGATCAGCCCTGAGCCCCTGGAACCCCCTGGGACCTCCCATGAGCCCAGGAGCAATTAGCACAGACCCAAACCACCTCAGGTAACCCCTGTGACCTCAAGTAACCTTTTGACCCAATTTCTGGGCCCAAATGACCTCAGATAACCCCTTGACCTAATTTTGATGGCCAAAAATGACCTAAAGTAACCCCATGGCTTGAAGTTTTGGGAGCAAATGACCGCGAGTAACCCCTGTGACCTCACGTAAACTTTTGACCTATTTTAGGGGCCCAAATGACCTCAAGTAACCCCTTGACCTAATTTTCTGGGCAAAAAATGACCTAAAATAACCCTTTGGCTTTAAGTTTTGGGATCAAATGACCTCAAGTAACCTCTGTGACCTCAAGTAACCTTTTGACCTAAATTTGGAGCCCAAATGACCTGTAGTAACCTCTTGACCTAATTTTGGGGGTCAAAAATGACCTAAAGTAACCCTTGAGCTGAAATTTTGGAGAACAAATGGCCTCTAGTAACCCCCATGACCTCAAGTAACCTTCTGACCTAATTTTGGGGCCCTAATGACCTCAAGTAACCTGTTGACCCAATTCTGGGCCCCAAAAATGACCTAATATAACCTCTGGACTAAAATTTTCAGGAGCAAATGACTGCAAGTAACCCCGTGACCTCACATAACCCTTTGACCTAATTTCTGGGCCCAAATGACCTCAAGTAACCCCTTGACCTAATTTTGGGGGCCAAAAATGACCAAAAGTAACCCTGGACTGAAATTTTGGAGAACAAATGAGCTCAAGTAACCCCTGTGACCCCAGGTAACCCCAGTGCTCCTTAGCCCCCAGTTAATCCCAGCTGAGCCCCAGTGATGTCGGAGTTGTTTGACCTCAGTGGGACCTGGGCAGTTCCAGCCAAAATTAGAGACTTTTGGGGTTTTTATGGAGCCTTTCCATGAGAGCATGATGGTGGTGATGAAGAGAAGTAGGAGAGGAAGAATAAGAACAAAAAGAAGGAAGGCAAACAAGAACAAGATGAAAAAGAATGAGAAAAACAAGAACAAGAGACAAGAAGGAGAAGAAGAACAAGGAGGATAAGAACAAGAAGAAGAAAAAAGAAGAGGAGGCAGAAGAAGAAAGAAGAAGGAAAAGAAGAAGAAGGAAAAGAAGAAGAAGAAGAAGAGGGAAAAGAAGAAAGAAAGAAGAAGAAAGAAAGAAGAAGAAGAAGAAAGAAAGAAGAAAGAAGGAGGAAGAAGAAGGAGGAAGGAGAAGGAGAAGGAGGAAGGAGAAGGAGGAAGGAGAAGGAGGAGAAGGAGGAGAAGAAGGAGAAGAAGAAGAAGAAGAAGAAGAAGAAGAAAGAAGAAGAAGAAAGAAGAAGAAGAAAGAAGAAAGAAGGAAGAAGGAAGAGGAAGAAAAGAAAAAGAGGAAGAAAAGAAGACAAACAAGGACAACAAGAAGAAGGACAAGAAGAAAGACAAGAAGAACAACAAGAATCAGCCCAGACATCTCCAAGTTTCCTCAGCCTTTAGTTTACACCTGACAGTAAGAAATGCTGGGGGCCTCCAGGACCTGCTGGTTCCTCCCCACCTCAGGAGTTTTCTGTTGCTTTCCTGCCCTGCTGCTGCTCCGGGCTGGGGGTGGTTCCTGCTGAACACAGTGATACCAATTCTGCTTGGATTCCAACCCAATGGATGCCCAAGGCAATGGAGGAACACACAACTCTGTTACAGGTGATGGTCATTCCTAAAAGCACCATAAGAGTTCAATTTTACTGCTTTCCAGCTTTAAAAAAAACCCTCCAACTACCTACCAATGCTCTGTTTTGACACTTTCAGTCTGAATATAATATAAAAATCTAGGTGAGGGCTGTAAATGAAAGCTATTTTGCATCTTTAAAACAGCACCATCCCATTCCTGTTAAATGCCATTCTGCAAAGGTAAATTCCAGCTCTTTGGTATTTTCTTTGCTGAAAATGGAAGGAGGCAGATTTTTTCTCCCTTTGTTACTGTAAATACCTCGTGCCAAGAGCAGCCTCTGCACAAAACTTTCCTGTCCCCTCAGTGGCTGCATGAGCAGCTCTTTGAAGTTGCACAAGCTCCATTATATCCTCTTTCAAAGTAAATTCACTCACATGGTCCTTTTTATTTTTTTGTACCACTGCTGTAGACATGCTCAGTTACCTGCCAGGATTTTTCGTGCCTTTCTTCCTCTCCCTGGATGGAAGTGCCTGGGAAGAGCAGGTGAGCAGCAGCAGGATAAGAACTCATCTATTTGTCCATCAAAAGACAATGTGAGTCACAGGAGTTAACAGTAATTGCAACATTTCATAAGGGAAAATAAAATTGACTTGCCTTTGTCTAATCCACTCCAACTGTGTAAAGGAAATAAGTACAGGCTTCCCCTGCTGGGCTGACACTTTTCCTGATTCTGGGAGTCCTGGAGCACAACTGGGGTGGTCACAGCCAGTGCACAAAGCTGGGCAGCAGGGAGGGAAGTGCTGGACTTGAAGCCAGTATTCCCTGTGTTCTCCATCCTGGCTGGAGGTGGGGAGGAGTTGAACTCGCCAGGGCAAGGCAGAGGGCCCGTGTTCCTCTGTTCCCTCCACGTGTGCAACATGCCAACCATGAGAGCTCTGCCCACTCCTCCCTGCCAGTCTCACCTTCTTTAGTCATTAATTGTGACAAGTTTTGCCAGGAGTATTTCACTGATCACCTCCCTGGTTTGTGCTGTGCTGAGCAGGGGGCACAATTTGCCTGCAGCTGTTAAAAGCTTGCCCAGGTGCCAGACTCCAGGGGTTTGCTGGGAGGGCCCAGCTCGTGCCCCTCATGGCCTGGAAAGCAGCACTGTGGGAGCTCCTTCACTTGCAGCTTGGGTTGCAAAGGTTCATCCAGCAGCACTTCAGAGCCTTGAGGAGCCCTCAGATGGTTTTCATACTGAAGAAGAAATCAGCATTAATTGGGTGCAGAAGGAAGCAATGTGACTCCAGAGGGGGGGGATACTCAGGGGGGGCTTTTCCTGCCTGTCCTGGACAGCTCTGTGGAGCAGCCAGAGCTGGAGCCCAGACTGGTCCCTTTTGTCTGAGTAAATAATGAGCTGCTGGGACCAAACCTTTCAGTGGCTCTATCACTTGTTTGGCTCTACCCATCACTTAGCACATTTCCTGTTCCATTCTCTGCCTTCATTGCCAATTCACAGCATTAAAACCAGGGCAAGAAAAGAAATGTTAAAATAAAAACCACCTGGGAATTGTTTTTGATCCAGGAAGATCCCAAAGTACTTTACAAGCCATAGGTTAATCCTGACATCTTTCCTGGGGCAGTTCCTACACCCTCACTCCTCTGCCACAGGGAAACTCCAAGTCTCCTGGAGTTCAAGAACCACTTTCCTCTTCCAGGCAGTGCCTTCTAGAATGGGCCTATTTTTAACTGCACTTGGATAAATGTAGTGCAGAAAGTGAAGAACTTCCACAACATCTGTCACCGTGAAAACTTGCAAACTGGTCTGGAGAGTGTTCTAAACACTTGTTCCGCTTTTCTGCCCTGGGATATATTCACCTCTCCCATTTCACATTTTCAAAATGCTCCTCTGTAAACAGGAAGTTCTTATGGTCTGATACCATATATATCTCTATCTATCCATAGTGTGTTTGTGAGGTGCTAAAGAAAAATGTTTCTCTAGTTTAACACACCTTAAAAATGGCAACACAAACTGAAAGGAGGAGGTTTTTTTAGCCTGGGAACCTGCTGTTTCCAGAGCAGGTGTCACGATCTAGAATAACAGAAATTCTGGTGTAAAATTAAAAAAGAATAATAGAGTCAGGAATTTTAAAAACAGCAATGGAAAATAATTCCAGTAGTCCATTGCACTTCACTGACAGTACAACTGCATTTGGAGAAGACACTTCTGAGGTTGTTCATCAACTAAAAGATGAAGGAACCAGACTCTGAAATGAAGCTTAATTTCTGTAGGGCAAAATTACCATATTTTCATGTACATAACCTGCAGATTATCTAACAGAGGAATAAATAGCCAGGCAACCCACTCCCCAGTGTCTCAGCAATTGCTGTCACTGCTGAGGGAGCTGTTTACTCAAAGCCTCTCTTGCATTCCACACATCTTGGCTGAGAGCACCAGGGCTATTTTTTATGGATCCAACTCAGGCTGAATCATCTCTGCACTTAATGGGCTCTAACAAAAGTTGCAGGTTATAAGTTTGAAAATATGGCACCTCTTGTGCTGAAATGAAAGGGATCAGAAGGGTTTTGCCAAGGAAACAGCTCATTTCCCCCATGGAAGGATCAGGAAAAGAACCATTTTGTGAGAGCTGAGGGTGCACAGACAACCAGTTGAATGGGGAAGAGGGGAGTTGTTGGAGTGGATTGTCAATGCTCATCTCCTGCACACACAGGAGCAGGAGGAGCATGTGGGGTGTGCTCACCTGATCCTCACACACACTGACCGCTTCACACTTCAAAAAAAGCACAGAAACAGCAAATCACTCAGGGGGACAAGAGCCCTCCTAGGGCCACTGAATGCTTGCAGTTTGGGAAGGCAGGGTGGAAATTCCAAGTGGTACAACCAGAATAACAGTGTGTATCTCTACAGAAATATATACAGCTGGAGGGACAGACATGCAGTAATTTTTGTGTTAAGCTAAACCACAATTCTTGTACTACAAAAGTTGTTCTTAACCCACATGGCAATTTTAACTGACTATTGGGAAATCAATGTGCAAAAAATCTGAGAGAAGAAAAAGGGAAAAGGAGTGAAGTGCTTACAACTAATCCCAAGCAATTCTCTGTCTCAGGTAGCAGTGTTTGCACATGGAATATTTCAGCCCATCTGGATACATCCAGTTCTGGCTGCAGTGCCAAGCACCTCCTCCTTCCCTGCTCCTGGCCAAGGCAGCCCCACTTGGCTCTGGCTTTGCTGACAATTAAGGGGTAAAGGAGGAAATAAAGGACCATCGCTGTCCTCTCATCTACAGCACGGTGCCACCCAGAGCACTTTGGCTTGACAGCTCTGGAACTTCAGGAATCATTTTTCTCACCCAACTCATTCTCAGAGCATTTTCTTTTGCCAAAATTCAGCCCTCAGCCTTCTGGAACACTTCTGAAATACATTGCTGACTCTGGACTCTCTCTGCATCCTTCCACAGCTTTTGGCATTCTTGCCAAGAAAAAAAATCCCTGTCTTTCTTGACACCTTCCTCAGAGAAATGTTTTATTCAGCTCTCTCCCTTTGCTTTTGTTTCATTTGGGAAAAACAGTCCAAACTAATTCAATGTCATTTAATTCCTCTGTTTATCCTGCAGGTTCTGCTTCCATAGTATCTGTCTCCCATTTGGTCTTTTTTTGGGGGTTTTTTTTGAGATTTTGGGTTGGTTTTGTAGAATTTAACTTCACAGTAGCCTCCTTGTGTCACTCTGTCAAATGAGACCAAGCTATGCTTTTTTATATAAAAAACTAACCTGTTTTTCAGGTGGTTTCTGTGTCTCATGCCACAAATGGAGCAGGTTTGTGACATCTCACATTGGAGTTATTTCAGAGCTGCTATTTATACAGTCCTTTAAAACCAGCCCAAATACACACAATTAGGTTAAAACTAATGTGACAATGGCTGCTGCAGAACAAAGATTTCTATGACAGAGCAGGAAAACTGTTTAGCACTGAAAGAGGGCAGCACCTGTTTCTCTGAGAAGAGTGTTAATGAATATACTCCAGAGTAAGACAGTACTCCTGAGACAGCTCCTGATACACAGAATTCAGTGCCTGAATGCACAGCCCCTTCCAAACACGCACTGCAAAGCCCCCCGAGGCACTCACCAGGCAGATGTCCTGTGCAGAGACACGAGGGGTGGGCTCAGGGCAGCCCCCTGTGCAGGGGGAGCTGCCTGGGGCTGGGGCTGGGGCTGTGCCTGGGCTGGGCTGAGCCATCGGCTCTGCCCCCGGGCCTGCCCCTGGCCCAGCCCCTTGCCCTGGATCCCCCACCGTGCCAGGTACAGCTTGCAAACGGCCGAGTTGAGCGAGGAGTAGTACAACAGGTCCAGCAGCAGCAGGATCAGCACCAAGAAGCCATAGATCCACACCCCCAGCAGGGCACTGTAGTTGCTGGCAAAGGGAAGAGGACGACAGAACTTATTTCTCTGTGGCCCTTTGTCAAGGTGGTTTGATTCAGTAATTACATAACACGAAAATTAAATCTCTAGATGCTTAGATATTATCATTAGATATATATATATATAATTAAATATAATTACATATGCTATATATAATTAATAAACACCATCTATTAATATATTAATGTAAATACAATGAAAATACATGTATGTATATGCCATATATATTATGTATATATATTATATATTTCATTAGACATAATTTATATAAAAATATAATTATATGTAAAAATATGTAAGTAATAATATATTTGTATAATAATATACAGTAATAATAGTAATAGTAACTATGTATGTAATAATATAGAAATGACAAACCAAAATTTTAATCTAAAGCACATCTCTAAAAAATAGTCATTATTTTAGTCTGAATGCTGCTATGTGCTTGGCATGGGGGTTTTTAAAACTAAGGCCCCTCCCTTATGTACATTTTTATTATTTCTCCTCTGTGTATTTCTGTCAGCACATAAAGTGGGTGTACAAGAAGCCTGTAAAGCTTTAGGTGTGAGCACTGCTCTGGACTTGGTTGTCTTATCTTGAAAATGTCCCTCACAGTCCCCCTGTAAAAGGGACCTTGTGAGGGGGGGGCAGCCTTAAAAAATAGGTGTTATTAATAACTGAGGCCCAGGAGTGGCCACACTACCACAAATACTCACTACAAACTATTTTGTGTGCTTGAATTAGCTCTGAATTTAATAATTAATTACTGCAGGGAAAAAAAGATACTGGTAGAAGGAGAGGCTTTCAAAGACCTTTTAGTTTGCTGGTAATAAATTAAAGCAGAACTTTGGCAAGATCAGATCACACAGGAAGGAAAATATGTCCCACACTGAGCCGGGTATGTTGGTGTAGTTAAAAAGTATATTTAGATAAAGGCCATGAAAATTATCAGCTGCTGTGAAGCTCTGACAGGTGACTAAAGATGTGAGGAGAAAGGAGGGGAAAAACAGGAGGAAAAGGTGTAAGGGGTCAAGAATTTGGAGCCCAGAAAGGGGAAGAAGTGCCAAAGCTCTGCTGGAGATGAAGAATTATTAAAAGAAAACTGACTGTCAGGTGTAAATGCAGTTTGGATTGGGAAGTGTGTGTGAGGAGGATGAGGGGACAGGGAAGGAGGGAGCCAGGTAGGGATGAGAGTGACACAACGAATAAAGCACAAAAGAAAAGGTTAATGTAGACCTGGGAGCCCATGGGGAAGGACATGTCCCAGAGACCACAAACAAGGGGGAGCTGGAGAGGGATCAGGAAAGTGTCAGCAGGGAGACAGAAACCAAGAAACCACAATTTTAATTTCTGTGGTGCTGTCTGGCAGCACTGGAGGTGATTCTTCCCTCCAAGGAATGATAAAACACCTTCAGATTCAAAGAGGTCCCACAGCAAGTAATGGAAGCCCCAAGAGGAAGGTCTGAGCTGTTAAGGGGTCCCTCCCAGTGTTAACTTTATTCTATGCAAGAATTAAAACAAAAATCAGTAAATTTGCAGGAGGATTGGAAGGAGACAAAATATAAAGCTTCTGAAAACCCTCAACTCCAGAGTCTTTGCCTCTGTGATCCACAGTAAGAATGGAAAACATATTTAACTTTTTCTTGCAACAATGTGAGAGAGGCAGGAACATTTCTTACATTAACTCAAAAAGAATTCTTTGGTATTTTAGGTATTTAATTTCACCTACCAAAACTCTGATTACTGAAAATTAGAGCTATTTTCAGTGTTCCAATTTAAAGCAACAGTTCATTAATCATGTAATTATTCATCTGCTCCTCCTGACTGACACCTGTTTCTCACAAGTACAAAGATGAAAGTCTGTCTTATTTTAATTAACAGAAGTGGGACAACAGCACTGTCAAAAGGGCCTTGTGACAAATCACAATCAAAAGCCACCTTCTATCCCATCTCCAGATGTATTCAAGTGAATACTGTTTTTAAGAACAGTTAAACAACTTTTTAGACAGTCTTAAGGGGTGGCAGAATTTTTCCTGTCTCTTAGACATAACTGGCATTTATATATTTAACACTAAATTAATTGTTCACATTAGAACTACTATAAATTGATTAATCTGCACTGTTGCAAAGACTTAGAAAACCTAGTTTTGTGACAGTAATGGGGAAATGTAAATAAATGTGGGTCTGGTTGTATTGTGTGTTTGTAGGAGACAAACTGTGCCATGACAAAGAAGTCACAAGTCGTCTCATTAATTTCTTCCCTCAACTGTATTATAAAACAAGACATTTGTTTTGATGATCACAAGAACAGCTAAAGGGGAAAAAATATACCAAATAATAATATTGAAATAAACCAAGCAATAATATTGAATCGCTCTTCCCTAAAAACTATAAATCTTTTTCCCCAGTTCATTGCTATTCCCATATCCCAAATTATTCTCCTCTGCTACAGTACAATAGGTTTCATCAGGGTTTTTTTCAGTGGTGTGTGAAATTAGATCTAAACAAGGTGACTTTGTCACTGTAAACTGAACTTGGATATATTGGAACCCAAATCAACTTAAATGAATGGATATATTAGAGTGCATTAAGTCAGAAGCTTCTAGCAATGTTTTTAATGTAGGATTCACTGCTTTCTGCTCCTAAAAGCAGCAGGAAGTTTTCCACCCATGTCAGTGGGCTCAGCTTCTCACTACACTGGAGTTTTATGGAGGAGGAATTCTCTCTTCATTTTCCTGATCCTGGCAGCTTTCTCAAAAATGATGTTTCCCAAAGTTCCAGTTCCACTCCTGCACTTCTCCAAGCTGCAGCTCTGCAAGTTTTTCTTGTATTTAACATGATTTCACCTACCTCTGTAAAAGCTCACACTCAGCTGTTATCCCCAGGAAATTTTGGGCTGAAGACATTTATGGGCAATAGTCTGCAGGTGGTCCCCAACCATCTCACCTTCCAAAGCTACAGAGGTAGCCCTAACCATCATCACTAATTCAGGTGACTTGAAAAGAAAAATCTAAATGAAAACTGATGTCATACCCTGTGCTCTAATATTTATTTCCATGAAAAGAAATGCTGTAGATCGTGGCATACCAAGCTCCTTTTTCCAGCTGAGGAACTGCTCAGGCTGGAGGTGGAGCCTTCCCTTAGTCTGCCCTGGCCAGGGTTCCATGGAGTAGCTGCTGGAATGGTGGGAAAAGCCTGAAGCAGTGGCTCTGTGCTTGCCTGAACTCACTTTACCAGTGACCCCCTGAGCTCTGTGGTGACTCTGCCTGTGCTCTGCAGGGCTTACAGGACAGGAGGAGAAGGAATCAAACAAATTTGCTGTGAGCCAGACTGCACAAAGGCTGGAGAAAGTGGGTGGTCTGCACTGGGCCTGGTAGACTTGCAACTATCTTCCCAGTGCTCTGTGGTGATCCCAGAGCCATTGCAAGGCCCGGGCAAGGAAATTTCACCTGAAGGACAAAACTGCACATACAGGAACCAGGCAGGCTGCATCCTCATGGACGTAAAAGTCTATTTTTTTCTGTTTTTTTTCTTACACTACACAGAATTCTCTATAGTAGGAGATTGTCACTTTAGCACCTGTACTTTTAGAGTATCCAATTTCTACATCTCTGCAAGACCAACTTCTCTGGGCAGGTCTGTCTGAGGAGTGGTTGGAAGGAAGAGGATGGTTTGCTGACTCCACAGGGACTTAAAACAGGCATCAGTATTCCAGCACCACAGTCTCCTCCCAGCCTTGCACCTGCTCCCAGAGGCAGGAATGACACACTCCTGTTGCAAACAAAAATCCACAGCCTGGCATTCCAGTTGTCTTCAGCCTGCCCTTTCCTTGCCCTGGAGGAGCTGAACACCAGAATAAAATGACAGCTAGAAAGCAGATAAATCTGGATTACAGCTGGGGTTTGCATCACATGAGTGTTCCCCTCTGCACCAAGAGAAACCACAGCACATGAGTGTGGCCAGAATGGCAAATACTGCCCAGGACACAGACCACAACTGAACGCTGTCCCTGCAAATGGGGAATCAGTAACCAAGATCTACTTGCTACCTACGGGTTCTTCAGGAGGAAAAAGTCCTGGCATTTCTCTTGGAGGAGCCCCCAACAGCACATGCAAGTATCCCAGGGAACAGGCAAGGAGAGCACACAGTGTCGGTACAGAAGCAAATACATTCTGTTCCCCAAGGTCAGTGAGTTGTTACAGAAGATTTAAATTCAAACCATCACAGATTCAAAATAGTGCATTTGGGCTGATATGGAAAATGTCAGCTCACTCCCTCTCGCCCCTACGAACAGCTTTGGGGTTTATTTTTACTGATACACATTTAAACACAGTTTGGATCAAATTAGGGGCAGGGAAGAGACTTTTGTAACTTTTATATGTAACTTTACCCTTGGTACATTTCTGTGCAACTTTTCCCTCCCTGCTGTCCTTGCCATGTTTACAGCCCATGGCAGCAAGGAAAGCAGGGCTGAATACCCTTGATTTTAGGAGTTGTCTAACAGCAAACACCACCTAGCAGTGTTCTCCTGTACATGCAAGCCTTGTCACTGCTCCCCCTGTGAAGTGCCCCTGGGCCTCAGGCTGGTGAGGAGAACTCACTTGTGCATGTATCCATCTGCACTGCCCGTGAGGTTCAGCTGCATGACAGCCTGGAACTCTGTCTCATTGCAGCAGTACTTGAACACGGTGTTGTTATGGTGACAGCAGAGGATGTAGGATTTGTTGTCGGAGAGGCGGGGGCAGTGGAACCCGAAGTGGTAGCGCCCCTTGTAGTCCGTGTAGGGCTCACACACCCGAAAATGGGCACCCAGCACTGCAAGGCAAAGCACACCAGTCACCACCACACTTAACAGCTGCTGGCTGACTGCTGCAAAACATCAACAGCCCACAACCTGCAACATGCTATCCTTTAGTAGCTACAGATGACAGGATTTAGACTTGCTGTATTTTGAATTTTATTGCTGCTGTGTTCATGATTGATTACCGTTGTTTAGGGGAAGAGAAGAAATGCCCTCTGTGCTAAGAGGCCCAGAAATACTTAGGGAAATGTCTTCATACTGCTAAATATAGGAACATCCATAATACAACAATGCCACGTCTGACTCTCCTGGGATGACTTAATAAAAACAAAAGGTCTACATAGCAACTGCAATAAAAGTTTACAGACACTGTCCTGACAGAAAATCTTCTCTGCTGTAAAGGTCACTCTTTGATAAGGATTATTCTGTCAGAAACAGTAATTGCAAACAGTACAACAAAGCCAAACAACTTTGAATTTGTAAATAGACAGAACTAATAACAATACCTGTAAAATAGTACTAACAACACTTGCATAGGTATTCCTGGGAGTTCTTACGTTTCTCATGTAAGGTGTTCATTACAGCCCTACAGATGATGACCTGCATGGATTTAGCTTAACTTACTGTTTCCCAGAGTCCCTGTTGATCTGTAATTGCATCTTATCCATCTAATCCTCATTTCTTTCTACCTTGCTTAAAAAAAAGCTTATTCCTAATGCTTTTCTGCCTCAACTTTATAAAATATATTCATTTCAAGACACATTTTAAGGACTGTGACAGTGGAGACTGTTCCTTTATTTGTGTGTATAGAGGGAGCCTAGAACAAAAACTAAACCAAACCAAGGTAAATCTGAGTCAAAAAGGAGAACAATCCTCAAACTTCTTTGGGAATGAAAACTGAGGGAAGTATGACTACAGAATGGAGAATTCAGACAACATCAGTTCACAGGAGGAGGGATGTCTGTAATAAAATGTAGTGCTAACAAATCCTTAAATAGTAAACTGTGTGTCAGTGATTAAAATACAGCACAAAACCCTTTACCAATTTCATGTAATCTGTAATTTCACCTGCTGTCTTTGCTTCTCCGTGAGTCAGAGAGTCAATAAACAAAGTGGATTGTTCTTTTTTAAAAGTGTTTTTCCTGAAAATACCTTTGCTTAACTCCTGAGGATCAAAGAACCTTATTCGTACAGAAATACCTGACTCAAGGTACTGTAGCTGATTGCCTGCTGCAGAGAGCAGCTGTTTGTGAAATGGAGATGCAAGTTCTAACACTGCTGGAACAGTGACTGACCAGGTGAGATGGAAGTTCCTCCTCTGCTCCTTCCCATTCTCAGAGGAGAGGCTGAAGCTCCTCGGAAGGTTTATCTGCTCTGCCTTAACCAGCTCCCATCCACCTGTTCCTTCCCTGTGTTCCCAGCCAGAGCTCAGTGCACCACTCATCCCGGGTTCAATCTTCCTTATGGATCCTCAGGAATATTCAATGTATGCATTTTACCACGTGGTAATTGCCTGTGTGGACGTTCATTTCCTACTTCAAAGCAGAAATACTGTAATATGCAAAAACCTGTCACTTTTTGCCTTGCTAATATAAGCCTTGCTGTCATCCCTGATTTTATAAATGTCTTTCAATCCATGAAATGAAGAAGCCTACAGGTTTTATTACTGAATTTCTGAATCTTAGCATCCCAAAGACTTGGAAATAAAACACCAACAGCCAAGGAACAACCAAAGGCATGTGCAAGGCCAGCAGTTATCAATGTTAATAATAAATTATGCTCTGCAAACAAGCAGTGAAAATGTGGGCAACAAACCACTGGGACTGACTGAATGTTAAATTGAACATTAAAGTCCTGCCCAGGCAGAGAATAACATCCTTCACTGGAGCACAAGGGAACTTCATTACATGATTCCTTGTAAAGTTCCAATACAGGCTGAGGGAGGTGAGGTACTGCAAGGGAATAAGGAGCACTGAGAAAAAAAGTCTTTCTGCATTAAAAACTTTGAGAATGGAGGATAAAAGGCACTGAACTGCAAATTAAAAATCTGTAGGACCAAATGTATTTGGACTAAGAACCTTTTAAATAATTTTTCTTAAAATATCCATTTATATTTACATAAAACCTTAATGCCATAAACGACTCCTGAAGAACAAACCCTGAACAGATCAGAGCACTCAGCTAATTCTCAGGCTAAAGACTGAGCCATTCCTGCACAAATCCTCTGTGTGGAGAGACATCCCTGCAACCACTCCCTGCTCCAGCCAACTCTTTAGGAAAATAACATGGATTCAAGTTCAGTTTTGCAGGTATTGTCTCCCTGTGGCACACCAGTTAAGAGGAAGTCAAAGTATAAAAGTTACCTGCTGATAAGAGTAGTGAGAGCAGAACCATCAGCACATTCAAGGACTGTTGGCCACAACTTGTCATCGTTGGCTTTCATTGGTCCATTAGAGAATTACCTGTGTGACAAGATGCAAACCCATGGCTTAGTGTCTCTTTCATCTCCTTTGCACCATTCAAACTCTCACTTCTCCAAAGTCAAATGAGGGGCACAGTAAGACAAAAACAAAACCAGAATTTTTCTGGACTTAGAAGTGAAATAAATTCTCCTTTCTCTGATTTCATGACAATTCCTTTCTCATTTCACCATGAATAGAAACAACTGTACACCCTTTTCATTAACCCAAAGATGAATAAAGTTGTTCACACTTCCCCTGCGATTGTTTTCCTGGCACAAGAATGGGCTGTTGTTTGAAGCGTGCAAGGACTGGAGAGACAAACAACACAGAAATAAATGGGCTGCTTTGAAAGTCAATCTGTTTTACCCCATTAGAGGGTGCAGTCGCTCAGAAAGTGGGTCAAGCAACTGCGATGGTTGGAAACACTTCAGAAAATGTCTTTTCATTAGAGGCAGAGCATTTTATGGCATTGTTATTCCTTGTTTTCCTGGAAAGGAGGGTGAGAAGTGGGGTGGTTTGAGAAGGGCCTGGAGAATTTTCCTGCCCCCTCAAATGCATCTGTACCTGGGATGCTGCTCCTCCTGCTCTGGCAGGGGCTGTCCCCAGCAGAGCAGGACTGGCTGCAGGCTGGCCCTTCCTGTGGGGGACATTCAGCAGCCCCCCCTCATGGCACAGTCACAGGAAGAAAAGAGACAGGAGATTAATACTAGAAATCAATTAGTACTACAAATCAAAGGAGTGCTATGAATCAAATTAACCATAGAAAAGAAAGAGCTGATGTAGAGGTTTGCACAAGAACACTGGGAGCTTGGGCTACAGACCTACATGGTGGTGAGTGTAATTTTGGGGCTCTTAACATTGTTCTGAGGTGTTTAAATTGGAGCAGCTTGGGAGGAAGGAAGGAAGGAAGGAAGGAAGGAAGGAAGG
>VXBA01004007.1:54422-74517 GCA_013399895.1 Serilophus lunatus
GAGGGAGGGAGGGAGGGAGGGAGGGAAATGGCAATTCCACTGTTTCTGACAGCTCAAGTGCTGTATCATGTAAATACTACCTAGTTCAGTGGGTGTCTGCTGCTGTCTGCTGCTGATCCCCAACCCAGTGTAGCTGCACGGACCAAAACGAACCTCTCAGGAGGAACTAAACCCCGGGTGTCACAGGGGACCCCAGTGCTGTCCCCAGGGTGTTCCCCTCTCACACCACATGCTGTGTGTGCCACCAGCACATTCACTCAAACGGCTCCTTAGCACATGAAAAACCCCCATCCCACACCTAACAAACCCCTGTCACTTCTGAACCAGAAATCCTGGAGCTCCCCTGGGCTCTGCAACCAAAGCACTGCACTGCAACTCGAGATCAATTCAGTCCTTCAAGGGGGAAGCAACGAGGAGGAGAAAAGTGTACTCAAGTGTGAATGCTAATTAAGAATATTTCCCTTCAGTGTTGTTTGAAAAACTGGCCACCTTTTTTGGGGGGGAGGAATATCATATTAATTAAAACACTGAGAAGATTTAAGGTTAGAACTGCATAAAAAAGGATAACATTGAAGGTAAGGCAGAGGTTGAGAATGTAGGAGTTCAAGCAAGAAAACAGCTCCACAGAACAGGCTGCTGCCAATACTGACAGGAATAGCAGGACTATGATATTTTCCCGAGTAAATCAAAGCTGCAGGAATTCTGGTAGTAATTCATTACTAAGGGATATCTTGGCTTTCATAGCAGGTAATTACAAAGAGCTCAATAAACACTCCTGGTGTGTATCTGGGCTGACAAAGATGTTTGGTATAGCTGAGACCATTAAATATTTCCATATCAACAATAATTTAGGATGACATTAATGAGTTGTTACAGAGGTTCCTAATTTGATATTTGCAATTCTGTGCAATTTGTATCCAGTTATTTCAGCAGAGCTGCCTGGGGGGTAGAAATATGATTTCTTCAGTTTGTTGGGAAACAATGGCAGCTTTCAGGGGGCCTGAAGAAAGCTGAGAACATTTTTAGAAGTAAATGAGCTAATCCAGGTAATTACAAGCTCGTGAGCATGTTTGGATCTAGAGAAATTTAATGGAATGGTTAATACAGAATCCAATCAATAAAGAATTAAGGAGAGTAATATAATTAATATGTATCACTGTGGGCTTACGGTAAAGTTAATTTTATTTCTCTCAGGGCTGTAGATTAAAGGTAGTTATAGTGGATGGCTGTGAAGTATCTCAGTGGCAAGGAATCTGAGCAGGCAGTGAGAAGCAATGATGAAAGAAAGCACAGCAGTTATGGAAGACTAAGACTGGAAATCAGGTGTGTGGCTTCTGGAAAGCAACAATCTTATCAGTAACTGAGCACACACACCTTTACTGCTGGTTTTACTCAGCACTGTGAGGAGAAATCTGTAAATGAAACACACAGTCAGTTATGTCCAAGAGGAGTGGCCACATTGGAATTGGCATTTTAATCCAACCCGTGCAATGTTTGATTTTGTGTCAGTGGGAAGGGCAGAGGGAGAGCTGAAACCTCCGTACAAGTTTGTGACAGCAGGGAAATGCTCCAGTTTGTACCTGCTGCTTCAGGGAGCATTGCACTGAGCAGGAGCATTTCTAGGAGGGCAGAGGCACAGCCAGCTGCTCCCTGGTTGCACATTGGATGTATTTTCTTTTGCCACACTGCTGTCTGACGGAAGCCATCCCATTTCAGGCAGTGCACGAGGATGTCTCTGGGCTGTCTGCGCTGGGCAGAACAGGTGGCACAGGGAAAGGAAAAGCCTCAGTCCCGATATTTGGCCACGGAATGAAGAGGGGAGAAATATGGTAATTAGCAGTGACCCAGCAGCGCTCCAGCTGAATAACTGTGTTACTATTCCCATCATCAGCACCAAGCAGCTGCATGGCACTGAGCTGCCAGTGAAACCATGGCACGTGGCTGCCCTCAAACAAGGAGTGGTGCTCACTTGTGCTTTTCTGAATTTCTTCTGCTCTCTGGTGGAACAAGGAGTGTGCCCACAATGGGGGCTTCCCTTGCAGCAGATGCAGCAGGGAAAGGTTCCAGGACAGCAGCTCTCCAAGGGAAGGAGCTGGGATGTCCTGTCAGGGAGAGCAGGGATGTGAGACAGCAGGAGTGGCTTTGTGTTTGTGCTGCTGAGGAGGCTGTGACTGCACTGCAACTCCTGATCCCACCTCCCTCCCCAGGGATTTGTGCACAGCCCACAGGATGCAGATTTTACTGCTCTGTGACACAGCAGCTCTTACTCTGCTCCTGCTTTGGTTACCCCTCACAGTTCTGAAAGGCAAGCAATGAATCACTGCAAAGAAAAGCTGCCAAGAGAAACAACCATTTCATGGGGTAAGATTTTGATGTAGCAATTATTTCCCCCTGACTTTGAAGGAAAAGCTATGTTTAGAAGAGATGTTCGAAAAACAATGCACATTTTGCACTTTTTTTGGTTGTTAGAAAGAACAAAGAGAGCCAGCAAGACAATTTATTAAATACATCAGCAGTGCCTCACCAGTCTGCTCTGAGTGACTCCAGAGGTTACCCATCCTCCTGTCACAGCATTAAGTGCATCTAAACTTCTTAGCAGAAGGTTACAGAGCCTCCCCCCCAGAGTGGGTTTCTGACCTTCTCAGGCAATTCCCTGGAGGTTTCTCCAGTCTCTGTCTAATCTGCAGCTCCTCTGCTTTAGGCCCATTCCCAGTGGAGCTGCAGCACAATTTACCTACAGAGACACTGATTACACCTCTTTGCATCAGTCTGTAATTAATTACCACATACAAGATGTTCTGTCAGACCTTCACTCAGCCAACAGCTTACACTATTTCTTGCCCTCTTTCCTTACAAACCATCCCTGTTACATCTCCTCTTCTATCTGGCTCTACAGCTCATGGCAAGGCTGTGCCTGTAGCTTCAGTCACCTTTGGGTTTCAGTTGTTTATATTCTCTCAGTGGCCTGAAAGTCCTAATAACCATCCTAAGAGCTGCCAGCTGTTCCAAGGGCAATAAACCCACAGTGTTCCAGAAGCGCAGAGAGCCACAGAGCTTCTGCTGATTCTCCCAGTTAACTCAGAAGATCCATAGTTTATCCCTATTACACCAAGAGAGGAATACCTACACACAGACAAAACTATAATATATATAAAATATGAGTCATATGTCATATATAAAAAATAAATAATATTGACACTGATGCCCTGCAGTCCTTCCCACTTTTCCCCCCTCATCTTTCACAGATTAAAGGATACCTGAGAAAGCTCTGGTTCCCACTCCCTTATTCCCCACTCTCCTGGAAAACACCCTCACTCACCACACACTCCTCAGTTTTGCTGCACTTCCTACACTGTTGGGACAAAGGGATCAAAGGGGGAGGGGAAGGGAAGGGGAAGGGAACTCCTCTCAACCTGTTTGCTCATGTGGAGGCAGGAGCCTCTGGCTGATGGTGGCAGCACTGAGCGGTTGAGTAACACACTCAGTGGTCGGGAAAGCTGTTTGGAATTAGATGGAAAAGAGAGGGCTGTGATCCAAGCCTAACTCCCAGCCCAGCTCTGTTCACTTCTCACATTAAAGCAGGCTTAAAAATGCATCCAGGCTGCTCCTGAGGGCTATCCCACTGCAATTACAGCCTGGGTACAAAGGAACCCCACAAGTGGCGAGAAAGGAAACCTGATTACTAAGAAAACATGTGGTTTCACACTGCAAAAACCTCAAGAAAATGTTCATGAGAAACAGATAGCAGTTTTTAGCTGACAGTTTTCTGACTTGAAACAACTGAACAACCTATGAAAGAACTGCTGGGAGAAACCCTCTGGATTGCAGGGCAGCACTAACATTCCTCAGTGTCTGTTCCTTAAAACCACCTTACTCCAGAGGGCCTTGCAGTGGAGCTCGTGTGGGTCTGTACACAGCCAAGGCACAGCAGTGCAGGCAGGGCTCAGCACTGTTAAAGATGAGCACGTCTGTATGAGACCACCTCAGGCAGGAAATTCTTCCCCCTTATTTTACACATTTAAACATTCAAAATATCAACTACTCTGTTTTATTTTGCACCCCCATATTTGTTACTTCCCACAGCTGTTCTCCAAACACTTATGAAGAGAAAACACACATGAATCCTAACAAATAAAGCTCTTAAGAGCATGCTGTGACCTCCAGGCTGTTCTTAGACACATCACTGCAGCCAAGGTGGAAAAGGGCTTTAGCAGTTCCTACCCAGAATAGGATGCACAGCAGAGTGAGACACAGAACTTAAAAGATCCCTTTATTACAAGACTTTTAGAGCAGCAGTGGTGCATTCAGTCCATTAGATCTCTTTTTGGGGGAAAAATACCAAATTGCTCTGGGGAGACTGTCAGCTCAGTGAAAGCAACAGCTGATTTAGTGACCCTGAGAAGTAACTTCAGCTCCAAGGGATTTTGTGCAGCCAGACTCTACCCCGTGAGAGCTGAACCAGGAGCCCCATCAATGAATTCATCAATAGAGTCAGATCAAACTATCAGGTCTGGTCTAATGCTGGAACAAACAATCGGGAACAACCGAATTCTGACTCTGAAATGACAAATGAAGGAACACAGGCTGGGAATCATTTTCTAGGAGAGCCTGAGAGCAGGGCAGGACCCATTTCTAAGGGATTACTGATCTCTATTGTTCAACCAGTTCTATCTTCAGGTTTTAAGAAATGCAAAGCTCTTCTTCTCCAAGGAAACCTGTGCTTGTGTTCCCTTAGCTACTTTCAGTATAGAACCACAGCAAACATACTTCAAAATACTACCATTTCCAAGCCTTACATTAATCATGTAATTTCTAACGTAGTTCAAGTTTATTTGAAACAGCTTGTCCAAGTCATTTTAAAGATGTTATAGAGAAATAAAAAGAGTTTTGAAGGTAACATCAGAGTTCTTCAGAAACTCCATGTCTGCATTACAGCCCAGCTCTCGAAGCTGAGAACAGGCACCTATAAAGAGGGCAGTAAACCTGGCTGCTGGAGCTTTATTGTCCAGCTGGGACAGAAGTAATATATCAGCAATTATCTAGTGAAAAATGTCAGTACATTTTTGGGTTCCCCACTCTGTTGTCAGCTGGATATATACAGAAATTAAGAACTACCTGTAGTCTCTCTGGGAACATTTTGGGCACATTCTCCTTTCAAAACTGGCCTCTTCTGAAAAATAAACCTTCCTGTAAAGTCTGCCATCTACATTTTATTTCATGCTCCCATTCCTGGACATCATTAATCAACATCTGTATCTAACCAGACTCATTTCTCACCCTCTCTCGCTCTGGGGTTGTAAACCACCATTTTGTTCAAAAGTAACAAATGTCAGGAGTAAGTGAAGCAAAAATTAAAGTCAACTCAGAAGAACACATTTAAATATGTCAAATTCAAATGAATTCAGAATTCTCACAAATGCCTTTTTCTTTCTTTCCATCAACTTTACAAAGGGTGTTTCCTTGTACAAATCCAAAGTGTTGCTCCATTCCTGTCCAATCTAATGGGGCATTCCAGGCCCCTGGAGAGGTCTCAGGGTGTATTTTAGCTCTGGCCAACCTCAGGGCACCAATCCTGGCAGTTATTCCCTGCAGCATTCCCTGTCTTACAGCACCAGAGCTTTCTGGAAGCCTCAAAAGGGACTTTTGTGGCCAGCAAGTGTTCAACTGATAAGGCAGAACTTCTCCACTTGTGAAATCTGAAGCTATTCCCTGAAGAAGCAAAGTGGACTCCAGGAAACATTTTGGTCAAACCTTGCTGGTCCTCTCATTAAAGACAATGATGAAAAACATGGCCCAGACTGAGGAAACAGGGACCCACAAGGCTCATCAGAGTCCAACTCCCAAAGAATTCATGTTCCTCCTTAAAACACCTGTGATGGAACATCCACATGTTTCCTACACTGCAATGTAAAGCAAACTACAGCAGGATGAAGCTGGGGGGGAGCCTTAACCCACCCATGTTGGGAGGACAAAATGGTGCAGAAGGTGGGAGTGACTCCCTTTCACCTGTTCTTTTGCCCCGTTCTGACTGAACACGCACCAGCCTCACCCTGCAGAAGAAAATCCCATTTTTCACTGCTGCACACTTAACAAACACATCAGAACACTGTTTGGAAGAGCAGCCCGTGCCTGTGCTCCTGCAACAATCCCATTCTGATTAAACCCCTCAGGTTTGGAACCCCAAGAACACTGAATTGTTAACAAGAACTGAATTTGGAAGTCAGAAGGCAGAAGAACCAAGAAAAGTGCTGGTGAGCCCTTTGTCCTCTCCTCTCAGCAGAAATCCTGGCAGGACAAAGAAAGGGCAATTTTTAGTAGTCAGAACAGCAGGTGTGGAGGTTGCCAAGCTGGAGGAGAAAAAGGCACGCAGAGCTACAGAAAAGAGCCTTTCAACAATTTTCTCTGGCTTTTTTTTTTTTTTTTAGCATGCATTATTGGTAAAGGAGGTAAACCAAAGCTGTGCTGCTTTGCCCCATCCCTTTGTTCCACGAGATACAAAACCTGCTTATTTTGTGGCTGGCCTGGGGTCTGTGCAGCTTTTGTGCTGTGCACAGGCAGGTGTGAGGGAACACCTGAAGAGACTTGCATAGAATCCCACAGCAGCTCTGCTTCCTGCCCCCCCACGGACCCAAGAGCCAGAGCCTCTCCCCTGGAGCCCAGGGGGGCTGAGCACACCCAAGGCACCAGCCCGGGTTCTTTGCTGGATGTGCATTTGCATGTGCTCTGTGGGCAGACACAGCTCAGCCCTCAGCGTGCCAAGCACTGCAGCACAGCCTGGCAATTCACACCACCAGCACACTTGGGCTCCCAACACACTCCAGACCCTTGCCATGGATTTCTGACCCAGGAACAGCTGGGCAGAGGTTCAGGGAACAGGACCCACCAAGGCCAAAGGACTCATCTCCCAGCAGCAAGTACACATGGGACCCAGCAAAATGATTTACTGGAGCAACATTGCAGTCAGGCAATCTGCTGCTTCTCCCATATATTTTAAAGTCTAAACAAATAAAAAAAGGACAAGTGGAGAGGTGGCACTATTTCTAGTTTACAGAGGAGAAGCTGCACAGAGCAGCCCCAGCCAGAAAGGAAGAATACACCAGATTTAAGAACTGAATAGCAACTTCTAGGTCTAAAGCCTCAAGCAGCAAACTCTGATTAAAGATGCCACGTGAAACCACCAGGGCAGGCAAAGGACCACGAGCTGGGAGAAGACAGAGGTGCCAGCATCACTGCAAACCACCCCTGCTTGGGGATCTTTGGAGCCTCTTCTTTTATCCCCACACTGAGACCCTGAGGAACAGGTCACAGTCTGGCCACGTAGAACAAGCAAAATAAAAGTGGAGGGTTTGAAATCACAGTAATTATTTTAAAAATGAGAGGCTTTGGGAAATTTTGGCTCAATAACTGCAGTTTCTGCCTGTAATAAACCATCACACATGCAGTGCCTCAGAGCTGATGGAAAGAACCCCTTATTCATATAGGGAACAGTTTTTAGAGTTGTTGCCAATGACCTATTTTGAGGGGTATTTTAGCAACATGAAATTAGTTACATTTGCTAAGTGACAATTTGGTTTTCCTCTAATACAGATATTTTCAGCTGTTTCTCTTGAGTGGGGAACACAGAAAACTCATCATAGACCCAAATCACAGAACACATGACCCAAACCCAAAGCTGGTGCTGCAGCATCTCAGGCAGGGGGGCACAATGTGCCTGCAAATTTGATGAGCACAGTGTTATTTTAATCCTGGGATCTCAATGCATTTTCAAGACCTGTTCCCAAACATTTGTAACAACAGATTTTTACCCTCTTGGCTAATAAAAATATAATCCTTTTGGCAGCTGCCACAGATGCTCTTGCTGCAGTGATTTTCCTTTCACTAAGCACGAGGCCTTTGGTGCCCCTCCATAAGATATTTATCAGCATTGTTGAAATCAGACAGCCCAGATAATCAATGTTGTGTCTTGGGACAGTAAAGTGCATCCAAAACACATTGAGTTGTGAAATCCTTAGAGCTCAGATGTAGCTGAACTGAATTGAATGGAGCCTGTGAAGAGCAGAGGGGCCTTTTCTGTTTAGAACTAACACACTTCAGCTACAGGTCACAGCCCTGAACAGGTCACAGGCCATGAAGAGGCCTGGCAGGGAGAGAGGACTGAAATCCTTTCTGCATTCCTTTCTTTACCTGGACATCTCTGGGGGAAGTTAACCTCTGAGCTCTCATGTCTCAATACCCAGCCCAAGCTGCAGTTTGTACCTCAAACTGAGCCAGAAATCAAACACACTTTGCAATGCACTGCCAGGACGTTCTGCTTTAAGAGCAAAATGTAGCAAATAAACACAGCCCTCCTGAGAAGGCTTAACAACCCCAGGGGTTTATTCAGCATCTTCTCCACTATGCACGAATACAGTGGAAAAAATGTCCCTGTCCTGGCCACAATACTGAAAGGTTTCTGAGCACTGTCATCTTACCAACCAAAGGAGTTATCTGCCCAAAGAATGCAATAATACCTGATTCCATGTGGATGTCTCTAAACTTAGACTATTCACTGGCACTGCAACAGGGCCTGGGGTTTTTATTTTTTTTCTTTAGTTTATCATCCTACTTTTCTGCTTGCTGGTAGCACTATCAACTGACTATCCTTTATTTCAGGATCACACCAGTCACTGGTCAAACCCAGTTTTCCCTCTGCAGAACAGATAGTTGAAAGTGGGCACTGGCTGAGACAAATTCCTTTTGTATTCCTCTAATGAGGCTGGCATTGTTCGGAAGGAAAAAAAGCCATTCCTGGAGAATCTTTCTGTAATTATCCTAACAGTGAATTCTTACACAGCTAATTCCTAGTTTCTCTAAATGTGTGCTCCTCTCCAGAGCTCTGCCAGCAGGAAGATGCTTTAGCCCAGTGACTTCCATGACCAGCTGTAAATGAACACACAGAATTACACACAGAATTAATAAGGTTGGAAGAGACCATGGAGATCATCAAGTCCAACCTTTACCTAGGTTAACAACCTACCCAACATCAGTCTAACATCTATATCATCTAAACCATTTAAACCATCTAAACCGTACCACTAAGTTCATCATCTAACCTATCCTTAAACACATCCAGGGACGGTGACTCCACCACCTCCCTGGGAAGCCCATTCCAGTGGGGGATCACTCTCACTGTGAAAAAGTTCCTTCTGATATCCAACCTAAAGCTCCCCTGACACAGCCTAAGACTGTGTCCTCTCGTCCTGTCACCGGGAGCCTGAGAGAAGAGACCGACCCCCGCCTGACTACAGCCTCCTTTCACATAGTCAGAGACAGTGATAAGGTCACCCCTGAGCCTCCTCTTCTCCAGGCTGAACAATCCCAGCTCCCTCAGCCGCTCCTCATAGGGCTTGTGCTCCAGCCCCTTCACCATCCTTGTTGCCCTAACAGTTTCAGGTTCTCTAATTCTTGCCTCACAAAAGGGCCGAGCTGCCCTTGCTGTGCCACTCCTTGTCCATCCCACTTTCAAACTTCTCAGTATTCCCCCGGACACTCGTCATGGGAGAAATATGGGAGAAACTCAAGACACAAGTGTCCCAAGCTAGAAATACCTTCTAATAGGGCAGGGACCATAATGCTTAGTGCACTTAGGTGATGCAAATTAGTGAAGCACCAATTAATTTGAAGAAATATGGAAGTACCTGAGATGAGACTAATGCTTTCTTTGAGAAGGTACATCCCACCAGCTCAGAAACCTTATCAACTACCAACACCACCCAGTGAGTAACCAAAAGTCAGTTTGAAGGAGGCCTTATCCTTAACCCCATGTATTTCTAGCTCAGAGCTCCTCACACTTGCAGGTTGATCTTGGGCCACAGCTCTTTCCCCAAGTGCTGTCTTTATCATCTATTGAAAATGCCACCAAAGCAAAGGGTAAACCTGCAATTTCATGATGCAGAGCAGCTTCTAAAGGCCATTTTGCATCTCCAAAGCAAGTCCTGCAATTAATCATCTTCCTTATAGTGTAAGGTAATTAGCAGTAATTGGGAAGGCCACTCTAAATGACAGAAATGTCTCTCTCAGTCCAAAAACAAAGGCACTCAGTGATGAAACAAGAATTGAAGAGGACAGTCACACTTCAGAAAACACTTGTCAGCTAAGCAGCCTCACAGCCTGGAGCTGCCAACACTGAGGGCACCCAGTCCCACCCAGTGCCACCAGTGAGGCTCAGAGCCAGGCTGGGCACTGCACACACTCCCCAGGGGGGACAGTCAGACACGCTCACCCAGGAGCAGCCTCATCTCAGCAGGGATCATCCCCCTTACTACTAAAACCCAGGCCAAAGCTTTTTTTGCTTTTATCAAAATTTATTATTGAAAATAAAAACTCCATGTATATTCTGTATAATTCATATTGTTCTGTCATGCAAACAGATTGCTCAGATTGTTCTTTCATTTGAAAATAAATATGTTTATTTTCCCACTGGCTCAGTGCTACAAGAAAATTAATGCACTCTAAAGGTCCCCATCATACGACTCAAAAAATGAGTATTTCAACCCTTCAGATCTTCCTTACTGAAAAAATGTAATCAGAGACTTAAAGAAAGCTGCTTTTCATCAGGAAAATCAGCAGTTTTACAACATAAAATAATTACTGAAGACTGAAAAAAATCAAAGATCCTACTTCTCTTAATAGGCTTGCACCTCTTTGATGTCCCACTCTTCTAAGATCAAGCTTTTTAAAGATAAAAATTATTCTGCCATTAATTATAAGCAGCATGACTTCTGTTGAAGCACCACAAGTTTTACTCCTGGAGACATGCAAGTGATCCCCTACATTATTTGGAGGATTTCTGTAGCATTTTCAGATCCTGTATTTTCAGACATTCATCTTAAGTGACAAGGAATGTTCTTGGGTATTCACATTCCCTTCCTTCTGAAGGGTTTTCAGTCTGACAGGAACATCCATCCTGCCTTGTGATATCACACATGGCACAGTCTGGGCTGCACAGAGGATGCACACAGAGGAGATGGGATCACTCACACCCCCACACTGAGCCCTCCCTCCTCTTGCCTGCACTTTCTGGGGATTTGGGAAGGGCAGGAACTGGTGTAAAAAGGAGAGGAGTGAGAGCCTTGTGCAGTCCTGAGCCTGGAATGAGCAGGAAATCTTGGTTTCACTGGCACAGCACCCCCTGCATGGTCAGGGGAAGGAACACCTTACATCCCACTGAGTCCTTGCAGGTGTTTCTATGGAGGAGCTGCCTGGAGTAAGGCGCAAATTGGAACACATTGCCTCAAGCTGCCAGGTGTGACAAACCTGGGATTCAAACCCACTCAAATATGGTTTAAAACCTATTCCAAAGCCCTTTCTACTGTTTTTCAGTAAAAATCCCCTCTTAACCATGCTGGAACATAGTACACTGTGGAAATGGAAACAGGAGGGTATTAATAAAAATGAGGAGTGAGAAGATGGACCCGCACTGAGAATCTGCTTTACATCAGGGTCCAGGAGTGGAAAGGACGCTGCACAGATGAAGCAAAGCACAGTCCAACTGAACAAGGATCTCTTTGGGTAATAACAGCACGTTCCTTTCAAATGTTTTGGAAAATGCACTTGGTTAAAAACCATTAGCACTTACTGCTGGTCACTGGACTATCAGGTGTGGGGAGGGCATTTCTGAACACTGGAGTGGTTCAAAGACTAAACTCAGCTGAGCAGAATGAAAACTCAAGGCCTGTTCCAACTCTTTCAAGAATCAGTGTAGCTAAGGGCTTAAGTGGAAACAACAGGGAGGCTGGCATTTTTCACTTCCACAGCACTGCTGGTGTAATACCTCATCTCTGAGCAATGTTGTAAGTTCAGGCACTTCACAAACGACTTGGAAAGAACAATCCAACACTTGGAGCACTGTCAGTTTCGTTGCCCCGTGTCTCAGATCCGGAGATTGAGGAAATGTCTGTCTGATTTCAGCCACATGTTTGACTGGAGCACAACATGGGCACCCCTGGGTGAGTTCCACTGGCTCACAGCCCCTCTCCTCTCCAAACAACCACAACCAACCAGAATTTCAGACCCTTAAAATAAACTAGGTACTAATATACTGAATAGATTCCCAGTTAAACAGTGCTGCAGGTCCTTGTGAGGGCCTTGTCAGAAATGTCAGCCTGCAGGGACTGCACAGGGCCTGAGTTGGCACCAGGGCTCTGCTGCCTCACTTTGCTTTGCTTGTCCCTCCCCAAAGCATGGACTGTTTAGCCAGCAATGGACACTCAGAACAGAGGGACAGTGGAACCATCCTGGGGGTAGCAACTGAGCTCAGGAACTGCAAGAGAGGTAAAAGCAGAGAGTGACTGCACCTACAGCACAAAGGCACAACTGCAGCACTGGCTGAGATGAACCAATCAAACACTTTAAATGAAAATGAGGGGGCAAAATGTGGAGACTCAGGTGATTTCAAGTATTGCCCACACCTCAGGAGTCCAGTGTTATACAGAAAGCTGTTACCAACTCAGAATTCCTCCATGGTATCCCTTAAGGGAATGTATTCTGTAGCTCACTTTTCCCAGTAAAGAAAGTAATTAAAGGAAAAGCATAGAGATTTTAATTACGTAAAAGGTTAATACTAATAAAAGAAAGAGCAACAGAGGGTCCAAACAGCTCTGGGAAGAACTACAATTCACAGAGTAAATCAGAGCAAGAAGGTAGATCCTCCAAAAATACAGTAACATAAACACCATGGTACTAGTTTATGGTTTTTCGACATCTTTAGAGTCTTTAGAGAAAGGGCTCAGGAGGGAATGAAAGGATGATGAGAGGTGTAGAATGTTTTCTCTGTGCAAAGCATTCAAACAGACCAGGGAAACTGAGCTGGGAAGGAATCTCATCCAAGTCTATAAAAACGTACCAGCAGCAGTGACAAAGTGACCAGCCAGGACTCCTTCAGCCCCCCTGCCAATGCAGGAACGACACCACGACCTGGCACCACTGAAAACAAACCAAAGGAGGGGTGGGGGGGTTTCCACAGGCTGCGCTTTAACTGCATTCTTCTTTATGACAAAAATTTCCTTGTCTTTTAAAAGCAATTACATTCAATGGATGAAAGCACTCACCAACAGCTCTCAAAGACAGAACTGTGACTCTGCGACCCACACAAGTACCTGTGAGGCAGAAGGCCAGAAGCTGAGAGGGTGGATGTGAGGAAATCTCTGCAGGCCCCCTGGGCTGTGTGTGCCTGGCTGAGCCACCTTTCCAGGAGTGTCAGGGGGGCTCCCAGGGCCTGGATCATGAGCCTGCTTTTATTGTTGTCTGTGGAAAAGCTCTCCCTGTGTTACTGCAGGAGCTCTCCCACCCTGCCTGCAGCTGCAGGGGGACCCCAGCCCTGATCACACAGGGCAGAAAGGCACGAGGGTCACTTCCTCCCAAACCCCTCCTTGTGTTATTTATCCCAGGCCCAGCAGTGCAGCCCCAGTCCTGCACTGGGGGCTCCCAAAGGCTTTGCTTCCGCAACTCCATCCCTCAGGCACAGGGGGCTTGAGGCTGCTCCCATTCAAACCAAAGGAATTTGCCCATGGTCCTCTCAGAGTCTTGAGAACAGTGAAATACTAGAGCCCTGCTCAGTGAACCTTCGCCTCTGCTCTCCTACCCTGAAATAAAGGCAATTTGTTGTAATTTATCAATAGTTCTAAGTGTGAGGCTCCCAAAACGTCATGTATGGTTTCTCATGTAAAGTTTGCTCCTGGTGTAGATCAGGGAACTGCTTGTGGCTGACCCCGGTCAGGAGATAACAGGGGAGGGAGGGAACAGAGATAGGAAGAAGTTCAGGGTGACTGAGCCTGCCCTTGGCAGCAGGGCTGGTGAGCACAGGCATTTGCACCCCCAGCAGTGCAACGACTGCAGACTGTCCCAAACCCCAGGTGAGAGGAGCTCCAGGCTCCCTCATCCTGGGGCAGGATGTGGCTCAGTGACCACTGCACACATTTGCCCAAACTTAGATGAGAGAGGCTGCAGCACTCAGGAATAATTACCAGCCTCCAACTTGTGTATATACAATCTCCCTGCCTAGCTGGCTCCAGGGATTGTTCATTTGCTGGCTGCAGTCCAGGTTTCTAAATCCCTGCCAATAGTATTGCTAAAAATGAAATTTCAGCAATATCTCAATCAAGGAAACGCTGCCATGTCACAACACGTTGCAACAGGATCACACAATTCCTCCTAAAACCCCACACAACCAAAAGAGGTAACAAGCATGATCATACTCAACTTGCCTCATAAAAATGCTTTCAGTATTGACAGCTGATTTCCCTCTTGGGACTTGGCAATTCCAGCCCTGCCAGGGAGCAACTCTCCCCAAAAGCCAAAGAAGGAACCAGTGTTGTATTCAGGTCACGGGTCCTTCACTGCATATCTGTGAGGGGAATGAAACTGCTGCTGTAATCTACAATATAAATGTTAGAAAAATAAATGTGGGGCTTTTCCACCTCAAAAGAACAATGAAAGGCATTCTGTGAAGATGATCCCGTTCATTTCCAGTAGCATATCCCTCCTTTTGGATAAAGTTCGTCAGGACTATGAAATTTTGGGCTGACACCACTTCTGAATATTCCTATGTTGTCTTTTACAGCTTTCAAGTAAATCATACAAAGAATCTTGTATTCAAGGTCTGCATTTTGGGATATTCATAACCTTAAAACCAGAAATATTTTGTATGTTTAGAACAGGAAGTTTGGACTATTACCTTGGCAAAACTAAAAGTTCAATCTCTTATCTTGGCAGCTTTCTGGAAATACTGGTAATACTGGAAAAAACAGGACAGGGACAAGGAACCCAACCCTAACTCGATGGAGACAATACCAGTACTCTGGAGTTTGATGCATACTGAGCATTTATATTTGATATTCAAGATACAGTGTCAGAATTTCCTTAAGAAAAGCTTCTCTCTCTAGAATTTGACCTATATTTTTGGGTGTTAAAGTATTAATTACCTGAAAAGTGACATAATGGGGAAGCATGTCAGCCATGTGCCTTACAAGACAAAGCTTTTTTTTTGTAAGCAGTGTAAGAATTATTCATTAGGGAAGTAGGTGAAGAATTGAACAAATGTCGATGCTGTTAAGACAGTACAGAGAAAAAGTGCAATCTCCCAGCTGATCACCACAAAAACGAACTGTCAGAGGTGGGAGACAACCAGAGAATATGGGGTTTCTGAGAACTCCCTGAGTGTGGGAAAAGCCATTGTACTTCTTCAGGTAAACTGAAGTCCCACTGCCTTTTCTGCTGGACATGGTGAATCCTTTGTAACAGCTACTACATCCCACTTCCCTGCTTGTGCAGTTCCATTCCTACCCACAGAACCCGTGGGGTTTGAATAACCAGGGTTTATCACAGTGAGTGCTGCAGCCTCAGGAGCAGAGCAGATAATCCCCCCTGAGATGTGTGGTTTGCAGCGCCTGCTCTGCAGACATGCTCCCAGGACAACTCCTCCTGTTTTGTGTAACCTTACTCTGGTTCCTTCTCGCTCCTGAAGCATGTTTGGGAATAAATCTTGCTCCTCTGGCAATCAGTGAGATTGTGCCCTTGCCTCCAAAGAGAGCAGAGCAGACTCCCTGTCTGCAGCCCCAGACGTGCTGGCCCGGGCAGCAAACCGGGAGGGGCGGCTCAGGCTCGGCGGGGAGAGAGAGGCCTCTCCAGAGCAGGGCTGAGCTGTGGGGGGCTCTCCCTGCCCGGCTCCGGGGACAGCACACCCTGCAGCCCGGGACCGGGTGTCCCGCACTGCCCTGCTCGGCTCTGCCTTCCCCGAACTGCCCCACTGCTTCGAGCCACAACCAATGACAAGGGACTTGAGCTGATGGCTCTTTTCATCGCGTTTGCCAGAAGAAAACACAACCTTCCAAAGTGACAGGAGAGTTTGTGCCTGGGAACTTGCAGGGGTGTAACATGAGGCACCTCAGAGAGAGGCTTCCCTCCAGAATATGGGCTTCAAAACACAGATTGTGGGGGGGTTGTTTCAAACTTGGGCCTTCAAAGTCTAAGTAGTTTGGAAATGATTGTACACAGTTTGTTAAAAATGTGGTGAGTAAATGGAAGGTCAGAGGGGAGCTTTTCTACACCTCTGTATTTCAGAAATCTCACTTTTAAAAAGTATAAAATGATCGAAACAGAAAAGTTTTACTTTACCACTTGTATGCAAAAAATATTCTGATGAAGGACACAAGTAGATCTCCCATATGTAAGAGAGAAGAGATCCTTTAAAAGTCAGGTTTTCATCTGTTTCCTTCCATAGCAAACAACCTGCCTCAATGTAAAGGGCTGGTTTATCAGAAAGCACCAGTATTGATCAGTACAGAGATTGTGAAGCGAAGAGCAAACACAAGTCCCATAGTTGAACCAAGTACAGCACAGTGTGAAGTGCAAACACTTCACAGTAGTTTATGAAGAACAGAATCGAGCTCCCAACTGGAATAGCACAGGAAGAGCTCTCATACCTTCTTAACACCATTGCTCACTGCTGTCAGATGAAGCTGTGCATTTTATCAGCTCCAAAAGTACCCCTGAAAACTCATATGCTGCAAAAGGAAAAATAAAAAAAAAGAAAACTCCCCTTTGGATATGTAGTGCTAGTTTCTGCCCTTCAGGAGCCTCTTGCTGCCAGTAACCCCATTCTAAATTCCTAACTGCCCTATTTCTATACCCAGAAAGCCAGCACATTAAACCTGACAGCAAACACGGTGTTCAGGAAAAGCAGGAATGAGCCATTCTTTATTCTCAAATCCTTGGAGGGCAGACCTGGGAACTTTGACTCTGAAAGCTGTTTTCTTCAAATATATTTAGCAAGAGGAATGCTACAGGACAAGCACTGGAGGCAATTCCTGCTTCCCACCCCACCTCATGGCCTCAGTCAGTCGTTAGGGATCATGCAGAGATCCCAGTGACTTAGAGAGGAAAAATAGTGGCTGTGAGTTGTTCCTGCCCTGCACAAACACTGGCAGCTCCAACCAAGGGCTGTCTGGGCACAGTGTGTGCACAGAACAAGACTCTGCACTCCAAACAAGCATCACTGGATGGTGGTAACACTAGTGAGAAGCAGGGGGAGGAGAACTAGGGAAAAGTTAAAATAGAGGGGAAAGGGTTTGTCCAGAGTACCTCAGCTACAGAGAAAGCAGCTCAACCACCTCCACTAAATACTGGTCCAGTCTTTCATTCTCCCCATCTGAGGGGCTTTCAACACCAGAAGAACACAGAATGTTAAGTCTGTCTGCACAGGACAGCAAACCACTGCTATGTAAAGCAGCATCGCCATCCATATCTATAGATTGTCTATGGACTCCTCTCCACTCCCTCAAACACAACACCTCCAGCACTCAAGAGCTCCTTTATCAGATGCCTTCCTACCCCCTGAAGTGACTGTTGTTCTGAAAAATAGCTACAAAAGTAATTAGGGTTTCTTATGAACTACCCTTCTTACTGTCCATTATCAGTCTTAAAAAATAAAACAAAGAGGTGGGTTTTCCCCCTCATAGCAGCCAGGGTCTGAGAACTGAACTCGAGTCTCTGCTGTTCTTCCCATCACCAGGAATAAAAGACTGACCTTTAACGAAGATGTAAAGCACACAGCAAAAGCCTGTATCACTTCCTCTCCACCAGAACTGACTGTGCAGCAAAAAATTAACTGTTCAGTGTGGAAATATAACTCAATGACACACAAAGGAGAGAAGATGCCAACTAAGATCTTTCCTTTCCTTTCCTTTCCCCTTTCCTTTCCTTTCCTTTCCTTTCCTTTCCTTTCCTTTCCTTTCCTTTCCTTTCCTTTCCTTTCCTTTCCTTTCCTTTCCTTTCCTTTCCTTTCCTTTCCTTTCCCTCAGTGTCTCTGGAACGAGGCCTGTTTTAGCCCTTTGCTGGCCTGAGCTGAGCTGGGAACAGGCTCTTTCTCCCAGTATGAAAGAGAGCTATTCTATAGTAGCTTAGTCACTTAAAAGGAGTGTTTCAAGAAAGAAGAAAAATGGGTGCTTCATACTGAAGTTCCCCTGCTATTATAACTTACTACTCCTGTAATCTAAAGCAGTCACAGCTGAACATCTCTCAGGCAGTATTTTAGTCTAGAACTACATATTCTAAAACATTTCTTACACACTCTCAGTGCTTCTCAACATAGCACCAGATATTAAAGTGTTACTTGTAAAACTGGGCATATTGGTGGAACAGTTCCACATGTTTAACACACAGTTCAGTTAAAAGGGTGTATTTGCTCACTCTTCTCCCAAAAAGCATTTGAGTCCCTCTCAGGTTTCTTTCTTTGCTCTTGCATCCTCTCACTGGATGAAGACTCTTTGTCCTACAAATTTCAGAGTGCCTACGGCTTTCCCTTGTACCAGACTCTGCTGAAGTTGCCCCAGGAAAGCAGAACAGGCTCAGAGCCCGTTTTCAGCTCGACAAGAACAGGACACATCATTTGGAGAGGCAGCAGCGTTAACTAAAGACTGGAGCTAAAGAGGGGGATTTTCAGCTGTCCCATCATGGAAAAGGGATGTATGAGATACGTTTGCTCCTCACACACTGAGATATAACCATGCAGCCCATCTTGGGCAAAGGGTTTTGCTTGATTAGCTCAGAGCACAGGTACAAGGTGGAGCAGGGAAGGACAGGAAGGTCACATCCCAGGACTGTCCCACACTAAGTCACCCCTGATCCCCAGCTCTGCTGTGGCAACAGAGCTGCACAGACCCATCCAATGCTCCTCAGAGGGCTCTGTGCTACTGAATGAGACACAACAAAGAGAGAACAAACATCACACTCAGTGCTGAGGTGTCCAAGGACTGCTTTGGACACCACGCAAGTCAGACCACATCCTTGGCTGAGCTCTACAGCTAAAAGAGGGAAGGCAGCAAAACGAGTACTAAGAAATCTTGTACAGCTCATACACTTGCTTAATCCCATTCATATATCGTTAATTAAGTCTGGGGAAATAATTGAATGTTACAGGAAAACCGAACAGGGGCCACAGGACCACGCAGGGTTTATTTGCTTGTTTTTCTCCTCGGTGACAAAACACAATACCTGTACAAATATGCTTCATGAAAAGACAAAAAAATGAATAAATTGGGAAAATAGATAACCCCGAAGGCTCCGAGGGGTCCCGTTGTCATGGAAACAAGTCACCGCTAACGAGCTTTCCAAGGCTTTCCAAGTGATTAATACCTGAGCCCCGTAAATAAATATTGATTCCAAACGCAAACACACACAGAAAGCATCTCCTGCCAGCGGCCCGGAGAGCGGCGGGCAACGGGACAAGCCACCGGCACCGGCAGCACACGAAGTTCCCCAAATGCAGGGCCGGCAGCCAGGGAATCTGTGCCGATCCGGGGGATCTGTCACGGGACGGAGGTTCTGTCCTGACTCGCGGGTTCTGTCCCGACCCGGGGGATCTGTCCCGACCCGCGGGTTCTGTCCCGATCCGGGGGTTCTGTCCCGCCCCGCGGGTTCTGTCCCGAGGCGGGGGCCGGGCAAGGCCCCTCAGGTCTCCGGCAGCGCCCGCAGAATCGCGCCCCCCCGCCGCCGCCGCCCGCCTGCCCCGCACAACGCCGCGCCTGACCTTGCGCCGAGCCGCTCCGCGGGCACAGCCGCTCTTCCAGCAGCCGCGAGACGAAGCCCCTGAGGAAAACTCGGCGGTGCGGTGCGGGCTGTGCCGGCTGAGCGTTCAGCCCAGGCGCGGGGGGACGAGCAGCCGGCGCACAGCGGCCGCCGCCGCCTCCTTCCCCATCTCGCGGCTCTGCGGCTCCGCCGTCCCCGCCCGCCTCTCCCCCTTCTCCCATCTCCCCGCCTCCGCTCCAACCAGCTGCTGTCCCTCCACCTGGCCCGGCTCTCCAGGTGCCTCCCCGCTCCAGCAGCTGGAGCTGCGGTGCCGCTTGTCCCCGCGCACGCCCGGCTGTCCCGCACGGCAACTTCCCCCGCGCCGCCGCTCCCCTCAGGAGCCCCGGCCCTGCGCTCCCCTCAGGAGCGGCACCGAGCCCCGCGCTCCCCTCAGGAGCCCCGGCCCCGCGCTCCCCTCAGGAGCGGCACCGAGCCCCTCGCTCCCCTCAGGAGCCCCGGCCCCGCGCTCCCCTCAGGAGCGGCACCGAGCCCC